>JAWNLU010001919.1:1800000-2279872 GCA_035042165.1 Drosophila kuntzei | reverse complement strand
AAAACAATGAATAACAAAAGATTATGCATTATGCATTAATCATATGCCAATTCGGAAATCTCTATCTTTTAAATTTCCCCTGTAATTCGACTTTGTTATTAATTACTATTTATGGCTGCGGAGGAAGGCCCTTAAAAAATTTAAAAATAAACTGGACCTGCTTCAGATTTAAAGGAACCCAAGACAAATGGACATTGTCATATCAACCCGGCTGTTGAGATGCTGATCCATAATATGGTTATATGATGGTTATATAGGTCTTAATATTAATTGTTTAATTAAAAATAATGTTATTTTCCCAAAATTCATAATTTACTGCATACAATGACTAATTGATATAGATGTAGATATAGACAGAGGTAAATATTAATAGAAACACAAATTTATTATGATAAATGATTAAATTATATAGTTTGTGCACTTCTATGATTAACAAATTTAAAAAACAATTTATATTTTCATTATGATATTATATAACTTTATACTAATGTAGTACAAACTTTTTAAATGAATTCAATTTTGTTCTTTTTATTAATTAATTAATGAAATAAGCTCTGAAGCACCACAAAATGTTTGTTATATATTAAAATTATTTAACAAAACATAAAAATCAGGTGTACTTCCAATTGTATGTTTGCCACAGTTGATATAGGTAAAGATAATAATAGAAACAGATACACAGAAATTATGAAATAGATTTGGACCAGAAAAACGAAAACCTTTTTTTATTTTTATTAATATTGTATGATATTATTACTGGATACCAATGATTGCTATTTAGTGTTTTGTAAGATATTAAATAAAAGTAATACCCGTAGTAAATCAAGTATTTTCTGTCAATAATTCAAACTTGAAGGACTCTCTGGACTTATCAGTGGTTCCTCTATAATGCGTTCCCACATAAGCTGTAGATCGGAACAAGCAGCGACATCTCAATAAATCAAATGTCCGCAGATTGCAAAAGCTTCTCAAATAAACAAAGAAATAAAAAGAGGCTGAAACATTTTCCAGCTCCTAGTCGATATACCATAAAATCCCATTGACATGACAATGGAAAATGTGGTGGGAAGAGGGGAATGGAAGTGGGAAGACGGGGTTGGCAATTAGCGGAACCCAAACCAGCCACAACACAACAACTCTTTCCCTTCTCAGCTGATGCTCTCTTCTGTCCTGTGCTAATTTTCAATTTTCATGGCACGCTGCCTGCAATTGATAGGCAGTTGATGTTGATCCCCATGACGGCATTTAAATTGAGCCAAAAAGGGAGACAAAAATAAATTTTTGGTGGCCAAGTGGGAGATGCTGTGTTGTTTTTAGCGGGAATTTCGTGTACATTGTCGAACCCATTTGGACATAAGTCGGCATTTTAATTGAAATGGCGGCGCAATCAAAATTGCTGGCAAAGCTCATGGAAATGACTATTTTGAATAAATTAAATGGGCTCTGGTGAAAATCTTTATTTATAACAGCTGCCACGAGCTGTTGATTTAAGTTAAGTCACCCCCCGTCCCCCGTCCCTCGTCCCGCTGCTCTTCACCTGATCATCCCCAGAACAAAAATATTAAATGAAACGCAGCAAATCCCATTGTCACCGGGGCCAATGAAATTGCCAAATAATTGACAAGCTATTTGGAGCGTGTTGATTGGGAAAACTAATGCCAAGAGCAGGGCACAAACAGAAATCGATATACATTTGACTGATGGACAACGTGACGGGCCAGTTCAACAATGAGAACCAAAACAACAGCAACAACAACTACAACAAAAACAATGAGAAATAAAGAGAAAAAGTCGAGAAAAAAGTGCAGACAGACGTGACAAGACCGCATGAAATAAAGTGACATTAAGCCATTTCAATGCAAAGGGGATTTTCACGTTCCAGGATCTCTGCTCTCCCTTTTTTTTTATTTTTTTATTTTTGTCATCTATAAAATACAATATATATATAAATAGTGAGGGACAGAGATAGTGGGTTTGAGTGAGAGACAGCATCACATACTTCATGTAGATAAACCAAATGGCTGACACATTGTATAAATTTACTCCCTTGTTCGCCACACAAATCTATCTGATCCCCTCCTCAACCCCCTCTCCACAATTTACTCCTCTCTCCGCTCATGAATTGGGAACGAAATCGAACCGAGCCCATGAGCTCCATTGATGCGTTTTGTCTTGTTAAAATAATTGACAGGTGACCAGCCAGTTGGAGCTTTGTGGCAGCATCGACAAGAGGGGTCCGGGGTCCGAATCGAGGGATGGGGCTGTCTCGGCAGCCCTGGCATTAGTGCAATTTATGACAATGCCCGACAAATTGCCAACATTGAAATTGATTGGCAGACCGAGATGCGGAGTCAATTGAAATATGACGAAACGATTTATTCATTATTATTCATAGTCTATATTCTAACTAAAGTTATAGCTTACTTAGAGCTTCTGTCAATTACCAATTGGTAACAACAACGATTTTAGCAACTAAAAGTATTTTTAAGATCCTTTTTGGTTATCCGAGTTATAAAGTTTGAATTCAACTTAGTAAAACTATTCTCAACTTACTTTCTTACTCCAGTTCAAATAGACTACTATTTAATTAACTTCAAGCTTACAATAAAATTAACAAACGAAGGTTCTATGTTATTCTTAAATCATTATCATTTGCCAAATCTGTAATCTCTATCTTTTAAATAGTCCTTAAATTAAAATAAACGCCTGTTTTTTTTTTTTTTTAAAAGGTCAAAATATTGTGTTTAATGTTGCTCTGGATTTCGAACCCTCAAAACGATCCTTCTACAAAATTTGGAAGGTTTGCAGCGCTGAAAAGTTGTTCAATATTAAATTCAAAATCATATTTGTTTAAATTTTCACAAATTTATTAGAATTGGAAGAACGTCATGTTATTACAAATTAAACAATATGTAAACAATTTGTGCAGTTTGATGAACAGATCTCAAGGTTTCTAGCCCTGATTATTGCAATAGGGACATATTCCAATATTGAAATCTCCATTATCGGCAACCGGTTCGGGCATTGGAGTGCCTGTAAATAAAAGTTATTTAATTATACACTCGGAATTGTAGTTGATTATTATAATACTTACCACTGGCCAAAGCCAAAAGACCAAACACAAAGATTGTGACAACAGAGAAGAGCTGCATGATTATTGGTTGTTCTACGAAGATTTGAGTGGAACTGATGATTTTAACGATTCAGTTACGGATTTATATAGTATCTGTCAGTCTTTATGATGATTCAGACTGTCATTTATTCAGGTCGTAGGTTTAAACTTGATGACCTTACTTCCTTGCTTATCACAGATGGTTTATTCCCATTAGAAAGGTCATCATATTATTTGTTTAATTAAAAATAATATTTTTCCCAAAATTAATTGTTTACTGCATACAATTTTATGACTAATTGATAACAAAAAAATATTCCAGCTTGATGACTTTTTTCATGTTGTTCACTTTGAACTAAATTATATAAGAAATACTTTAAGATATAATTTAATAAAGCAATTGAAAATAGTCTAGATTGTTTAAGTTATATCTAAAGTTTTACCACATAAATATATTCTATTGTTAATCGATTGAGAATAAAAACACAAAACAGAATCAACTAAGAAAATGTCTGATTTAATTTTTGACGTATTTAAAATTAAATATTCATTAATAATAACAAGTATACATAAGTAATTAGCCATAATTTGTTAGCCAGTGTGTCTACAGTGACACTCACAATTAAGTTGTTTAACTATGGAAATTGCCAAAAACTGCTGACTTGACGCGGCAGCGAAAAGTGCATGAAAATGCAATTAAATGAGACAGAGATCAACACATTATAAGCACACGAGAGGGAGACAGAGACAGGGAGCGACTTATAAAGCGAGAAGAGAGAGAATGAGAGAGAGAGAGAGGAGTGGCAAGTTGTCACAGACTCAAACAGCAGGTGCACAGGTCAGAGGTCACACACAGAGGCAGTCAGCTAGCAATCGCTGCACATTTAGCCAGGTTAAATGAACCGCATCTATTGACTATCTCGCCAGGACGATGGCATTCTCATTCTCTTTGTTGTTGTTGTTGTTGTCTCTCATTGTTGTTGTTGTTGTCGATGGCAAATTTTGCTTTTGAAGGCAACATAAATTTTTCAAACGATTGACTCAGCAAAATGACCATGAATGTGTGACATCAGCAATGCTCCAAGAGTGGGCACTTCCACTGGCAAGCAATGCTCATCATCATTATCATTATCATCATCATTATCATCATCATCATTATAGTCATCATCAACGTGAGGCAGTTGAGAAAGAGCGCAAATATCCAAAGGTAAATACGTGCATTGCCTGCTTCCGTTATCAGTCAGTTAGCTTGTTTGTCCGACAGTCCGACAGACAGACAGACAGACATACAGCCTGGTAGACAGTGCCACGCCCACACACAAAGAGAGAGAGAGAAAGAGAGAGAGAACGCCTTAAACCGCCCACTACTTCGATTTGTGTGCTTATTGACGCTTTGAAGTCTGTTGAATTTGTACAATTTTGTCGCCCCAGCTGAGTGGAGAGACAGGCAGGACATCATCCCCTCCTTTCTCTCCTTTCTCTCCTTTATCTCCACTCCATTCCTCAGTCTGCCTGTTCGAATGTTGAAAATTAACTTTAAAAGATTTCCTCTGCTTAACATTGCATTTGCGGTTCAATGGGCTTCCAGTTGGCCTCCATTGATATGGCCAAGTTGTCCAGAGCTGAGCTGCATACGTTGCGTATGATTAATTTGATTTGACAAAAGCTAAACTGAGAGTAAAAGTTGGCAATGCAATTAAATAAATGCGATTTGACTAAAGAACATTTAATGAAATTATATATTATTTGTTTATATTTATAAGTCATAATTTAGCCAACTGTTAAATTCTGCTCCCAAGCATAAATTTATTGTTATGAATTTTCCAATAAATTTTTGACTTCAAGCTGAAAATCAACTGGCCAACACTCGGATTATGGTCTAAAGCTTTAAGTGGCCAACAGCTGTCAGATTGCGTAAATGTCAAACGAAATTTGCAAAAGGTTAAATAAAAATGGCAAGTTGAAGAAGCAGAAGGAGAACAATAACAAAAAATGGGAACGAGGCGAACATTTCCCCAAGGCTAACAAATGCCAACGGCATCGTTGTCCTCATCGTCCTGGCAACTAATAAAACGTGCGCTAAATATTTATGAATTTTCATTTTACGACACCTTTGAAAGCCAGCTGGAAAAACACACACAACAATTCTGGAAAACTGTCGTTTTTGGACACTGGTCAGCGGTTCTTATATAATTTAAACAAAGCACAACAACAACAATTACAACGTTAACAACGGCAAAAATGACAAAAAAAAGAGAACAAAAATTAACATAAACCGTAAAAATGCTGTAGAGCGAAACACAAAAAAAATAAATGATAAAAGTGAAAATAATTATGTATTGCGTAGCCGAAGAACTGATACTCTTTCAGTTAATTGTAGAATTCAGGTAGAATTACAAAATAAAAATTATTTTGAAATTTTGAAAATAAAAATTAAGAAGAAAAATTATTTTTCAATTTTTACTACAAAAATTTAAAGTAAAAATCATAATCAAAATTTTAAGTGAATAGCTTTTCAATCAAGTTGTGTATTTCCTAAATCTAAAAACATTCATAGTAAGGTTATTTTAGGTTTAAAAGATATGATTTTTAAATAAAAATTGAAATTTATTTATTGAAAAATAAGAGTTACAAGTAACTTTTATAATAAATATAAGTCTTATTTGCGATCCTTGGTAGTATTAAAATTGATTTAAGAGCAATCTTTATGTGTACATACAGATAGTCAAGAAAGTGTTTTAACAGAAATTCGCATATCTCTTAATTCATTTTTATAAATATTTAAATTCAACGAAAATTATTTTAATTATTTAAATCAGGGATTAAAAAATTAACCGAAACCGTAACTTTAAACCGGTGAAAACCAATTGAAATTTGTAACCGTAACTGAAACCGTAACCGAAAAAATATTTTTCCGCTGTACCGAAACCCATAAACCGAAAGTCTTTAAACCGAAATAACCGAAATAACATGTAAAACAATGAATAAAGCCTCTTATTTTGGTGAACCTTAAACCATAGTTTTTATTTTTTTGTGAACCAAAACCATACTGGTATTTTAAAACCTAAACTTATAAAAAACCGATAACCGTTACGAAACCGATACTCCAAGATTTTACATAACCGATAACCGAAAACCTTAATTCGAGCATAACCGAAACCGTAACTGAAACCGATATTCGTTTCGGTCTCAATTCTTGATTTAAATATATTGTAAATAATTTTAAAATTTATAATAATATTAAGAATTTTACGAACTTTAATAAAGAGTAAGAAGATTGTAATACACTTAGAAAGAGTATGCGAAATAAATGACAGAAAGAAATCACGTTTTACAATTACACAAAAGATATTCAACAGAACGTGGGAGCGAGAGAGAGAGGGTATGTAAGAGTGAGATAGCTTGCTAGTCAAATGAGTTTTGGGGCTTCACAACAAAAACAATAATAATAAGAGACAAAAAGGAAAGAAAGAGCGAGCTGTTTATTTAGGCAACTGTTAAACTTAAAGAGTGTATTTCATAAACAAATGCCAAGTCAAAGTTGGGAACTCTGATTCTTCCGCTATCACTTGCAGAATTCCCGTATGAATTTTCATGACTGCAAAAAATGCCTCAATATGAACGGACGCGTATTATGAAAGAGACGTGTGAATTATAGGATACTTTCAGGCGCGTGCTGGAAATTCAAGACAAATGCAGCAACATAGAGAGAGAGAGAGAGAGAGAGAGAGTGGGAAAAACTGACAGTAAAATGTTTACCATACTCTAATAATATTCAACTTAAATCCCAAAAAAGCTGTAGCCAAATTCAAGCCTAAGCTGCAATGCCACAAACCGAAGTTGCACAAAAATAACGAAATCCTTGCAACATTTGTAACCAAGGGAGGGGGAAGGGCAAACAAAATAGCAGGCAAAAGCCCAGTTAAGTCGCAGAAAACAAGTCACGTTTTTAACCACTCGAACAAACAAACAACAGTGGGAAAAACAAGTTCTCTCATACTCTCTTGTGCTGGGGGGCCTTTTCCATAATTGTATTGCATAATTTTAGCACGCTCCGATGTAAAGTGCATGCCATAAATACGCCTGGAAATATGCAGCAATATATTTCGACGCCGGGTTCTCTGCCTACCAGAAATGTCGCTGAGAATCGCACACAATTCTCGCACACACTACTTTTCTCATTACAAATTGGATTTCGCAGTCACATTTCGCTTATTGCGTTAAAAATCTATGTAAATTTCTTTGTATGCCCATGAGAGTAGCTATAGCTACTTCTGCTCCTCTCCTCTCCTCTCCTCTAGTCACCTCTCTTTTGCTACTCTTTCTCCGCCTAACCGCATTCACACTATCTGCTCCATTTTTATTATATCATACTTTTGTCTGCCTTCGTGTTGCAGCTGCACGTAACGCAGCAGCGGCAGCATTTTGTTTGCATCTTATTATTATTATTGCCACAGAGCTGCTGATGATACACACACACACACACACACACACACACACACACACACACACACACACAAAAACGGCGTCTGCCGACTGCCAAGTTATTGCGAAAATATAATTCAGTGTAGTTTTCTTTCACTCTCCATGTCCCCGTCTCTCTCTCTCTTTCTTTCTCTCTCACTCTCTCTCTCTTTCTCACTGTCTGGTTGTTGCAAATTAGCTGTATGGCAATGTGATAATAAAATATTTTGTGCAATTTTTGCGCAAAATAAGTTTATTGTCTGCTATTGCGCAGATTATATAATCATAGTTGATAAGAGAGAAAATGGAGAAAGTGTGAAGCAGCATAGCATTGTTATTCCCGGTTAGGTTATCGCTAGAGAATTTATTATATTTATTTTTGCTTGCACAAAATAACAATGGCAAGTTGAAATTGTCGCAAAACTTAAACAATTCTTGCTTTTATTCCCTAAAACCCATTGAAAATTGTAAGAAATGTGTATAATGGTGTTGTGATAATGTATGTAACAGCCATAAGAAGGCATCTCTAATCCTAAATAAAATAAATATCAATATTGTTTATATAAACATGTATTTATTAGAATTGGAAGTTTGATTTAGTAATGGTTCTGTTCATAATAATTAACATTAGAATTAGGGTTAGATTGAGGTTGAGAATGAGAATTAGTATAATAATCTTGCTTATGATCATAAATAGAATTCTTATCTAGATTATTGTTAGGATTTCGCTGAGGATAGGATTGTATAGGATTATCTGGATAATTATTAGGTCTACTGCCATTCGCCTCATTTATGCAGCCAAGGCAATATGTCACTTTGACATCTCCATCGGCAACTGGTTCGGGCACTGGAATGGCTGAAGATAGAAAATATTTATTGAATATAAATATACATATATATGAATTGAACTACTTCTAATTGTATAATATGTTGGAGAATATTATGATACTTACCATTGGTTAGAGCCAAAAGACCAAACACAAAGATTGTGACAACAGAGAAGAGTTTCATTATTGTTGATTGTTCTACAAAGATTTGAGTGGAACTGATGACTTTAAGCAAGTCAGCATTGAATTTATATACGATCTGTTAGACCAATATTCAGAATGGGTTTTTTCTTGCTTCGATTTCCGCCTATCCATGTGGTATATGCCAGGGTCTTAGGTTAAAACATGAAGACGTTTGTCAAATTTACTGGGAAATCACAGATGGTTTATTCCTATTAGGCAGATATTATATTATTTTCTTAATTAAAAGCAATATTTTCCCAAAATTCATTGTTTACTATATAGCATTTGATCACCAATTAAAGGCCTTTGTCAAATGTGTTGGGGAATTTAACTATTCTCTGCTTATCACAGATGGCTTATTCCCTTTAGAAATTTGCTAATCACTGCGGATGAAGGTGAATAGCACGCAAAACTTCAATATTGTCAAGGCGAGCAAAGTAGCCGGTGGTACAATTTCTTATAACCCCCATGCCGACGTCACAATTGGAAATTTGAAGTGGACTTTCCAAAATGAAATTAAAATTCACTCATGTTGTCTGTTTGTTTTTCTGCATCAAAACGTTGAAAAAGCTTAGATTTTATAAAGAGGCATTTTTCCATATCGGAAATATAGAAATGTTTGTTAGCGGGAAAACAGAAAAATCCGCTAAAATTTGTTATTGAAGTTGTCGAGAGTCTTAAACATTTCTAGCTTTTTTCCCTAAACCCATTGAAAATTGTCAGAAATGGTTATAATGATGTTTAGAAAATGTATGTAATCGCCATAAGGAGGCATCTCTCATCGTAAATAAAATAAATATCAAAATTTGCATGTACATTTGTATTTATTAGAATTGGAAGTTTGATTTAGTAATGATTTTCAACATAAACATTTACATTAGTGGGAGGCTTATCATTAGTATTATAATTTTTGTTTAAATTATTATTATAATTTCGGTTATTATTAGGTTTATAATGAGGATCAGAATTGGGGTTATAATTAGGATTATGATGAGGATTATAATTGGGGTTATTGCGACCCGGAAGATTTCTGCAACCATTGCAATATTCTACATGGATGTCATCATTAACGGCAACCGGTTCGGGCCCTGGAGTGGCTGAAGATAGAGAATATTGAATTGTACTACTCGTAATTGTATAATCTGATTATTATGTTACTTACCACTGGTCAGAGCCAGAAGACCAAACACCAAGATTGTGACAAATGAGAAAAGCTGCATGATTTTTGTTGTTCAACGAAGATTTGAGTGGAACTTATGATTTTTAACGAGTCAGCATACGAATTATATAGAATCTGTCAGACCAAAATTCAGAATGGGATTTTTTCTGACTTCGATTGGCGCCTATCAGATTTAATCATGAAAAAATATTTTAAATGTACTATGAAACTCCTTGCTTATCACAGAGTGTTAATTCCCATTATACAGTATATATATATTTTTTTATTAAAAGCAATTTATTTTCCCAAAATGCATTGTTTACTACATAAAATTTGATTAACAATTAAAGGCCGTTGTCAGTTATGTTGGGAAATATCAGTGTTGAGTTTTTTGCTTATCATAGAGGGATTATTCCCATTTGAAAGGAAATAAATTATTTTTTCCCAAGATTTTACTATGTTCTAAATATCATTTAAGCTTAATTTTTTTGGAAAGTTTTTTAAATTTATGTTTTCTTTCTGGTTTTCGGTCCAGTGAAATTGACATCTAATCAGTGAATAAAATAAGTAGACAAAGAAAATAATTACAGATAATTTCAGCATGAATCGAACTGAAAATCAAAAAATAATTTTGCTGCTTGTAGTTTTTTTAAAAACCAAAGTTAAAGTTGTCATAACTGCTAGTTGAAATGCCATTAATTTATTTACAAATATAGTAACTAATTTGTGAGCTTGGACATTTAAGCAACTGCCACAAGTATTGTGAAAGTATCTCATGGATACAACATTAAAATTAATTACCCCAACAAGAAGCTCGTAGAATTTGAAGCTGAAGTCTGGTTACCAGCTAATTGTAGACTTGTGCGAGTCGTTTCATTGATTTATGGCTGCTAATTTCTACGCACGACGTTAAAAGTATTAAATAATAAACTCTTAACGCGACGTCCTGCCACGAAAAAGCATCCTGATCCCCTGTCCAATCTTCCCCGGCTTCTCCTTTCTCCTTTCCTCTACTCTCGCCACACGCAGGCATCCCGCTGAGTTGCAATGGCGTCAACGGCGGCGCCATGGAATATGAGCTTCTCTTTTTCTCCCTCTCTTTCTTCCCCTCTCTCCCTGTCTCTCTGTCTATCTCAACATATATATATGTCTGTCTCTCTCGGTGACTTTACAAGTGTTTTGTTCTATTTTATGGGCTACTGACGCTGCGTGTGGCCCTCGCTCTTTCCCTCCCGCAATCCTCAACCCTTCTACTCCCTCCTCCCTTCACCCTGTCAGTGTTGCCGCCCAGCTCGTTGGCATGTAATGAAATTAAAGGCGTAATGTAATACAGCTGGCAAAGTTTTCACAGCGGTTATTTCCATGGCTGGTAACTGGTACCTCCCTCTGCCTCCCCTCTTCGGTTTACGCCCGCTTCACCTCATATCTTAAGGGTCTTCGTTCGCTCTCTAGACAAGCATTAAATTTAATTAATATAAGTATATATATATATATTATTTTTGCCTGGTTTTTCTTTCAGGCTTCAGGCAAACTGTTTTTAAGGCTGTTATTGTAATTCAATTATTCGCTTAAATTTCAAGTGTTTAAACGGAAATTGCTTAATCATCACTCAGCTTAAACCAATCAATAAGTTGATTCCATAATTTAAAGGGTATATGAATAAAGTAATTCTGTAGCTTTAGATAACCCTGTGATTGGATAGTGATAGTGTATTAAAAAAAATATATAAAGTTTACCATCGAAAATCGAATTGGGAAAAAACCAAATCTTGGCGAACTTAAATAAAATACAACTTTATAATTTATAAACACTAAATTAATTTGACAAAAATGCGTAACTTGTTTAATAAACGATCATCGAAAAATTATATATTTATTTTGAATTCAAATTAGTTCAAGCTTAAAAAATTTAACTCTTTTATGAAATCAAGAGGAAACTTAAGCAATCCAAATATTTTTTGTATTAAATTGAACCAAGGCTCGAAGATAAACAGTCTCCGCTAAATATGAGGCAACAAATGTTGGATCAATTATTTTGAATACTCCCAGCTTAAACTTAAATATAAACTTAATTTGTTTTTTTATTCTTTCAGTTATCGACTTAAATTTATTATAATATTATTAAATTTTACATTTTTATTTTTTAATAGTATTTAAAATTGAATTAATTAATAGTTTTTTCTCTCTGTCGACTGCTTTCAATCGACGTTAAATAAATAAATAAATAAACAGTAGGTGATGCTTTTAGAACTGTTAAACTTTAGTAATAAACAGAACACATACTTATTTAATACAGAAAATATTTAACATTGGCAAGTACATTGACAAAATGGAAAATCAAATGGATCGAAATGCATCCTCAACAACAGTAGATGAAATGAATCTTAATGCACAGCCGGTGGCATCATCCACACCGGAAACTGAACAAAGCTTTTCAACGCTGAGACGCAGCTGTCGGAAAAAGCCGGTTAAAGCACCCTGTGCTAATTGTGAGACGGGTATGCACGTTCGTTGCTCTACAAATATCACAGGCAGACGACCAATACATTCACCGAGGCAGTTGAAAATCCACAAAGCTCGGGGATCCTTAAGAAATCCAAAAATATCAAGAGGCAGTGCAAACGAATCTCTTGAAGTTTCCTCGACATCGAATGGTAGAAATAGGTGAATATATTTAGATAATAATTGATATAATTATAATGAAACAAATTATAATTGAAATCACAGTGTGTTGAGCACGGAAAACTCTTCTGCCTTGCCAGAAAATGCACGGAAAATAGTAAAAGCATCAACAGATTCTTTGGCTAGGAATTTTGGTCCAGTTATTCGCAGACGTTCACTGTTGGGAGCATCAATTGCAGCGACCAAAAGAAAGGTGTAAGTAAAGGATATTTGAATCCTAGGAAAAACCTTTTTGATTTTATAACTATTTTTATAATTTGCAGGGAGGAATGTGGAGAGATCTCTTTCACCTCATCAGATTCAGTCAGCAACTTAGTTCACAACTTGGATGAGTCTCCATCGACATCCAAACGTGCACGTGTTGATAATACTCATCCCAATCCACAGTCACATTTAGTCAGAGCACAAAGTTCTGAAGAGCCCCAATTGAAGATGAATATTTCCGAAGAGTGTGGAGTCTCAAAGTCAATAAGTCACAGAAGGATTGAAGAGCAAAAAACAGAAGCTAATGAAATCCTTTCTCCGAAAGAAAATATGACGGAAATTAATCAAATCTCTAATTCAATAGAAGTTAACATGCCAGAAACTAAAGTGAACTCTACACCAATGGAATCTTTTTTGATAAAAGACTTAATGTCAGCAGCAAACGAGATCCCAAATTCAGAGGGAAGAGAAGACTCAGAAAAAGAAAATAATATTAAAGAAACTAATGAAATATCTACAATAAATATCAAAGGGAAGAACAATATGCATAAGAATACACCAAGTCCAATCTTACCAAATTTAGTAGATCTCAGAATAGAAGACCACAGTCAATTAGAGAATATGTCAAGAACTGAGACAATTTCCTCAAGTGGTGAAGACACAACAGAAATACCAGATTTAAATTCTCAACAAAGTGAAGAATCAATCGAGTCTATGGAAGATACTAGAATTGAAGAATCAATTCAACCGACCGATTCATTCTCTGGAGAATCAAATGAGAACAGTGTAGACAGTTCGGAGGAAGACGAAGAGGACTTGACTCTCAGACAATATGGGACAATACAATATGAGAGAAATCAGGAAGAAAACCAGGAGGCCGAGGAAGAGGAGATTGACACGAGAAGCAGGTGCATCATTATGTGAGATGTTTAGGAAAATTAATTAATTTGAAGTACTAGAAAATATGTTGAGAATTCATAAGACAATATGATTGTATTTACATTTATTATAATTATAACATATTATAATTTAATCGACATGCACAAAGTAAAATTAATTTTTTAAATGGGTGACAAATCGGTAGAATAAAATAATTAATATAGATTTAATTTAAAAATAATTATAAAAATTAATTAATTAATTCGATTAATTTTAAACTTCTTTTAAATACTCTATAATCATTTTAGAAATTTTCAATATCTAGTCAGTCAGTAAACGATAAATCAGTTCCAAGTTAGACTATATTGAAGGTCAATGGGTTGTGTGGGGAATGGGACTAAGGAGTGTTAAACTAATCGCTTCACGTTTTACATTTAAAAGTGGGGTAAAAGTATTTTGTGGAATTTATATACAACTAATTCCCATGGCCCTTAACATAAACGTGAAGTACGCAGTAGACTTGCAACAAGATGGGGGAACTTGCAACTTTTTATGCACACAGCCGGGCGAAGAACACAAACAGAAAACCAACTAGGAACAACAACAACGACAACAATGAGAAGAACAACAGCAAATGGCAGAAAACTTCAGCTGACAAGACAACAAGGACAACAGGAGGCTAACAACAATACGACAGGCAGACAGAAAGACAGAGCGACAGACAGAGGCTGTAACGGAGCTAACCAAAAAGTAGGAGAACAGATGGATGGCAAGCAGGAGGAGAAAGGAGAAGTAGGAGAAATAGGAGCAGCAATCGTAGGGCAACTGATGCCATGTTAGGAGCACGCAGCGAGACGGTTACAGCATGGCAAACATGGATGAGAACGACTTGCAATGGGAAACGAGAGGGGAATGGAAAGGGAAATGGGAATGGGAATAGGTCTGGTAAAGTTCTACAACTAATCCTGACTGATGTTGCGACAATATATAGAAAAGTACAACATATGCTACAGCCGTTTCGCAGCTACGCTTTGCTGCCTTCTAGAGTTCTTCTTGCCATGATATGTATCTTCTCTCTTTCCCTACTGTCACACTCTTTCTCCATTTCTCCATTTCTCCATCGGCTGCTGTTTGCCATTTGGGCCAAAGATTTATGCGTTAGCGCAAAACTTGCATTTCAAATGGAATTCAACTAAAGAAAACAACAATGAGACGAAAACTCAACTGCAACAAAGGTCAACATACCATATAAAATATATTCTAACTAATAAGACTACAATTAAAACTAAAGTTAATATAAGAAAGTACTAAAATTATTAGATTGATAAATTCTAAGATTTGTAGACAGCAAAAAGAAATGAAAGAAAATAATTAATTGGAAAGGACAGATGGGAAAATGGATGTAAATTAAAATTTGCGAGCAACAATCAGTTGAACTGCACATTATAAATATATAATCTAATATTTTAAGAACAATTTATAAGAAGTGTCCTATGAAATTGAATCATGACTCTCGACTATACTTTATTAATCAGCTAAATCCAACATGGATTTATGATGTATATATATATTATCTACTTTTGTGTGCTGTGGAATTGCAGGCTAGGGAACTTAAAATAAAATGTAGAATTGATTCGAGCTGTTAACTTACATTATTTTGAGGAACACTGCTTTAGATATAATTGCATAGCTTATTGCGATAATTTTGTTGTAAATTTCAAATAAATTATAAAGTGCAGTCATTGTTTTAATTTCAAGTCTGTCAGTATATAAATTCAATTCAATTGCGCTTGAGGTGTGATGTGCTTAACGGTGGCGTGTTACAACAAAATGCTTAACTCAGCAAGTGACAGACATGGCCTCCTGCCGGGCCATTTGGCATTTCATGTGGCCCATGGGGGTGTTCGGGGCGTATACGTAATGTGTGTAAAGAGCAAGCATTTGTGTTGGATGCCAAAGGCACAGGCACCGCAAAATTCAATCAATATAATTGCAACACTTTAGTTAAGAACTTTTGCCAAGGTAATACAGCACACACACACACATACACACACACACATACACACACAGACACACAGTAGCAACTATGACAAAGTACGTAAACAAAGTAAAGCGCTTCAAATTTATACGTGAACCTCAAAAAAGTTGCCCCATGGGGAACAACGAATAGCGTCAACTGATGACGAGCACATAAAGCTGACTGAAAGAGAACGATAGAATGAGAGTGAGAGAGAGAGAGAGAGAGATGGCAGCTGTATTTATGCTTCGAAGTTTATGCACTTAATTAAGCCTCTAAAAACTTAAGTGTGTGTGAGTGTGAGCTCTGTATGTGGATGCCACAAGCGTACCTGCAACAACAACAACAACCACAACAACAACAACAACAAAAAGAACAATAATAATATTGTTTATACCTTTTGGGTCGCCTTGAGGTGCACAGCACATAGTTTGTCATTTTTGCCTTTGAGTGGGCGTCTATTCAGAATTTTCAATTTGAAAACTCAACTCAACTTTTTTCTGGCATCATTTTTGGATGCCGGCGTAGGAAGTCTCGTCCTTTGCAGCTGTGACTTTGAAAAACATTCAATCATTTTTCAAAAACTCATACAAAATTTGAGCATCGTTAAGGGGGAATTTTTAACCACAAATGTTTTAAGACTGCGGCAGAAAATCTTCAAATAGTTGCGGTTAAAGTTGAAACTATGAATTATTACACTTGAATTAACTCTAAAACAAAATTGTTGAATTTCAATTGAATTAATTAAGATTCTTTTTCAAAAAAAATATATTATAGTTAGTTAACAATTATAAGAACTTTAACCTTTTTCATAAAATATATTTAATTCGGCTTATACGATAAAAGTCCCTACTTTGAGTGATAAGTTTTAAATGCTCATTTCATTGATTAACACAATTAAGTACAAATATTTCCATTTCGATTGGCCCAATTTATGTTGTCGCTTACAGAGACATGATGAGTTTTAGCATAAATATAACTAATTTGTTAAATAAGCAAATCACGATTTACGCCTAATTAAAAAACTTAATTAGTCGAGCGTTTGTGGCTGTCAGCGTTTAATAAATAAATATCCGCAAAGCATTTTAACAAAAATGTCAGGAATTAAAATTAAAATGCTGATTTCAACGCGATTGGCAAACAACGAATTGATAAACAACAAACATACATTTTAAACAAAATGTAAATTAACAAGATTATTCAATTTAATTAATATGAAACGCATTTTAAACGATAATTACAATTGCTGAGTAAGAAATTGCTTTTAATTATCGATTGATATGAAAAGAATTCTGTGGAGATTACCTCTTCTTTTTATATTAATTCAGGCAACTATAATAATATAAACAGAAGGTGTTTAGATTTAAGAACAAAAATATTGTTGGGAAAGATATTTATTTTTTTAGATTTAAATACCACTTAAACAGATGATTTAAAAATTGAATAGATCTATATAAATGAGGGACAAGCAAAACTTAATATACCACATATGTATTATCTATCCTCTTTTAGATAATGAATGTACATTCTATAAGAACTGTTTTTAATGGATAGAGTTTTAATATCTCTGCTCCATTTGTTTTTTATTCTTTGACAGCATGATTTTTGGCGTAATCAAATTGTAATATTTTGCCATTCATTTTTCATTTATTTAATTTGAAATCCTGTTTGCAACTGTGAACTGTTTGTACCTGAGCGATGGGATATTTTGATTGTTTGGCAACATAACAGAAGAGAGGAGAACTGTTTTGGCTGACATGAAGTGACATTTGGCCAAAAATCAACAAACAACAAATTTTATAATTTTGTCATCAGCTGAATAACAGCTCGTCGTCGGGTTTTCCAAGTTGTGCGATTTTCTAATTAAAATTTTTGGCAATAAATTTTGTCATGCGGCTGACAGCTTTCAGCTGCTCTGAATAAACAACAACAAATGTAGAAAGAACAAAAAAATATGGAAATAATAACAATATTTACAGCACGGTTGAAAGGCGGCAACGTAATTTGCATACTTTTAATTTTCAGGTGCGCACACGGAACTCAACAATATGCCCTCGTTCACCTGTCGGACGTTGCTCCTGTTGTCAGCGATTTCCTCGTTGTTCGCATTGTAAATGTGTTAAACAAATAAATTAACTGCATTTGGGTGTAAATCTGTAACATATTTGGTTAATTTCTAAAATCGCCTCTTCCCATTGACAATATGCAAATTGTCCCCAATAAGCGAACGGAAAGTCTGCAACGATATTGTTTAATAAACTGCTTAAATATTTACACAAACAACAATGTGATCAAGTGAAGGAAATGGGAAAAATTTAACAGGAATTAATAATACTCTTGTGAAGGTGCAAAATTATTGAGACTAAATTGTGTTGAAAAAAATATATATATTTGAATTAACATGAAATTCAGAGTAATAATTATAGAGCAAATTTGAACTAAAGTATTACGAATAAATATTTATTCAATAATAAATCTGTGTATACATTTTTAGCCTTATCCATATTTCAAGTAGTTTTTTTAATTAAACTGCATTGCAGTGACAATTGCGATCGATGAAGAAGATAAGAATATATAAATGATAACTAATTAATGTAAAAGATAAATGTAAAAGACAAATGTAAAAGATAATAAAATATATAATGTAGTTCTTAGCAATATATACTAAGTTCCATTTTCAAATAAATTTCACAAAAATTAATATAAATTTATAAACATAATTTGAATTTTTGTTCTGATCAGAAAAGATCAATGACGATCTTCAAGAAATATTTAATATATACTCAGGTGTAAACAGAATATGTGAGATCATTTAGAGTTTAATATTTGATATACCCGTGTTGTAATTTGTGTCCATTATATTTAGCTTGAAGCGGGCAGCGTTTGATATTTGCATACAGTTCGTGTATTTTGTGATTCACGGCATGGCAAATAGATTTTCAATACATAGGAAAATGTATGTGTGAGCGTATGGGTGTGTATAGGTGTATGTGTGTGTGTGTGTGTTTATGAAATATTTCATTGTATACCTCAATAATTACATTGTATTTATTCGTGCTGTTTTCGATAGTTGCCATTTGTGCTGCGGGGCATCGTCGAAAGTCCTCAACTCAACCGTTTGCAGCAAATTATTGCAATTTATTTTGTTGCCAAAATCTGTGTAAACTATTTACACACACTTGTGCATAATATTCAAACATATGTGTATGTGTGTGTGTGTGTTTGATTTGCTGCAATTTGTAACGAGAGTTTGCTTATTGGTCGCACTTCATTATATAGTAGTATAACCATTTGATAGACTTCGTCACCCTCCTTATCCTCCTTATCCTCCTTATCCTCCTGTCCCTTCCACCTTGCCAATCAATCAAAATTGCGAATGCAAAATGCATGAAATGCATTTGTTGAGTTAACAGTTTGATTTGGGCACACACATTTTCAATACGCTGCACTTTCCCTCGGGCTCATTTTCCATAATATGCAATTCGGTTTATGGATACCAGTTGTTTATCAACTCTGTTTAACCAACATCGATCTGCAATGCTGAGTTTGCTCAAAATACCTTTATTGTTTCTCCTAAAAATACAAAAATTCCAAAAAAGTTTAAATTGTGTCTGATGAACAACTTTTTATTGGATGCAAACATAGTATAGAAATATATATATTTTTGAGGAAAATGAGATTGACAGTGCGAAATTTATACTTCAATCGATTTATCCTACGTGACCACAATTAAATAAGGGATATATTTAAAAAAGTAGATTTTAATTAAAAATTATTGGGAAAACCATAAAATTAAAACATAAATATAAATTAATTCAAAGTCATATAATTTGGGGTCATCAACAGTTCTTGGAATGATTTGATTCTAGGGGAACAAAATATTTGTTAATTAAATGACGGAAATACCCCATCTGTGTAAATCCCTAGTAGATTTGGCAAAGGTCTTTTTTATGGCATTTTTTATGTGAAAAAACCCAGTATGAATATTAGACTGACATATGATACAGATCCTATAAACAAGGAATTTTCCAGATCATTTGGTGAAGGTCTTCACGTTTTAACCCATGAGTCACATAGATACATGAATAGAAGAAATTCGAACAAAAATCACGCTGAATACATGACTGTGAGGTGCGAATCAGATTCTATATAAATCCCAAACTGAATCGTTAAAATCATCAGTTCCACTAAAATCTTCGTAGAACAATCCACAATAATGAAGCTCTTCTCAGTTGTCACAATCTTTGTGTTTGGTCTTTTGACTCTGGCCAGTGGTAAGTATCATAATAATCTCTAGCATATTACACAATTACGAGTAGTTCAGTAAAATATTTTCTGTCCTCAGCTACTCCAGTGCCCGAACCTGGGCCGGAACCTGGAAATGTCAGTGTTCAATATTGCCTTGGCTGCATAAATAATGCGAATGGAAATTCCAATCAGGCTCAAAGTGCCGTTGCCAATACCCCTCCGTACTACCAATTTTAATAAATATATGCAAATTTAAATATATTTCTTATAGCAGTTGATAAACTAGCAAGAATGGGGGCAGACATGCTCCTAATAGAACCTGAAATGTTCAATGTGGACTGAGATGTCGTCAATGAAACCACATTATGATAATAATAATGAACAAGATTTTGGTTCGAATCTCCTTTCAAAAAAATTATTTTATTGTAATAAAAACTTCTTAACAAAGTAAAAGTCTAGTGACGAAAGAGCTTTCATGCCCCTAATTTTTTGATATCCAATTTATTTAATTTAATATATGAAATATTCTGATAAAAAAGATTTGGACCTCGGCAAAGGGTTTGAGGGTTTAAATTTTAGCGGAGTTTTCCGTTTTACCGCTATCCTAACGTTTTTTTTTAAAAGGCTTAGAACAAACATTTCTAGATATCCAATAAGGAATAATTCCTCATCATAAAATCTAAGCTTTATCAACGCTTTGATGCAGAAGAACAAACAGACAACATAAGTGACTTTGCATTTCTTTTTGGAAAGTCCACTTCAAATTTTCAATTGAATTATCTTTTCTGTGTGGTTGTTGTTTGTTTTTATAAGCATCTGCTCAAAACTAACAGATCAGAGACACGTATTTTGTTATTGTAAAAAGGCTCGAGATCTTGTTTTTTGTTATTGCCAAATTTCGGTGGTCCGGCGAGCAGGCGCCTTTACTCCATGTATTTTGTGGTTTTATGCTCGCTTGAGAGTTGCACTTGTTCGTTCCAGTGCTTGTGCATCTGGTTGGCGCCACTTTCGAAAACATAACGGACTGAGCACACAGAGGATCGGGAGCAAGGGTTTGCCCACCGCTGCTTTAATCAATTTATTCAATGTCAACATAATTGAAGAGGATTTATATTTAAATAAGCAATATAAGAAAAGTTGCTATTTGTTAAATACAGTCTTATTGAAAGTCATATAACTGGGGTCATCAATAGTTCTTGAAATGATTCGATTCTTGGGGAACAAAATATTTGCTTACAAAAAAAAAAATATTGTGACATGTCTGACGGAAAAAAACCCATCTACGTAAGTTCCTAGTAGATTTGACAAAGGTTTTTATGCTTTAACCCATGAACCCTACATACACATGGACAAAAAACCCAGTGTGAATATTAGACTGACTACAGATACAGATCATATAAACAAGAAAATTCGCTGATCATTTGGTGAAGGTCTTCAAAAAAACCACTTCGAATACTTGACTGTGAGGTGCGAATCAGGTTCTATATAAATCCCATACTGAATCGTTAAAATAATCAGTTCCACTCAAATCTTCATAGAACAATCCACAATAATGAAGCTCTTCTCAGTTGTCACAATCTTTGTGTTTGGTCTTTTGGCCCTAACCAATGGTAAGTATCATAATAATCTCTAACATATTACACAATTACGAGTAGTTTAATAAAATATTTTCTGTCTTCAGCCACTCCAGTTCCTCAACCGGTTGCCCATGGAGATATCAATGTGGAAAATTGCCTTGGCTGCATAAATAATGCGAATGGCAATTCTTATCAGACTCCATCATCTCCATCTAATCGGAAAAGCAAATCTTATCAGACTCCATCATCTCCATCTAATCGGACTTCATCAAATCACTCTTATAACGCATGCGACATATGGAACACACTTCTTAAATATATTTATTTATTTTTAAGTCAACAAAAAGGAGTCGGCAGGCAGAACAAATAATTAATTAAACTTAAAATTAAATTATAAAACTAAAATGTAAAATTAAAAAATAAATTATATTATAATGAATTTTAATTTATAACTGAAAAGATAGTACAAAATTTAAGTTTAAACTGGGGCTATTCAAAAATGTATTAATTGATCCAACATTTGTTACAAGGATTGGGGAAACCCCAGAAAAAACCTACATTTATGTTGGAATAATCTTGAACAAATCAAGGTTCACTGGAACGGGGCAATTATATACATTATAGTATTTCGATCAGGCTTTCTTCAACGTAAAATCACTAATAAATTTTAAGAACATATATGTATATATTTTCACAAACTACAATTTACACTACACAAGAGTGTGGTTATACCTAAAAAATGGAGAGTTTTCTTCCCATTTCGTATTTGGTCAATGTTTATGAACATTTCGCAGATATTTAATTAAAATCAACGGAAAATCCTTTAAATAGCCTAAGAACCAGAGAGACTAGAGAGCAGAGAACTTATCCAAGTGCCAACCATTCGACTGTTTAGTTGTGAAAAAAAGGCTCCGTGTTCGAAATTTATGCGCCTTAACTTTGTACGCGAAAGTTTTTAGGCTCAAGGTAAGCCAGAAACTTGTGGGCTAACACACACACACACACAAACATTGGAAACACCTTTAAAGTTTCAGTTTTGGGCCTGATAAAACTGAGAGAAAGTTTTGCATTCATTTCGAAATTAATTAAATGTTTGTCGTATCTGAGAAATGCTGTCTCAACTTGAACCTCAGTTCGTGCAGGTCACAAAAGTTGCCTGGCCCAGTCGATTGGGCCAACTCACGGCAACAACAACAGCAAGAAGAACAAAGCCAACAATTTAATTGCGAATCCAATAATAATTGGCCAAAGCGGCTTTTGGCTGCACGTGAACATAAAACCGTCGTCCAGATGTCCAGGTACATCATCGATCTTAAGCCTTCTCTGTAAGTGAATGCTTAAATTAAACTGCGACGAAGGAAAAATAAAGAGGCAGATATACCTACATATATATCGCTGATATTTCTCTCATATTCGTCGAGTTTCCCTTGTCCTTTGTCTGTGGCGGCTTCTTACAAACTTAACGTGAGCCACTGTAAGTTTTTGTCAGTCTAACAGTCGCTAATGGCAGTAAGTTCCCATCATACACTTTGCTCCTCTCCTTATTCTCCAGGGTATCCTTTTGTAGCTGCCTTAAATTAAGCGGCTTAAGTGTTACGTGTGTGTGTGTGTTATGGCTGCCTGTCTACGTCTCACGGTTAAATGTGTTGCCACCAGTCGAATCATTGATTTAACATGATCAAAACACAACTTGGCTTATAACCAACAACTTAAATACGACAGATGCCTTGAAAATTAAAGTCACGTCAACAGAACTTTAAATTTGAAATGGCTTTGGTTCACAAATAATTTGTTTCCATTTGTTGAAGAAACTGCCTTTTGACTGTGAAATTTCTTCTGAGCAGGGATTTAAACCATAACAGAAACCGTAACCTTTAACCGGTGAAAACCGATTGAAATTTGTAACCGTAACTGAAACCGTAACTGAAAATAATTTTTTCCGCTGCACCGAAACCCATAAACCGAAACTCTTTAAACCGAAATAACCGTTTAGTAACCGATTCACTTATAAAGTTTAATTTCGGTTCTGGCCGTCGCAGCTACTGAGCAACTTTGATAACTTTGAACTGCCATAGCTTTGTCAAAACTCAATCAATTTTCATGCGCAATGTAAATTTGAGCATAATTTTTTCTTTAAATTCGTTCTGCATTTAAATTTTGTTCATTTTCAAAAATTTTTGAAAATCGAATTTTTTGGAAAATTTACAGTGTTACCCCTTTGTCTTTTTTGATTTTTCCGAAAAAATTCGAATTTTCAAAATCAACAAAATTTAAATGCAGAGCGAATAAAGAGGTAAAATCATGCTCAAATTTACATGGCGCATGATAATTCATTGAGTTTTGACAAAGTTATGGCCATTCGAAGTTAACCGAAATTTTCGGTCGATTCCATTATTTTCCAGGCTAAGTTTCTTTTTTTTTTGTGAACCGAAACCGTAACTGAAACCGATATTCGTTTCGGTTTTAATCCCTGCTTCTGAGATAGCCTAACATGTAAAACATATGCAAATGTGCTCAACAAATCTCTAGAAATATGGATCACACTTGCTTTTGAAAACAATAAAACAATAAAATAATGTAATGATCACATTTTTCACACTTAATTCAGTACAAGCTTCAAGTTCATCAGATAATACATGAAAACGGGCAACATTATAAGTTAATTAAAAACAGATTGTAGGAAATTTGTAGATATATCTTATGTTAAATAAGAAATTTGTAGAGAGTTATGAAAAATATAGTAGTAGGCCTTAAATTATGTTAATCTTTAGTTTGTGTATTATTATATACATTTTTATATATCTTTGGAATATATTATTGGACTATAATGAAGATGCAATATTGTTTTTATTTTTCAGAGTAACAAAAGTCTATGTGTAATATTTATCTCATCTAAATAATTAAAAGAAAGTTCTTTTATTTAATTTGATAGAATTCGAGGCAGTGTATATTCTATTTAGATTTCTATTATATGATATGAAAAATAAATTTTAGTAATCTTAGTTAGACCATACATTATGGACAGTTTGATTTTCATTACAGAAAGGACACACGAACATCGATGAGCTGCGTCAACAAACAGGAAGAGAAGAAGGCAAAGGACAATCTATTGGAGGTTGAATTTTCTTTGCAGTCCTTTTGCTGTTGTTGTCAAACAAGGGGAAGCGAAAGGAGTAAGAGGAAAAGAAGAGCAAGAGCAAGTGCAGCAGTGTCAGCTGCGTTGAAGTCAAAGCCATCATCATTAGGTAACGTAAGGCATCATCATCCAGGGGCAGTTGTCGAGTTGTCGAGTTGTCGATGCTGTGGCAAGAAAGCCAGCGAAGCAAATTGTTTTTAATTAAAAGTAAACAATATCAATTCATTCGACAGTTATCCAGTTATGCTGCTGACATTGCTCCATCGGCTGAAGCTGCTCCTGCTGATCCTGGACGTGGCATCTAAGCTCCAGTTGCATTGTTTACCAGGGATTACAAAAATTGATGCACAGAGTGCGGGCTGCAAGTTGCAAGTTGCATGTTGCAAGTTGCGGATTGGAAGCTTCTCTGGCAGCTTTGACATGGCCTGTCCATTTATATTTCAGCTGCGCAAGCTGCAAACATTTTTGTTGGCCACTTTCATTTTGACCATTATTAATTGTCTTAGTCGCCATTTGGCGCTTCCGCTGCCAATTTCAACTGGCGCTTAATGTTGCAGCTAACAGGATTATTTCAAAAGTTGCATAAACTTGCTTCCTCTTTTTTTTTTTCACTCGCTATACTTGCAACTCTTTCGCATTTAATTCCAACTTCGCTATTTCAATTTTTTTATTTTGTTGCTTAACTTTGTTGTACTTTTAATTGGTCTGAAAATAACTGAAGTTTGTTTTCTGATTTTATTTATTTTTGGATTTATACGCTGTGTATTGATGAAGTGCACAAAAGTTTTTGTATAATTCGCTGAATAAAGATTGCATTAAGTATGCTGCTATACCCTGTACATATAGACAGTAGGGTATGCTAAGTTTTTCTATATTTAAGTCAAATTCAGATTTGATTATCTTTAATTTTAGTTACGATATTTATATATTTGTGTCGACTTTTCATAGTTGATAATTTTAATTCAATTAAATTTAAAAAAAAAATACAAAACTGTCTAGGAGTTTTAGAACTCGAATTGTCGAGTCTGTCTTGGGTAAAACACAATTAAATACAGGGTATTTTTAAGTCTATCATTTGTTTGTCTCTATTTTTTTTAAGAACTTACTTATAGTTTCAAAAATAATATTTGAAAAAATTATTAATCTGAAATCAATGAAATAACGTAAAAGTTACTAAGAACACCAAAGTTTTAATACAAGAAAAGTCGATTTTTCAGATGCACAGCTCTATTCTTAGTTAGTTTTCCAGCCATTTATGCAGTCTTTTCTACCTCTATAGTATATTCAAAAAGACTAGAGTTACAATAACTTAAAAGTACAGAAATTACTAACTCCACTAATAACATTGCGTATACGCCACGTAAACAAAAGACAAATGTTAACTAAGTAGAAAGAACTCAGACATGCTGATAAAAAGCAAGCGGAAAATTGGGAAGGCAGCGAGGGGTGTTTCAATAGTATACTCCCGTCATCATCATTATGATTTTGGATACCAAACTGTGGGCTCTCTCTGCTCTAGTGTTTGGTGAAAGGAAATACATACGTGCACATTCATTTCATTTCCGTTTTGTGTCGCAATGTTGCCCCCGGACAAGGCGGATGTGAGGACCGAGGCCGGGGGCGTGGCAAGGTCGTAGTGGGGGCGTTGCCATGACTATGTCTCGACTACGACTGCCTGGGACCGTTACAGTCAGTTCAGTCTTTGGTCTTCATTTGTGTCCAACTATTTATTTTTATGACATAATGTAGCTACAGTTGTGACTGCCTCATGACACACCCCCCTTGCCACTTGCCACTTGCCTCTTGTCTGTGTACTTGCTGTGAATGTTGCCATCTAAATATGTGAAAATTGCTCATTTGAAATGTTACCAGAGCGATACGCTCAAGTTTGGCATGAGGCATGGGGCATGAGGCATGGGGCATGTGGCAAGAGAAATGATACTCGTAGGTAGGGAATGTCTAGGCAAATTGCCTGTCAAAAATTTGTAGGCAATTTGTTTCTGTTTCTCTACAGTTTTTCCCCGATTCTTATCGAAAGTGCTTCACACAATTGTTGTAATAAATATGTACATGTTTTTTTTTGCATATTCTTCTCTTTCACTAAAAAATAATATAAAAATATATATACATATGTGTATTTGCGGATGCTTTAAAAAGCAGAAAACTTATTTGTGAATGCCTTAAAATGAACTGGAAAATAATCAATGCTAAAGTCTAATTTTAGTTTTATCTTATTTTAAAATTTACTCGCTCTTAACAATTCTTGCTCTCGATTGTAATAATCCATCTTGACCGAAGGCATATAATAGTTCGCATCTGCGGAGAGAGCACTGAGAATTTTGTGGACCCAGGAAAGAAGGTGGAGAAGACTTGCATAAGCCGAGGGAACATTTTCTTAGTTACAATCCAGACCCCAGGAGACAATGCCTAGTTGATAATATTGCCCGGGATGATCGGCAAGGGGACAAAATAGGGGAGATCCCCCATCTCCAGTGCAAGTATCCAAATTCTTTTCTCCCCCGGCACAGGTAAAGGATTCATGTAGTTCAAAGTATTTGCCAAGTCGAGTTTTTCTCAGCTGTTGTTGACAGATCGTATGATTGATGATCGGAAGATCAACTTTCCGCAGGATATGACGTATCGCAGACTCCGAAAACGTCTCCTTGCCCCAACCTGCCACAAAGCAGCGTTCCATATTTGGATACTCGAAGGTACGAGGCAGACAAATGGGCATTATGTGGTGATTCAGATGGAGCTCAGATCTTAGGTTGAGCACAGCCACATCGTTGTAGCAGGTCTCC
Organism: Drosophila kuntzei; assembly: GCA_035042165.1. Taxonomy (NCBI): domain Eukaryota; kingdom Metazoa; phylum Arthropoda; class Insecta; order Diptera; family Drosophilidae; genus Drosophila; species Drosophila kuntzei. The sequence continues at coordinate 2,252,584 of JAWNLU010001919.1, read as the reverse complement.
TTTTTGAAATCCTCATGGCAGATCCTTTCGAGTACATGACGCTCCTGATGGGAATACGGTTCGTTCTCCGATTGAGTGTCCCACTCTCCAGCACGGACAATCAGATCTTCAATTGGATGGGAGCAGACGATGTGCGCAGCTGTTAGCACAATATTCGGGGTCAATATGGAGCCCCCTCCAATAAACGAGTTTTCCGTTTCCGTTTCCTTCGTCACAAATATCGCCACCACCCAGGGAAACTCTGCAAAGTTGACCAGTTTCTCCCTTCCGTTCTCTTCGCCTCCATTCTCTTCCTTTATATTACGAAAGCCGCCTTTTATATTTGGATCCGGCTTTATCGAGGGTTCGCTCTAAAAAGAATTTCAATTAGTAATCGAGGGAATTGAAAATTGAATTAAACTTACTATTGACTCGTTCCTACAGCATTGTTGCAAATAATGAGGACAAGGATTCGATTCCGCCACACGGTATAAAAGAACTCCCTCTCCGTGATTGATGTTGCACTTCCAACGCGGGGTGCAACTACTTCCAGAAGGACAAGACTCCTGAGCATCTAAAATTAAGAAAATAAATAAACAGAAGCTTTATTGAATGGGTTTTCAAATATAAGCATTACGCCGTTCTGATTTTAATAAATAGCTCATAATCCCTTTTAAAAAATGATACAAATTTAAACAGACAGTATCATGAATTTAATATATATGTATATATAATGTATACGTATTTACACAGAGAGGTACATTCTAGTATATTGAAAACATGAAATCACAGCTTATTATTAAATATTACTTGGCGGCCTTTCTAAGGGATCTTTTTTATTAAATTTTACCTGTATTTTGATTTGTGCAGCTGCCGTAAGTTAAAAACAAAAGCAAACAGAACGTTGAGAAAAGTAATGTGATCATATTGATCAAAGTTGTGTTTTGATTATATTATTATTTTTTATTTTGAATTATAAAGTGTATAGAGTTTGAAGATAAGAAAGAGCAACAATCTCAAACCCGAACACATAGGCAACTAATTTCAGACTGTCGCCTCAATCGACGTTTGTGCTTTGATGTCGCGCTCAGCAAGAACAAGAGCAGAGTGACTTAAGTCAAGAGTGTGGAGAGTATAAAGATGGCGAGAGTATAAGAGAACAGTAGCTCTTAAAAAGTGCTCAGAGCGCACAACTATTTAAAAGCAATAAGAACTGTTGATTAAGAGAATCACAAAAGAAGAGAGTATACAAAAACTAAGCAATAGTAAATCAGTATCAATCTGTTGACTCAGCTCATCATTAACATTAAATTATATTCTTTATAAGCTTATCAAATTGTGAAAATAAATATTAAACCGATAAACGATGATAACCATTGGAAAATAGCCATTTATAAAAATGACCATTTTATAAATTGCACTGCTTGCAGGAAGCGAGTGTATAACAGAGCAAGCAGTGCGTTTCTATCAAGTCAGTTACCACAATTATATTGTTTCTACTTTTCAACTCAGTTATCAGTTTAGACCAAGCAAACCAATATATTTATTTGCCTATGTGTGCTTGGCCAAAGTATGAAAAAATATTAATTTGGACAAAACTTTTACATCTATTCATATTCATATTCTAAAATAAATAATAGAGAAAATGTGTACAAAATTGCGTATACGCCTGGGAAAACTAACTAATGAGTCAACAGTTCAGAGAGCAACAAAATTATCAATTAAATTGCCAAATGATGATAAATGGAATTTTAAAACGTGCCTTAAAGAGTTGTGGCAACATAAATAGAAAGGAATAGCAAGGAAAACTTGCATTTTATATGCTGCCTTAACTGTCATTTTCTATGCGCCTCTCGTGCCTTTAATACACTTACTTTGGGCAAATAAACTATGGCAGAAGACTTAAAGTAAAGCGAATAGTGTTTGATTTCAAGAGAAGCTTGAAAGCAAATGTTTCGATTCGGGAATTATACATATTACTATCTAAAATTTCTAATAAATTTAAACTGAATTAAAAAAAAGACATTTAAAATTCCTCGAGTAAAAATTAGATACTATTTACAGAGTATACACAGTTCATTTTGATGGGGAGTATTATATAGATTTTTGTTTTCTTTTTTGTCAGTGTTTTGTCTGCTTTGTATGCAGCGTGTGCTATCAGTTGTTGGATTTCAATAGTAGAGTGCACTTTTGTGCCTCAACAAGCCCAAGAGAACCAACAATCGAGTATTGTCTGCACTCATCTCTCCTCTCCTCTCATCTCTCTTCCCTCCTTGGCTGCTCCCAGGATGCAGTTACTATTTTCAAGCAGAGACGAAGGTTGTTTAAAAAAGCAAATATATTCAAATGGGGAATACCCAGCATAGTAGTTAATGCAACAATTGTGGCCCAGTTAGTTGGACTTGGCTTTAAGAGCGAACTGCTTTTGGCCTTGTCCTGTTGTCCTGTTGTCCTGGAGTCCTGTTGAGCAACTTGTCGCTGCTGACATTATGTCAGGACAGGACCTGCACTTGTGGGTCGTCAGACCCGCCTAACTAACTTCCTGAACATGGCTGATGACTTGTACTCTGTGCCTGCCACATGCAGCTCTTCAATCTTTTGTCTTTCAGCCCGTACATGTTGTCATTGGCATACTACGAGTACTTGTACTCTCCGCCAAATGGCAACATCATCAATGCACAACTTGCAGTCATCCAGATCTCCATTGAGAGCAGAAGATGATGGGGAAGGGGACTGAAAAGATATATACATAGATATGTCGTGGCCTGGCCTCTGTTTTTGTGCCTCTGCTTCAAGCCGGCAACGTGCCACTTGTTAACGCACAATGGAGGCCTTACACAAGACTGATTGATGCACTCGAAAGCCAGATAGAATATTCGAAGTCTCCTTCACATTGAGGCTTTAAGTCGAGCTTAGAACTTGCTCTTGTCTAAGCTGATTTTCTGCACTAAATATATGTGGTTAAGCGCTTTCTACGCTCATCAAACCTCTTACAAGTTCCACTTTTCAATGGAATTCACAAGTACTTCGATAACAAAACTGAGTCTGCATATTATATTTTTTATATTTATATATCTTGTACGAATATAATGAGTATACTCACCTGTTCAAATTTGTCTCTTTCCTCAATTTTGGCGTCAGTTTACAACACTTTTTGGAATTTGTTGGTAAAATATTGACAGAGCTATTATGCAGAGTGTACAAATTAATAGCAATGGCTAGGTAAACACTCGCATACTCGAACCTCACATGAATACACTCACACTCACACTCACACTCATAGTCACACTCATAGTCACGTCAACATTCACACATTAAGAGTGAAATGCCATTCAGTGCGGTGTTCGCTCTAGCAAAATCTCTTGAATGATGTTTACTTGTTTGTACGTGTCTTTGTTGGCAAATTAACACACACACACATACACTCACACACATATACACATACACTAATACATAGACATACGCATACATGAATCCTACACAAACATATACATAGGCTGAGCAAACAAAAAGCGTTGAATACCTTTGCGGACGGCGTATTTATTTACGCCTTTGAGTGGTTTACCCCACGTTTAACTCAGCTGCCCTCCCCCCCCTTCACTCGTAGTACCTCCCCTGCCCATCTACTCTCGTCTATGCTTCAAGACCCCTTTCATATCAAATTTTCTTTACTCAAGACTTTTATGAGGTCGTTTTTAGGCAATACCTCAAAGAGTCTAAATTTTTGTAAGCATTTACCATGAAAAAAGATGCTAGAACTTAAAAAATATATTGTTAAGTTATTAAAAGTTTTTCAACTTTTATAACATTCTAAATTGTTTTTATTTTTATTTTGGTTTGATCTCAAAATTGAAAATATTTAACCTTATTAAAAATGCAATTGTTGTTGTAAGCCGAAATTTATTGATATAATTTTAAATTATACTCAAGAACTTTTCTCTTATCTCATTATCATTACTTTGATCTTCTATCTGTTAGTTTTACTATCCATTACAGTTACTTTTGGTTATGATATCAACGTCATGTGTTGCATATTAACTGAATTATCCGCTAATTGGCAACATTTTTAAAGCAGCTTTAAACTTTGTTGCATTCTTTTACTTGTGGAAAGTTTGCGTATTTTTCTATATTTCCCTTTTAGTTTTAGTTTTCTGTTTATGCTCTGGCATGGATAACATAACCTTTAATATAATCTGCCACCTTGCAGGCTAATTAAGCGCGTTGAAAAGAAGCCAAGTTAGTGGAAAGGGGGTCAGTTGGCTAATGAAGTTACCGCAAAGTGAAAGGCGTCCAGACAACGTTCCAGGCGCTAATTAATTAGAGTATTATTTTCCTTTTTATTATTCCTATTTTTCATTCACTTTTTTTTGTTATTTTGTTCATAATTCTAGCACAAGTTTAGTGAATGTTGGTCACTGGCTAATGAGCCAAAATCTAATAAACTGGGTCAGAGATTCCACATTCGAGATGACTGGAAATCTTTTGAAATAAGCATTGTATAATATATTTTCCAGAACGAATTGAAAGATGAAAGTTCTTAAAATATATTTTCATGGGTTTAGAAAACTTGTTGAATTGTTTTTTAAATCAATAACTAAAAGAGAATGCACATAAATTTGAAAATGTTGTTTGAAATTATTGTAAAAACAGAACATGAGCTAAACAATAAACTTTTGGCAGCGACTGTGCGCTGTTCGTGTTTTTTTGGCTTAAACGCGACGCACCTGTTACAACAACAGCAGGAAAAATAGCTGAAAACATAACAACACCTTGCGGAAATTTAACTTTTTGTTGCAATTGTTGTTGTTGTTGTAATTGTTGTTGTTATTGCTGCAGTTGTTGTTTTGAATTTTGTTTACTTGTCAATGCACAACAACAGGAACAACAACGGCGAAAAATATATTAAAAGAAGCCCGCAAATGGAAATGGAAATTGAAATGAAAGTTGAGTACCTGATAATACAACTGCCTGCCATTGCATAATGAAATCAAATTGTAAAACAATTTGCATTTTATAAAATAAACTTTCTGTTTTTGTTGTAGTTGAATCAGTCGAAATACTCGCACAACTCGTAGTTTCAGATCTAGGAGTAGAAGTTGGAGTAGATGTAGGAATAAAAGTAGAAGTAATCAGAGGAGCAGCTGCTTCAGATGAGGAAAACTTTCAAAAAGTAGAAATCCAACATGTGGCGAAACAAAATCTGAAATTGGGAGAATCATTACAGTAGAAAATATAGAAGATTAAAATTATAAGTTGAAAGGAAATAAAATAGGTAAACAAAATTAATCTAAAGTAAATGATAATAAAAACATATGTAAGTTAATAAATAAAGTTGTTTATTTAGTGAAATAAGCCATAGGATTATAATAATTTAAAGGGTATAATTGAGTATTGGAAATTTTCAGAACTTTTAAAATATTATTAAATTCTAAAGTTATACTCCGAAAATTTTAGAATATGAAAATATTTAATGTTGTGAATTAACAACAAAAATCCAAAATTAAAAATTTATATACATATTTGCTATCACATTAGAAAACTATCTTTTTAACTAAAAATCAAAGAAAATACAAATTTTATAAAATTTGATAAACAAACTATTTTTTTTTTTAAGTCAAATGAATGTCGTTCACTTTCTAATCTGTATCATAGAATGTTCTTAGCAGAACTTTTTCAATTTGCCTGAAGAATTTCCTTAGATCCAAGAATTTTTCTTCAAAGTGATATTGCCTGCGATTTGGGGAAAATCCTTTTCGTGCCTTGGCAACAACAAAGAGTTAACCTTCAAAGGAGCAACAAAAGCAACACTTAACAACAGGATGCCTACACACACACACACACACATGCAATTATAGGGAACAACAACAACAATGGCTAAGCTGAAGCTAAATCTTGATAACAAAGTAAATAATACAAATTCTCGCAATTTTTCTGTAATTAACACATCCCCCTCAACAAAAGCAGCAGTCAAAGGGCACACGCATCTGTGTGTGTGTGTGTGAGTGTGTGTGAGTGTTGACTGAAAGCATGACAGGATTGCGTGCTACAGGCATGAAACGGAGGAAAAGAGAGAGAGAGGCAGAGAGAGAGAGGGAGTCAGAGGAGGTGTTTTCGCATCTACAACTCAGACAAAAGTGTTGTCAGCTCGCATTTTTATGAGGTGTGTGTGAGTGTGTGTGTGAGTATGTGTGTGTGTGTGAAAGGACATGCAACCTGTGTTTGTTTATGAGCTCATGTCAAGTTTAAGTGGCATCTCTCAACGTCGCTTGTCTCCATTCTTCTCTCTCTCTCTCTCTTCCCTCTCCTCCCTCTCGTCAAGTGCATTGTCTTTTGTTGTGTGCCAAGTGTGAAAGAAATCTAAAAGCATGTAAATCATATACAAAGCAATTAAAACAAAGCACATTAACAACAGATTTTCCCTCATCTTCCCTTGCATGCGATATCAATTGCCAACAAATCTGACAACAAACGAACGAACGAACAACAACAACAACAGACGAAAATAACAATAATAATTTCATTAAATAAATTGAATATTGATTGATGAATGCGACGGACATTTGTGACATTTATTCATGTTATTCATGTTCGCATTCATGCATTAAGACCCATAAATTAATTGCTATAAAAATGGACAACGGAATTTGTCTATCAAAATGTACATGAAAATGGTCATCGAAATGTGCCACGCCCTAAAAATAACATTTCGATTTAACGAGAGATGATTGGGAATAAAACTATGAAAGTTACATCAGTTTTAGTTTGTATTTTAATAAGCTTTCATTTATATCCATTTTATTTTATTTAAATTATTATACTGAAGTTATTATTATCATTTTGTATACATTTCCAATCGAATATATAATATTAAAAAGATCTCAATATTAAAAAATCTTAATATTTTATTATCTGCTTTCTTTAATTTTAATAGATCTTTAAATCAAATCATTTTTGTTCATCTTCTAGATTTTTGTGTATACTTCATTTCTCATTAAGTTCTATAGATCTATTTTATTTTAAATAAATAAAAATTATTAAACTTTATAAATATACCTTAGCAGGTGATACTGAAAGTGCATGACAGTGTATAGATCCATAAATTTCTCTTATTATCTAGTACTCTTAAAGTCAACATTTCTCGCTTTTCTTTCACTTGACATGGCGCAATAAATGGTTACAATTTTCCCTTAGATCTGTTTCATTTTCCCAGGCATATTTCGACTCGAATCTTTTTCATTTCTTTTACTGTCTCAGCTTTTCTGCCTATTCCCTTTTAATTGTCTTTGTGTTGTGGCATTGTTATTGCTGTTATATTCAAGTTGTTGTTGTTGTTGTTGTTGTTGTTGCATTCCTTTGCTTTGGTTGCTTTTCATTGGTTTTCATGGCGCGTAAATAAATTTCATATCATGACATTTATTACTGACCCTTAAGCTTGGGCAACCCACAACCAATACGAGTGTGTGTGTGTGAGTGTGCGTGTGTGTGTGTGTGTGTGTGTGTGTGTGTGTGTGTGTGTGTGTGGTAGTTAATCCTGCATACCCCGCAGAATCTGGTAGGATCTGCATGCGGCATTGGTAACAATTTTCATTTAAGATTTGTTTATTTTTTGTTCTCGAGTTTTTTTCTCACATTTTGATTTATGTTAGCACTCAATGGTTCCCTCTGGAGGGATGCGGGAATTCAGGGGGTGTAGGGGCAAACAAATGCCAAGGAAATGAAGAAGGCAACGAGATGAATGAATGTGAATGAAAGCGAATGAATGTGAATGAATGCAAAGATGAAGAAAGATTAAATGTAAATGGACGGCGGACACAGAAAACAATTGTAGTTAATTTACGCGTAGAGCGAAATGCATAAGAAATTAATGAAAATGAAAGGAAAAAGAATGAAACAAGATGAGAAAAATGGAGAATGATGAAGAATTTGTTTCGGGCCGTCGGCTGGACCTCTTCATGTATCTTTTAAAGTTAACTTGACTGTGAAATAAGCTGAGCAAACACAGAGCGCATTGTCTTTGTCCTCGCAGTCTGCATAATTTATTTATGTTTTTCAAAAGGAAAAATGAAAAATAACAACAACAACAACAACAACAAGTGGAAGATGAAAAGCGAAGTTGGTAGTTAATAGCGGGAAAATGCCAACAATTCCGGCCGAGCAAATAATTACAGGCTTAATAACAAATTTAATATGGTTTCGGACCAAGGACGAGGTTCGTCCTTACCCCATTGAGATGTGCTCTTCTCGCTTCTTTCCCTCTCTCTCTCTCTCTCTCTCTCTCTATCTCTCTGTCTCTTGTGCTCACTCAACTGTTGGTTTTCTCATACGTTTTATGCGTTTTAATGAGCGCCTTTTCACCCCGCCTGTTTGCGCTTCAATAACAATGAGCATGATGTCCTGCCAGGACTCGCATCCTTTGGCCTTCGGCCTGCTGCCTTCTTCAAGAGCCGTTAACGAGTATTTGTTGTCCATTCGCCATTAAAAACATGCACTTGTCACCTCCTCCCTCTCCTCCCTCCCACTTTTACACCCTGCCTGGCAGCTTTAACTTCTGAGAGTCTGAAGAGTCGTTGTCCTTGCAATTAGTTGTCACTTTTCTCTAGAAACGCAATTTGTTGTATATCCATTGTCAGCTTACGCATATCTTGTGCAATTTTCATTTACAGTTTGCACTGGGAAAACCCTTCAGAATTCCATGAGAAAGTCAAATGATGCTCCAGCTAATTGCCTCGGAATTCTCGAGACTCTGAGAACACTTAAGAACCTTGATTTGTTAATACCTTTCAAGAGAAGCGAAAGTATTATAGTAAAGTATATAAGATAATTGTGTAAAGTGTTACTCCAATCGATTTGGGATTTCTTTTGAAGGACATTTTATTTCAAAGGAAGCGAATATAAATTTCTAAAGAATTTCATGTCAAGACTTTTCCTCGTTTTTGTTTTACTCTGATCGAATTGTGATTCATTTTCTGTACTTTTCACGTTCAACAACTCAAATTAAATTTTTTTGTTCTCTAAATAAATTAGTCCAGCTTCCATTTACTATTTTTCACATGGGTGAGTCAAGTTGTCCTCAGTCAATTCCTTAATTTCTTGAAATTTATCATTTTAGACTCTAAACGCGATGAGGATGAGTTAAAATTAGATCCGCCGCTTTTCTTGCCCTGCGACTTGGATGATTTTCGGGATCCGAGTAAAAAGGGGGAAATCACTGGAGCCTGCGAGGAATTGGACAAGTTGAGTGCCCAGGATGAGATCAGTGTATCAAGCATAATCTCGGCATTGATACAACCCATTGAAGCATCCGAGGAACTGTATAAACATTGCGATTGGGGCATCGATCCCAAGAACTTTTTGCCTGTGAAACAGGCCGTCATCTTTAAGGAGCAATTGTTCATCTCGAAGCTACGAAACACGAACTGCAAACTGACCGAGAATCTCAAGATCTTTTTTGAGCGCGAATTGAAACAGATTGGGAAGTTTTGTCTAAATGTGGAGGAGGCATTCGATGGGTATGTGGTCTACAGCAGCAGCAAGATGAAGAAGGGCAAAGGGATCACGGAGTGTGGGCATCAGCTCAAAGGCAAATATGATGACAAGTTCCTGCTGATCTGCGAGAAGCGTTCCGAATTCGATCGTATCGATCATGCCTTCGTGGAGAAGATCCTCGAGGTGAGGAACCATGCCGATCTCTATTTGACAGCGATTAGGGAAACGAGAATCAACGAGGAGTCGCAAAAGTTCAAGGCAACCGTCGATATCAAGGATCGGGATCACACCTTTATTATGGACGGTGGCATTATGATCCTGATGAGGCATCTCGTGTGTCACAACTTTGTCGGCAACTTCGAGTACTACACAATGAACCTCTTTGGACGTGTTCTGCGCTGTAATCTGATAGTTCACAAGGAGCGCAAACTGGTGCGCATCTTTTATCGCACCTACAAGAACACCATCCACATTGTGACCCAACAATGCTTCAACGACGAGCTGCAGGATGTGGCCGAGACCTTTATGACCCCAGAGGGTCGCATTGTGCTCCACTTTTGGCGTGGCTATAACTATCTGATCCATGCTGCCTGTTTGCCACCCAAGAAAAAGAAGGAATACATTTTGCCCAAACTGGAGTTAATGTGGCGTCAGGATGTCGTCCTGAGTCGCAAGTTTAGGCAGCTCAAGGCCTTGAACTATGAGAACTCCATGAAGTATCTGGAATCGAACTCGGAACTGGCCGACTTTATGCAGGATTATGTGTTGAATGTGCTGCGCTATAAGCCCACCAATGTCCTGGAGTTTTCTATTATGTTCTTCCAGAATATGGCCAACACCTAAGTCTTTAATTCGTCCTGTTTTTACAATCCTCAAAAATGTCTCTTTGTGTGCATCGAATTAAAATTAAATCGCTAAAGTTATCAAATACTTTATCCGTCATTTTCCAAAGGTTTATGCTCCTTATTCCGTCTCATATTGATCTATTACCAATATAAAGTTATTTCATATCAACGGATTTTCGCCATAGCATTGTCTATTATCAACGAACTGGGCTTACAATATATTCATCTGTCGTCAGGTCTCCTATCAGTCGATTAGCCCCACAACATTATTTCCCGGTGGATGATGTGATATCTCCAATCAACTGGCTAAGTCCGCTAGAAATGGGTTCTATCAAGCGGTTATTCTCTAAAAGCGCGTTCCCCTATCAATGGATTAGCCCCCCCATCAGCCGGTTATCCCCTAAGCATCAGCTGGTCTTCCCCCAACCAACGCTTTCTCCCATCAATGGGTTACCCCCAACAACATCTCATTTTCTTAACCGGTTTTCCTCTCAACCTATCAACAGATTATCCTTTTATCCCAACAACGTCTTCTATCAATGCTTTCTTCCATCAATAGGTTACACTTATAGTCGGTTATCCCAAAATCTTGTCTTTAACAGCCGTTTCTACACCAACATCACTTTCTCCCATCTCGTCTCCTGTTGTTAACCGGTTACCCATCCAACGTTGTTTAGTTCATTACCTCAGCAACCCAGTCGACAGATATTTACAACCCTCAAACAAAGTTGCTTAACAAATTCACAGTATTATTCCAAGTTCTGTTTCTATCAATTCATCAAGAAAGTATTCTTTCAACAAATATTTTATATTCACTTTTGAGCTTGATCCCAACTCAACCTAAGCAATCAAGATGTCGTGCTGCAAGGAGAAGGATCTGTATGCGGGTGCAGGAGACTGTAAGTCGGGAGCTATTGATTTGCATCCGACCTCGGCGTGTCCGGCTCCCTTGATCTGTCCTCCCCCACCGGAGATGGGGCCAATTCGGCGACGCAAATGGACGGAGATTGCGCCAGTTGCCTTGGTGCCCAACACGGAAGCCATACAGCGAGAATTGATGGAGAACATGAGGCAAATGGGCGGAGATCCTGTGCAGGAGCATCATCAGCTACAGGCGGACCTGAAAGCAGGCATCGATAATCAACAGCAGCAGTTGGTTGAGATGCGGAACGAGCACGCCCAGAATAGACCACTCAAAACGGAGGAGGTCCAGTTTGCCGTAAGTTCTTGCGACTGATCTGCGATGGAGATCTGTAGGATTATTCTTTACTCCTTAGCGATCGATCAATCCCGATGCGGATAATCTGCAGAATCCACCTTGTTATCTACCCCAAGCTGGCGATGATTTGCCGCACAAGGATTCAATGACACCCATGGGACCCATCGGTCCCTGGGCCACCGGTAAGGTTGACTGGAGTCCTATGGCTGGTCTGACGGGCACTCGTCCTGTGGTCGATAGATATTCGATAACACGCTTCAGTACAAATGAATGGCGTGCCAGGAATCAGCAGACGGTGCAAAACACAAACAGTGTGATTGACAAGGCGGATAAGTGAGTGAGAAATACATTCCCAGACTCATCTCAATCCATCTCACATCTCTCTACTACATTTAACCCCTTTTAGAAACCGCTTCAGTGCCACGACGGAGTTCCAACGTCTGACGGCAACCGTGAACAAAACCCAGAACGAGACGACGGAGAAACTGAGACAAAGATCCCAGGTCATCTGCAAATGGAAGAGCACACTGGAGAATGCCATCAAGGCGATGACCGATGAGATCTTTATGGTCGACGAGGAGCGCAATCGACTGCGAAAGGCACTCGTCATACTCGGCATTCCCGAGTGCATTGTCAAGGAGTGCATCGAGAAGCGTTGTGGACGCCCGGACACGGAGCTGGTGAGGGATACCCCCGAGGAGGAGCTGGTCAATGAGCTGGCTCTGATAGCCGAGATCAAGCGGCAGCTGAAGAAAGTCCTCCTGGACTTTGAGTCACAACAGCAGGAGAATCGTGCGGCCAAACAACGATTGGAATTCGATTGGAGTGACAAACAGGAGGCCTACGATATCGATACTATTAATGTGGGACTGAACAATCAGTCTCGCACCGTGATGTTCCATGTCGGGGCCGTGCGACAGCCCCCCGAGCAGTCCTCGGAGAAATACTGGGAGCACTTCAGCCAGGAGACACTCGAGGAGTGCGAGAAGTGCCGCCAGAGATCAGCTGCCCTGCGCAGCACCCTCAACACCATCCTCCAGAACGGAGCACGAGATCTTCGCACTCAGGCGGATATTGTTGAGAAGTCCTTGACCTCACGGATCAATTGCACTCAGGAGGCAGTGCAGCGCTTCGAGAATGATCTGCATCGTATCCTGCGCGATCTGGCGGAGACGGAGACACGCATTGAGCAGCTCCATGGACGCATCCGCAGCTTCGATGCCGCCATGAAGGTTGCCCAGACTCGCATGCACAATCGCAGCTATCGTCCGAATGTGGAGAGTTGTCGCGATGTCGCCCAACAGCATCTCATCGATGAGGTCCACACCATCCAGAGCAGCGTCACCGCCATGCTCCACGAGCTGACAGCTGCGGAGGAGACCAAGGAGGCTTTGGTTGGAGTCCGAGGCAACCTCGAGAGGGAGATCATGCTGAAGCGTCGCACTCTCTTCATGGACAGGGAGCGCTGCATGGTCCTGCGATCGCATTATCCTTCCGCCAATTCACTAACCGGTTCGGGAGCTTTCTAATCTCCAATCTACATATACATATATGTATGTGTATAAAACCTCTCTAAATTTAATGTATCAAATTTCATGTCTTAACCAATGTATTGTAGTATTCAGTATCTATTAAATAGTAAAGATTGTGTTGAAATAATATTGTAACTTATTATGGGGGAGTTGAAAAGGTTGGAAATACTGTCAGAATAAAAAGGAGGAAGAACGGGTTATTTATAGACTCAGCAGCAATTAAGATAAGACATTATGGTTAAAATAATTCAAACTTACACATATTCTCCATTCTTTTCCTTTAGTTAGTTTTTTTCTGCTGTATTTTCTTTATTTTTATATTTTTGAATGCCGAATGGTCACAATTTTATTTTATTAACAAAATAATAATAATAACAAAATTAACAAAAATAAAATAAGTATTTAAACATTCATGTATTTGATTTAGATCGTCATGGTATTTGATATGTTTGTATAATTTAATCAGCAGGACCCACAACTCCCACAGCCACCACTTCCACCACTCTCACCATTCTCACTACTCTCATCAGCATAATTATTACAATTATTGCATTGACCAATATCGAACTGGGAATCGGCCACCGGTTCCGGTACTGGATTGGCTGTAGATAGAAAAAATATTTAATTATACCCATCGTAATTGAACAATATGTTAGAGGATGTTATGATACTTACCACGGGCCAAAGCCAAAAGACCGAGCACAAAGATGGTGACGAAGAAGAAAAGCTGCATTATTGTTGATTGTTCTACGAAGACTCGAGTGGAACTGATGCTTTCAACGAGTCAGCATCGGATTTATATAGGATCTGTATCACATCTCAGAATGCAATATTTTGACTGGATTTTTTGCACAAGAAAATATTTGTGTGGGGTAAAATATGATGGCATTTGTCAACTGGAGAATTCCATGCTTAATTCAGCGGTTTATTCCCATTAATATTATTTGTTTATCTATTCAAAAATTGTTCCCAACATTCCCTTGTTCAATTCAATTATTTTTTTTGAAAATAAATACGAAATGTTCTGGGAAATTTCACTGGGGAATTCCTTGCTTAGCACGACTGGTTTAATTCCATTATAATGGAATTTCATTATTTGAGAGCGTTGGGTTTTTTTTTGCGATTTGATGCACATGTACTTAAAAAATTCTGCGTCTGAAATTTGTTTGCTTTCTCTCTTACAATTTAGGACCTATAAAATGTTATTGAATTGAGAAACTACAAGGAGTTAATAGACGTATGTGTACCAAATTTAGTTGCTGTAGCTAGTATCTTTTATCTGTATGAAATCTACGCTGTCATTAATTTTAGGCCATATTACGAGGAAGTATATCTCCCAAATAAACTTGGTGAAAATAAGATTATAATATATTACAGCTGTCGTTAAAATATTTGGTCAAATTTTACAGTGCAGAAGGCCATTTATATATATATATATATATATATATTTTATACCCGTTACTTAAAAATTAAATAAAAGAGTATATTAAATTCGTGCAAATGTGCGTAACAGGCAGAAGGAAGCATGGCAGACCCTATAAAGTATATATATTCTTGATCAGCATCAACAGCCGAGTCGATACAGGCATGATCGCCTAGATCTCAGCTATGAGCGCCTAGATCTCAGAGACTATAAGAGATAGAGCAACCAAATTTGGTACACAGACTTCTATAAGCCCCACGCAGATCAAGTTTGTTTTAAATTTTCGATCGGACCACTATATCATATAGCTGCCATATAAACGATAGGTCGATAATCAAGATATAGTATGGAAAACTACTTTGTTTTCTGAGATATCTCAGCCAATTTGACACAATATGCATTCATGTTGGTCTTATGCATCCTGACCAAAATTGGTTCAAATCGGTCCACTATAACATATAGCAATATTCATTTATTTATTTATTTATTCAATAATAATTGTAAAAATTGCAAGCATTTTTGAAGGAAAGTCTATAGCATTGAGGGAAATATAGAGTTTTCTGTAGCTCGGAATCTTTGTCTCAAACGCAAAAGGAATTTCCTCAACATATTTCGAATGCTGTTGAACGCCAAAAAAAAAAAAATAGCTGAGATATCTTGACCTTGCCCACGCAATACACATGACATGGTAGAGTCGAGAAATCTATGGATTTGCCTAACATTTGGTGTCTCAACCCTTGCAGGATGCGCTTCAACTTGAAAAACAACACGTGGCCCCGTAATAAATCTTGTCCGGTGAATGTTTTGCACGTATGCGGAAGCAAGCAACTTCAAAAAAAAATGAAAAGAAAATAAAAAAGAATGGGATGAAAAGAAGAAAACAGAAATACAGACAAAGGAAGACAGGACAACAGACTGGATAAGACATGTGACGTGGATGTGTATGTGGATGCCTTGGATGTTTTGACTTGGGTTCTGGTTTGCTGCCTCGCCGCAGCACGTGGCGTATGAGCAACGTGTCAGTGTCAGTGTCACATGACCTTTTACTGGCCAAAAATTTCTGTTTCAAATACGACAAATATTTGAACTGAAACATACAAAAATAACTTCAATATGCTGTCAGGAGATGTCTCTTCTAACTTTATTTCGACCAATTTTAAACTGTCGGTTTTCATATTTATTTTTTTTCTCTTGCATTTTTTTAACTTTATTTTCCTCTGATGTGCGTGTAATTTATTGTCCTTGAGCGGACAGTCTGTTATGCTTCACTAGAGAGAGAGAGAGAGAGAGAGAGAGAGCGAGAGAGAAACTGTAGGACGGACTAAACTGTTCCAATATTTGTTGTACTACATTTTCAAATCCTAACTGCTCGCTTACCTCTTCCCCTCTTCTTGTTCCTTCTCACCAACGTCTCTCCGTCTTTCTCCTGTGTATCTCTAAATTGAGTACGTGTTGTTCTGGCTCTTGAACGTGTTTGGTAAATAATAACTTCACGTGTGTGAGTGCTTCTCTCTCTCTGTCTCTCTCTCTCTCTCTCTCTATGTGGTGTGTGTGTAAGTTCAGCGTGTTGTCCTGAAGTTGGCAACATATTTCCACTTTTATGGATTTTCAAACGTGTCTGATTGCCATCTAATGTCACTTAGTTGATTTCATTTTATTGCTTTTATTTCGATGAATTCTTATCAACGCTCGTTATGTCAAACATTTCAAATCAATTTATAATTTTTTTAGGAACCCTAATTCCGTTCAATCATAATATTTATATATTATACAAATTTCATATTTTTCGTATATCAATAATTCGCACATTGTTTATTTTATGATATACTATAAATTGATTATTCTATTTATTGAATACAATATTAAAAATAATTTATTTTACTATTTTCCAATTTTGTCGGGCATGATAAATAACCTTTAATAACAATAAATAATATGAAGATGTATTTTTATTTCATACTTAAGATATTATTCAATATTCATTAGAATTACCTTTAAAATCTAGCATACTACATCAGTCCACTCGATTTTAACTAGATTTGGACAATGAGTATGTAGTTCAAATTCTACTTTAAGGTGCCATATGTTACGTAAAAACTCTTCCCATCTATTCTGCGACTCTCCCGTTGACAGACGTTCTATTTTTAACTCTATTACCATGCCTCTGTTGTGCTGCACATGCCACATGCGGTGTCGTTTTTCACATTTGTGTGTTGTTAATATTTCGTAATGCCGGTAAAAATCACAGCGTGTGGCAAGCAACAAAAAAATGAGATGTATATACTGGTACACATTGTGGCACATGCAAAAATCGTCGGCTGTTTCTGGTGGCGCAACGTGTTGCCAGTTTTTTGTTGTTCATTGTTATTGTTGTTGTTGTTGTTGGCACCACGCGGCGTATACTTGCTAAGAAAAAATCTGTTGCATACTTTTGCGCGGCTGAAAAAAATTATTGTATTTTCAGACATCCCGCAATGTCAAAGCTAAAAAAATTTGGAAATAAGAAAAACAAAGAATGTGCGAAATGTTGTTTAAAAAAGTTGTTGCATATTGTTTGATAAATTAATTAGACAACGGGTTGTCCAAAAAGAATGTGTTGCTGACTTAAGTTACTTACAACCAAGGTTGCAGGTCTCTTAAATTTTGAAGTGAATTTGGTTCGGTTCAATGGCATAATGCTAGATTTCCGTTCGGTTCAGTTCTATACAAATTAAATCATTTTAACTGGAACTTTTAAGCCAATGAAATTAATTAATTAAAATATTATTATAAGGAATTAAAACCGAAACGAATATCGGTTTCGGTTACGGTTTCGGTTATGCTCGAATTAAGGTTTTCGGTTATAGGTTATGCAAAATCTTGGAGTATCGGTTTCCTAACGGTTATCGGTTTTTTGTAAGTTTCGTTTTAAAAATACCGGTATGGTTTCGGTTCACAAAAAAATAAAAATAAGGTTTTCCGTTGAATAAAATAAATACGTAATGCTATTATTAGCCTGGAAAATAGTGTTATCGGGTTACTGGAAGGGTCCAGCGTAATGTCGATTTTATCATAATATGATCTCCTATAAATTTGGTTCATTTGGTTTGAAAATTTTGATTATTTTGATTTTACTGAACTTTGACAACTTTGAACCGCCATAACTTTGTCAAAAGTCAATCAATTTTTATGCGCAATGCAAATTTGAACATGATTTTACTTTTAAATTCGTTCTGCATTTAAATTTTTTTTGCAAATTTTAAAATTTTCGATTTTTTTCGAAAAATGATAAGGGGTAACACTGTAAATTTTCTAAAAAATTCGAAATTTTCAAAATTTCTAAAATGAACAAAATTTAAATGCAGAACGAATTTAGATGTAAAATTATGCTCAAATTAGCATTGCGCATGGAAATTGATTGACTTTTGACAAAGTTATGGCAGTTCAAAGTTATCAAAGTTGCTCAGTAGCTGCGACGGCCAGAACCGAAATTAACCCTTATAAATGAATCGGTTACTAAACGGTTACTTCGGTTTATGGGTTTCGGTACAGCGGAAAATATTATTTTCGGTTATGGTTTCAGATACGGTTGCAATTGGTTTTCACCGGTTTCGGTTAAGATTTTAATACTTGATTATTATTATTATATATTATTATTTATTATATTATTTTTATTACTGTTTTAAAATCAAACTAATTTAATATAATCTGAAGTAACTTTTATAAATGTTTATTTTTAGATTTTTAATTTTTTCCTTACTACTATTTGTAGTACACACACAGTAGCTCCAGCTATGTGTGTGTGTGTTTATACACACATCTCTCTGAAACTGATGCTGAGCTGGGGGCAATAATTTAACTTCAACGCAGCAAGACATGCAATTTAATTTTAACAAAACCTGACATTATCACACGAGCCAAACGGGCCAAAAACTAGACACATGCAGCAAGAGGAAAGCAGAAGAAAAGGAGGTGCAAAAGGAGTAGGAAAGTAGCAGGAGACGAAGCAGCGGCACAACACAAAGTTAGTAACATAATAAGTAGCAATTTTCGGTTTCCGTTTTCCGTTCCAAGCGGCAGCAACCTACCATAAAAATACATAAAATTGCGCCAGAAATAAAAGTAGCAAAAGCAGACGAAGAAGAAGAAGCCCCCAAAAAGGAGGTAAAACAGCAGCCAAAAGGCAACAGCCTGCAGATAGAGGGGAAGACTGAAGAGGGGGCGTGTCTGGCTGCCAAGAAAGTCTTCGTTCTCGTCGCGAATGCAGTGGGTAAATTGGAATTTTATAGTTGCAACTTGCAACTTTTGCAGTCGTCGTCTAACTAAGGTGCAAGTTGCAGCTCAAAATAAAAAGAAAATGTGCTTTGAGCCTTAAATGAAAGTTCCAGAAAATCATAACAACAATTTCATTATAGTTTGGTGCATTCCAATAAATATAAACTTAAGCTTTATCTTTAGCTTTTATTTATCTAAAATAGCTATATTATTTTTGCAGTTTTGATAGCAAGTAAAATTTCCTAATTTTGAAATATTAGGCAAAATAAGCCTGAAACTTTAAGTTTGAAAGCTTACGCAAGAGTATTTGTTTATATTTTAATTAATAATAATTATTTTATTGGTTACTTACATTTTTCTTGTACCTTATTCAACATAATTTGTTTTGTTTGCATTTAATTATATAAAATTTGGCACAAAAACAAAAGATTTTTTAGTATTTCTAAAAAAAAAAAACAAACATATTTGTATACAAAATCAATTTTTAAGTCTTGTGAAATTGTTTTTGAGAATCCGCCTCATTGGATAAATTAGTTAAGTTTAGTTTTAATTAAAAGTGGAGGACTGCAAAATTAATTTCATTTATTTTCGTATATTAAACAGAATTATTTTCTTCAGTATTCGAAGTTGGGAGATTTTCTCGCGATATTGTTTTTGGGAATCAGTCACTAAGCCCAAGCAAATGAAGCTGCGGCCTCTACAAATGCAGCTAAATTAGTTGCAGGCCCCGAAAGCAGCAACAACAGCTAAAAGTTACTCAAAGCCACGATGAGAACGATGTGGACGTCGGGGGAGAACAACAAAGCTTGTCATTCGCCTGGGCTCGTTAGCATTTTACAACACTGGCGCAGTCATCGCATCACGTGTACACTCTGCCCTCCGCCCTCCGCCTATGCCCCCTGCCTGGCACTGTAAGATGATTTGTGACCAGCAGCAACTTTTTTGCCCACGCCCCCGGCAGCCATTTTTGATATTATTTCAGAGCTGCCGTTGCCGTTGCCGCTGCCGTTGCCGCTGCCGTTGCCGCTGCACTTCCGTTTCCGTTTTGCGCCAGCAACTCGCAGCGTTGCATGTAAATGTAGTTTTTTGATCGCTTATCACAATCTCCCTCTGTGTGTCTGAGGGGTGTGTGTTGGAAGAGGAATGGGGGTGGTGAAGGGGGCTGGCATAATGTGGGGTGACTGTTGATTTCATCTTTGTTGCTGACTTGTTGACTTTGCCGGGGTTAACTGTTGAAATGTTTATGACTTCATTGTGCTAATAAAAGATATCATTTTCATTCACTGAACGAGTGCTGGAAAAGTGGGAAAACTGGCTGAGTCACGTGCCCGACATGCCAGGTGAAAATGAAGAGCTCTTGCCGCTTTATGAACTGAAAGTTATTTAGAGTTGATTTTATTATCTCATTTTTACTCAACTGTGATTTGTTAGCGTTACACATTGTGCTGTCAAATAATCAGCTTAACTTAAAAGTGACCAGGAAAACAATGAGGGAAAAATAAGCAGCTCGTGTCAGAAGCATCAACCGGCAGTCAAACAAACAGCGAACAACGCGTCGTATACGCAACGCACTTTCGGTTTGGTTTTTGCCGCCTGCGGGGATTCGCCTGATTGTCAATCTCTCCCTGTTGCTGGCCTGGTCAGCAGCTAATGCGGCGTGAATATGCAACGTGTGGACTGTGGCAACGGGCCACGTTATCATCATCAATGCACGATTCACCTAACCACACCCCGCCCTTGGTCCTGGCCCTCTTGCCCAAAGGTTGTGCTAATGTGCGGTCTGTTGGTCGTCGAAAGATTAGCTAAGGCTTCAATTCCGCTGCCTTTTGGGTGTTTGCTGTGTGTGTGTGAGTGCGGTGTGTGTGTGTGTGTGAGTATGTTTGAGGGAAGGGCTGCAAAAATCAAAATTCCAGCACGCGCAGATTGTCTGGCATTTTATTACCTGGAATGTTGACGCTGAAGCTGTAGAAATGATTGAGATTGAATGACATGCCAACGCAGATGACAAGACAGAGACCTAACACACACACACACACACAAAGACACACACATACAGAGATTGACAGTTAAAATATGCTGAAAGTAGCGTTGCGAAAAGGTTAAAAAGAAAATGCCATTTAAATGCAAAGCATATTTTTGGCAAAAGGCAAAATTGTATGAAAAGGTAGAAAAGTCACTGCGTGCAGCAAGTGGCAAGTACCAAGTTGTAAGTGGCAAGAAGCAAGTAGTAAGTGGCAAGTGGCAAGAAGCAAAGGTGCCTCATCCTCTACCTTCCTGTGAATGCTGTAAATAATCAAGTTGAATGTTGACACGCGTAAGCTACCCACACAAATAGCACAAGGAATTGCAGGGCTTGGCATTAGCTGGGAATTCTCACAACTGTATAGAGATAATATTTATAAAGAACTTTTAATACCCTAGCGACACTCGCTCTCTTTATTTTCTTGGCATTTAATACAAAGCGTTGTGAGAGTTTGAAGCTGCAGAAGTTTAAGACAAAGTTGAGTAAATAAAGTGACAATAAGTTTTCTTTATAGGACATTACAATTATTAAAGTTTAATATATTAAATCTATTGCACAATAAACATAACGAAGTTAATATAAAATCATTATAAATAATGAAGAATAAATAAAGAAATAAATTTACTGAGTTATCAACTTCGTTACATATCCATTGTCTTGTTAAGACTTCAGTTAGCCAACTAAAAGATTTTTTAAGTTAATTATCTCATATAATTTACAATTCAATTTAATACAATTAATTAATATTAGTACTCTGGAATTTAAAATCAAGTTGCAATTTATTAAAATATAACGTTAATGATACGCTCTTCATATACATAGAACGAGACTCCCCTTATCACCTTTTAATAGGGTATTAAAAGAATAAAGAGAATGAAAACTGCGGCTCAGATGTCGTCTGACTTTTGAGCTGTCAAAAACTTTTGGTGCTGTCGCAAAATGTTCCCACGCCTTCACACTGTATGCATGTGTGTGTGTGTGTATGTGTGTGTGTGTGTGTTTGTGTGTGTGTGTGCTGGCATTGAGCTGTTTGTCTTTTAATTGTTTGCACTTAAGCAGAATTTGCCGTCTGCTTTTTGCTTCTTCTTCTGTTTGTTTGTTTGCTCGTTTGTCTGCATTTTTGTATGTTCCTGTGTGTGTGTGTATGTGTGTGTATGAGTGTGTATGAGTGTGTGTGCCACACAGCTTATGACTTTTGTGAAAAGTCGTTAAACGAGAGCTCTCAAAGAAAATTACAGCTACAAAGTATGATACGTTTACGTATAGTGAGAGACCTATGAGTTCCCATAGGACGATAACACTCGAAATTATATGAATGCCTATGAATGAATCTTATATGAATGTCACCTTTAAAAATTCCATGTAAGACAATATATATTCTACTTTTAGGAATGTTAGGAATATTTTGGAGTACTTGGTCTCTTTTTAAAAATATTTGCAATTGCTTTAATTTTTATTATAATATTCCATTTAATTTCACATTCTAATACTGTCTTTTTCACACTATTTACCTATTTATTTATTATATATTATTAAAATCTAAACATTGATATTAATTTTCTTCTTATTTTATATTGTGTATAGGTTAATTTAATTCCAAAAGTACATTTTTATATTTGGTTCTCAATAGCTCTCAACTAATAAATGATTTCTATTTATTTATAATATAATATAATATTAATTTAACCTAATTAATTATCTCCTCCATTTTATAAAATACAATAAATGTAACTTCTAGAACAATTTCTTATTTCTTTCATTACAATTATATTAAACTGTTTGAAGTATAATAAAAATTGAGAATTTTAACTTTTTATTCTTGTTTTATAGTTGGCAACTTTCTGTTCTTCATTTTACAATATTTGAGAAATTTGTTTCGCAATTTTATTTCAATTTTTTCAATTTTATTATTTATTCATCAATATAATAAGTGATTGAGATCAAGTGATGCAAAGTTTGTTTCTCGAATTGCTAAAATACTTTACTTATACCTCTTCCCAGTCTGCATCTTGAATGGCAAATAAAATGCTAGAAAAACATGTCACACACACATACATACATATAGATGGAAAGAGGAATACCCGAAAATACCTGCAATCAGATAGGATGGCAATTGACTTATCTGTGCGGTCAGGCAATAGCAACATGTTTTCCCTGACAAACATTACAATCTGCAAACGCTTCGAATAGCAATCCCAAAAATGCAATCGGATCGGATTCTGAGCTGGAGTCTTGGGTAAATTGATACACACATCAACGTTGCGTTGCAATAGCCGCAAATCTTTGCGTAAATCAAGCAAAATGCAAATTTTACTAAAAGCCAAAAACACAAAAAAAAAGAAGAAAGAAGATGAAGAGAAAGATGGAGAGTAAAAAGGAAGAAAACTGAAACAACGAATGAGATGCAAGTGGAAACCACAAAGAGTTGGACAAAAAGTGCAACTGGAAAGGAAAACATCGGAAACTGAAAGAAAATCGTTGTGCAGGTCGCATGGCCAACGAAAATGGCTGCCAGGTGAAATGACAAGGATGGCGACAAGGACGACGAAAGCGCCGCAAAGTATGCAACGTTTTGCAAAGCAAAGTTTCGACCGACAAAACCTTATTTATCACACGTAACGGTAACGTTACTTCTCTCCCTCTCTTTCTCTCTTTATCTATCACTCTCTCTTCCTGTCTCGTTCTCTCATGCAAACATTTGAACCCATTTTGGTTTTTGAAATCGCATCCGAATGCTGGTCAATTGGATTTGGTTAGCCTAGCCTCTATGCAATCCAGCACCTGACTGCTGCTCCAGGTTCCCATCGACTCTATATGGTTTTCGGTTACCCCCCCCCCCCCCTTTTGCAACCCCTCTCCATGCATTTTGAAATGCCTGACAAGACATGTTCATGCCGTGAAAACTGGCAAACACATTTAGCACCATTCGTAATTTTGCCCTCAACAGTTTTCGCTGAATCTCGATTCAAATTTCATTTTTGAATTCGATTCGATTTGGTTTTTCTTCCGTTATTTCGAAAATCAAAATGAGAGTTCATCTTTATTTTTGTTAGATAAATTTTCAATATCTGATTCGATTTCTGTACGCTTTTCAATTATTAGATATTTAGATTATTATCAACGATTTTTGGCAATTATAATTTGTTTTTTTTTCTTTTCTTTTATATTATTATTAAAGTCCATAAAAAACCTTATTTATTTATATTTTTAATACTTCCTGATTATGAGACTTATTATTTAATGCATCAGTCTAAATAATTTATTGGTCATTTTTAATTAAGAATAATAGTAATAATAATACTTAAACGTAATGAATAATTTCGTTAGATTAGCTTTCCATTAGTATTTAATTTACTAAATTATTAAATACTAAAATTATAATAATGAGACTTATTATTTAATGCATCAGTCACAAGAATTTATTCGACATTTTGAAACAAGAATAATAGTAAAAATAATATTTAAACGGAATGAATAATTTCTTGAATTTAGCTTTTCGTCAGTATTTATTTTACTTAATTATTTAATGCTATTATTTTAGCTATAAGCAATTATTATTTATTATTCACGATTATTAGCATTGTGCTAGGAGGATTGTAAGTTTGATTCTTTGTATTCAAGCTGCTTATTATTTATTAAATTTAACGTGTCTCAATAAATACAGATCAAAAGTACGCTTAGTTCGAATTAAATTTAAAAAAAACACAATAAATTGGGGGCATTTTTCTATAAAGTCTATAGAGATTTCCGCCTTCCCTTTCACTATCTCTTTTAACATATGTACATATACTTACGAACTAATATTACACATTCATTAAGTTAAATTGAGACTTCTGCCTCGAGCTTCAACTTATTTCATTTAAAGTTGATAAAAAAAATAACATTTCACATGCAATTTAACACAGTGAAATTGCAGATGCATCGGAGTCGCATCTGCGGGGCATTTTTACCTCATTTAATTAAAGCACATTGACGGAGGGATGAAGAGGGGGATATAAATGTTATATTTCAATTAGTTAGTCGGCAAAGAAGCTGGCGCTGAGTGAAGCTCCGTGTGCGGCAATGCAATGGGCGAAATGTAAAGGCGTTGCAAGAACCTGTGCAAAATAATTAACTGCACGCAACAATTTGCATGCCACGCCTAACTAGCAACTGTGGCAACTGGCAAACTGGCAACTGGCAAACTGGAAAACTGGCAACTGGAAACCGGCAATCGAGAGTGACATACGAGGGTCGACATGGCGTTTGGTTGCAGGTTTGTATTGAACACGTTGCAGCGCCAAAATGAAAATCTGCATTTAATTTATTGATGCAACAACAACAACACTGGCAACAGCATTGATAGCAACAAGGAAACTTTTGTTGAGCATTTTATACGGCGCCTAAATGTATGCAGCGTAAATTGTTAAACGCGCCCTTAATCTGCATATGGGAGGCGTGGCCCATTGCCAACATTTTGGTCTGGGTCTGGGTCCGCATTTGGATCTCGGTCTGCATTTGGATCTGGGTTTGGGTTTGGGTTTGAGTTTGGGTTTTGGTAACGGATCTGCTGCTGTCGGTTCGCAACGAAATTGTTTCATTTGCCCATTAAAATGTACGGGGCGCAAATGTAAGCACTTTATTGGGTTTTTCGTAACGCCCATGTTGCATGTCTCCTGTCTCCTGTCCACTGCCCCCTGCCCCTTGCCACATGTCCCTCTGCCACATGTCCCTCTGCCACATGTCCCTCTGCCACATGTCCCTCTGCCACATGTCCCTCTGCCACATGTCCCTCTGCCACATGCCCCATTTGCCAACATTGCGGCTGTTTGCCACGTTTGCATATCTGTTTTCCATGTTCACAATCGCTAATCGTTAACGTCTGTTGCCTTGTTTCGCGCCGTCTCTATTTATACATATATCTCTCTCTCCCTCTCTCTCACACTCACACTGTCTGTGCCTAGTCTACCATAAGCCTGTACTAAAGTTCGTCAGGTGCTTAAAGTAGTTTCTCATTTCTACGAATTTAATTATTTGCAAGCTGGATTTTAAACGTTTCACTAACTAATTTAATTTAACTATATATAATTGTTTTTATATTCCAATTTTAATAATTTAATTCCCCGAATTGTAGACAACTTTCAATCTGTATTCAATCTGCATTTGAATATTGGGAATTTCCATTAAGCTATCTCGCAAATTGTGCAAAAGAAAAAACAAATATTTGTTTCAGACATCATAAATAAAATATATACATTTTTTAATACGTAACACATAAACAAAATATCAGCACCATTCACACATAAATTAACTTCAATTTTAATAAATAAGGTATTAAATATTTATACAAATTAATAAAATTTTTAGTAAAATTTTAAATTTTTTAGCAATTAAAATTGTTTTTTCTGTACACAATATTAGTATCATCCACACAGGAATTTCCCATAGTTTAATGAGTTTATTCAGTTTGTATTTAATCATCTAAAGGCATTGTAAAGATACTTTAAGTGTTTTTCAATTGATGCTAATTTAATTAAAACGATTGACAAACTTTACATAAATTCATGTTTATGTCTCTTGCATATTAAATTTCTATAAAATCCAAACATGAATTCATTACATTTGTCTGGCGTCTTTAGCTTAACTTGGAAATATTAGAAATTATACTCAGTTTAATCTTAATCAAATCACTATACTAACTATATTCATAATTTTTCGACTTCTCTTACAAGAAAATTTTCACAAACACATTTTCAAGTAAGTCAATTGAATAAATAAATTCTCTAATATACAAATTTTTGTTACAATCCACCTAGAAATTTCCCCAATTTTTTTGAAAGACTACTATTCTTTGTAGAATTTTTATTGTAATATAGGAAAATACCCTTTTCAATCATCTTAATAAACTATATAATAAAGTAGACCTTCAATAATCTAAATATATATATATTAAACTCAAAACCATCCATTTATAAATTTAACCAATATTCTGACGTCATTCGATCTGACTAATATGAAAGGGGAAATGTGGAAAGGTTTTCTCTTTTACAATATAAAATGTATTTCTGTCTGTCACATGACAAATTTTCAATAGGATCCACTTATTAATTTTGGTACATTTCTCCTTTGTATGACGTCATTCGCTTATTACTATTTTTAGTTTCAGATTTGAAGCTACAAATATTTTTGTTTATCTTTTGAACTGACCCAGGCTTCAGAATGTTGTCGTTGTTGTTTGTTGTTTGTTGTCTGTTTGTTTGTTGTCATTTTGGCAGTCAGCCAGCGAGAATTCCTTATACAACAGCAACAACAAAAAGAGGGATGTGAGTTTGTATATATGTAGGAGTATGTATGTATGTATGTAAATATGTATGTATGTATATGTCCTAAACATTTGTATACGCGACTCTCGCAGTCGACAACCTTTTTGATTAGATTACGCAACGTAAAACTGGTTTGCAAATTGAATAAATGACTTTTGTGTTGCCAATATAAAACGTGTTTGCAATTTTTGATTAGTCAACAGAAAAGCGTGTTCTGACTTCCCTCGTCCTTTCTCTAAAAAAAATGTCCAAACACAGTTTTTAGCTTAAATTTTTGGCAGGCATAGGGATCTCCCTGGATCCCTGGACTCTGTCGTTATTTCTCCCGTCGCAATGTCATTTGTCAATTTTGCTTGGGTCATTTTGGTTTTTGGTCGCTTTGTGGTGTACGTGAGCGATTGTTGTTGTTGTTGTTGTTGTTGTCGTTGTTGTCGTTGTTGTTGCTGTTTTGTTAGTCGACCAATTAAAATTCATTAAACGTAAATTAACATTGAAGTTCGCTCGATGGCGTCCATCTCCCCACATTATAAATTAGGGGTAGCATCCAACGCACCAAACCAAAACGCGACAAATTGCAAGCGAACTGAATTTGAAATTAGCCAAATTGAACTGACAGTCAATTTGACATTATTTTGACGATACAATTTACCAGATTACAAGAGACTATTACAATGGGAACACATTCTATTACATGACAAGAGATAAGACATGTCACAAGTTCTACAGCTTATTTAATTTTAAGATACTTAGATAATAAATTAATAAATTAACAAAAATATTTAAAGATTTAAGATGAAGATTGACAAAGCTTAAGTAGTTAATTTTTTAAGAAAAATTCCAATAAAAAGAATTATATGCTTGGTAGTTGAATAGTAGAATAGTTCCAAAGAAACAGAATCAAAATCTTTTAAATGATTGGTACATTTCACATATTTAGATTTAAGATTCAAGAAAAATGTATAATTGGAAAGTAGAAATATCTGAGAATCTTCTATTTAACCCAGGGACTAAAACCGAAACAAATATCGGTTTCAGTTACGGTTTCGGTTATGCTCGAATTAAGGTATTCGGTTATCGGTTATGCAAAATCTTGGAGTATCGGCTTAGTAACGGTTATCGGTTTTTTGTAAGTTTCGGTTTAAAAATATGGGTATGGTTTCGGTTCACCAAATAAAAAAATTAAGGTTTCCGTTTGAATAAAATAAGAAGCGTTATTCCTTGTTTTACATAAAAAAGACTTAATGCTTTTATTAGCCTGGAAAATAATGTTATCTGGTTACTGGAATGGTCCAGCGTAATGTCGATTTTATCATAATATGAAAATTTCGATTATTTTGATTTTACTGATTTTTAGTAACTTCGAACTGCCATAACTTTGTCAAAACTTAATCAATTTCCATGCGCCAAGTAAATTTGAGCGTTATTTTACCTCGTAATTCGTTCTGCATTTGAATATTGTTCATTTTTGAAAATTTTTGAAAATCTAATTTTTTTGAAAATTTACAGTGTTACCCCTTTGTCTTTTTTGATTTTTTCGAAAATATTCGAATTTTGAAAATGAAAAAATGTTAAATGCAGATCAAATTTAGAAGTAAAATCATGCACAAATTTACATTGCTTGTAAAAATTGATTGAGTTTTGACAAAGTTATGGCGGTTCAAAGCTGTCAAAGTTGCTTAAGCCTTATAAATGAATGGGTTACTAAACGGTTATTTCGGTTTAAAGAGTTTCGGTTTATGGGTTTCGGTACAGCGGAAAAAATTATTTTCGGTTACGGTTTCAGTTACGGTTACAAATTTCAATTGGTTTTCACAGGTTAAAGGTTTCAGCTTCGGTTAAGGTTTTAATCCCTGATTTAAACAAATTTCGTTTTCAGAGAACATTGGAAAAGTAATGAGAATTTGTGAATCCAAGATAATCTCTTCCTCTTACATCTACCTTCTAATATCTCTCCCTGACTCACAATTTTAATCTTCATATAGTTTTAATTCCCAAATTCCCTCTCTTTTTGCAAATGCAGCATTGGGCCTAAAATTCGGCAATTCAATTGCCAACTTTTAGCTGGAAAGTTAATATCCAATTCAAGCTTAATGAGCTGTGTAATATTTGCATTTCGTTCACACGTTTAACACTAATTTTGTACGCCAGTGTGCCAAAAGAAAAAATGGGCAACGCTTTTATTTTTCTTGGCAAAATGCCGCAAAATCCAAACTGGAGAGCAAACTCAACATTTGGACATGGCAATTGCTTGTAAATGGAGAGAAATACTATAGTGGGTAGAAAAGGGGTAGAGAGGAAGTGTAGTGGAAGTAAAAGAGTTTTGCATATTGGATTAGTCTGGTTGTCAATCGCTGGCAAACATAAATCTATTACAAAATGTGAAAAGCGTAAAGCAAAAGGCAGAAATCAAAGGTCATAATTCAATATTAAATCACTCATACGCCAGGTTAAACCAATTTCAAAAAGCTTGAGCAGCATCGAGCAATCGGGCAATGAATTGGATTTTTTGGTCATCCACACACACACACACACACACACTTGGGCAGAGTTGAAACAAGCACAACAATTAGTGTGTGTCAGTTGAAGTTATGAGAAATGTGTTGTTGTTGCAGCTTTTAGCCAAATGAAAACCTCAAATGCCTTGGCGTTCAGCTTCGTAAAATCTTCTTGGCCAAAATCAACAAAATATTTCAAAATAACAAATGTGTCCTTTCGATGTCCAGTTTCTCGGATGACAAACTGCTTTTGGCCAGCAACAAAAACAAAAACAGAAACAGCAACAGCAACAGAAACCAAAACAGAGCGAACAATATTTGTCTAGGTCATGCAGGATATCGGATGCCCTTTCTTCCATTTACCAGTTAAGTGCAAACACAAATACACAAATACACAAAACGCAAGACATATTAATCAGATGAGGGGAAGGAAGGGAGGACTTTGGTCTGCAAAGCAAATAAATTGCAATTTGTGTAATTCCAACACCTTGAGGCGAAAATCAATGCACGCCAAGTATCTCCAACAATCTGCATCTCTTTCACTCCCCACTCTCCATCCCTTTCTGTCTCTCTGTCCCACTTGAAGTGAGGTGTGTGCGTGTGTGTGCGTGTGTGTGTGTGTGTGTGTTTGTTTGCGGTGTCAGGTGTGTGTGAAAATATTTACAATTAAACACAATACCTGGCTCCATTCCCAAAGGTTTCACTTTGCCTCGCATGTGCTGCGTACTTGCCTACGTTCTAGCCAAGTACGTATGCTCATTGTTCAACTGGGAGAATTGAAATTTTAGTCACACGATATTTGATTTTAATTACATCAAATAAATGGATTTGCCAACTGATTTTTGTGCAAAGATCGTTAGAATTAAAAGAGGAGCACCAAAGTCTAAACAAAGAAGGCAGAAGGAAATTGACACATTTGGCAAATGGATGTATCAATTTTATATAAATGGATGGATGGATGACTTATGTTATGAATATTTCACTGAGAAAATATCCAAACAAATACTCGGCACAACTTTCATCATAATATCATAAGATGTTATTTTTAGAAATTACCATAGAAAAGATCTATTCATTTTAAGCTTTCTTCACTTTAATGTACAACATTTGCTAGCTGAAATACGCCTTTAAGTATCTCAAAGGACACACATCCTTGCCGAGAAGTATCTTAACATATGCAATTGAATTACTTTCTCCTATTTTTTACTCCTCCTTTTTCCACCTGCCTGATGATGGGCAACTGTGTGTTCGCCTTCATAATTCAATATAAAAGCTCTGTGCCAGTTGACTTAAGGATATATTCAGTTACGAGAGTTAAGTCAGAGCTGAGAATCGGGTCAATTGAGCACTTGACTGTCTGAGTTGAGTTCAAGTTGGCGACAATTTTGGTAACATATTCGCCAAAGATGCATTAAAGCGGCCATAGAGGTTTCTTATTAAAGCTTTAACATTTATTTAATCAATTTAAAAGATTACTTAGAAATGTGATTGTGGACTTGGCCATAACCATAAAATATTGACCACTTTGGCCACATAAGCCGCACAATTAAATGTCTATTTATGTGGCTTATAAAACCATCAACACTCTGCATCAATGGCCAAGACTGATTCCCAGCTGGTCACAGGGGATTGGACTGCCATTAGACTAGGCCCTGAAGCTAACCACAGTACTTAACGGAAATGCTTTCAAGTTGAATGCAAGGGAGCTGCAAAGGGGATCAACTGCACCCCAAGATACTTCTAGTAGCTTAACCCTAAAAGCACACTTTTAAGCAATCTTTAAGGCGACTTCTCCCTATCCCTCTCTCTCTCTTTCTCTCTTACATTCTCCATATCTCTTTCTCCTTGCCTCCTACTATGGCTTAAAAGCTTTAAAGCAATTTATAGCGCGTTCATACAAAAACACTTTAAGAGTTTTTTTTCCTCCTACTTCATCTTCGACTTTTTATTTTAGTCGGGCATATAGAAATTATACGGCTGGGCGTAAAGTGAAAGCAACTAAAATAATAACAAGCAATGAAACAAGTTGAAATGCTACTAAAACTGTTGCCAGACTATTAAATATCCCTTGGTGATGTAGTATCTACAATTATAATATGATTATATTATATTGATGAAAGATTAAAAAATTTATCAGGGAACACAATTAAGAACTATAGATTTAAAAATATTCTAAAGTGAATAAAATTATCAGGATGAATGGGAAAGTCCCAGATGAAATGGGGGTCGTGGTAACAGAATACACTATTATTTTTAATATTTATAATAAAAATGATTATTATGAAAATTACATAAAATTAATATTCCAAATTCTATTTATTAATTAATTTATAAATATAAATTAAATCAGGAAAAATCATATAATAAAGTAAACAATATTAAAAACACAAAATATTTTATTCAATATGACCTTGTATGCTTAATAAACGATCGGATCCACCAGAAAATCTGTTATATAAAATAATCTGGGGAAACAATTGAAAAACAACTTAGAATATATGTTTATCTGTTAATGGGAAAAATATATGAATATAATTTAAACGCAGCTGTGACCTACTGTATGTCTGTTTTTTGACAACGCATACCTTGCAAGCTAAATTACAGGGTATTTGCTAGAGCATCAACTGCAATAACAGCAATGAGCAACAGTCACCGCCATTAGCACAGGCTACAATTGAGCATGTGTGTGTGGGTGTATGTGTGTATGTGTGTGTATACACACACATTATTTACAAAAAGAATTTCATGGTGAAAGCATTGCCTGGATGAGAATCCTGCATCCTTTGGCCATTGCCTTGTTCAACTCAACTCAAGTAATAATTTTGCTAGCAGCGCAGGCAGAAAGTTGTTGCAGTTGTTGTTGTTGCAGTTGTTGTTGTTGTTGTTGGTGTTGCAGTTGCAGTTGCAAGTGCCGTTAGATTTGGCCAGTTGTAAGCAAGCTTTCAATATTTTCACACTTTTGTTTTAGTTGTAATGGTTTTGCTCCGAGTTTTGTCTCCGAGCTCAAAAATGCAATACAATTACACTTAATGGCACACACACACACACTGACACACATACACACACATACTGACACACACACACACACACTGACACACACACACATACACATATGTGTTGCAAGTAAATTGCCTTCGGTTCTGCGTTTCACATTTCTTCGCTCTAAGAAAAGAGGGGGGCAAAAGGCAAGTGCATTGTGGGCGTGGCCAGGAGCAAATAAGGACGAAAAGGACAACGTCGTCTGCACACTGGCCACAAAATATTTGTTGTCCTTTGGCTGGCAGCCTTACAGTAAAATATATGAGCCTGTGGTTGTTGTTTCCAGGAATTTATGTGCTCCTCCTGCGAGGGATTTTCCTTGGCTCGCATATTGTTTTAAATGCAATTGTTGCGAGTTTTCCATTTGCTGAAAAAGCTGTGCAGACAGTTAAAGGTGTTAAATACTTAGGGCTTTCAACACTTTATCAAAATAAATATAAATAGCAGCAACTCTTTTGTTTATTAAATATTACTTTTTACTTTCTAAATCAAAACAATTGATATATTGTTATTGTCATTAAATATGCTTTGTTATAATTTTAATTATTTTTTCTGCGTTAGTTTAATTAATTTTCAGGCATTGCCTTTGACGATAAAATATTCATTTATCAAACATATAAATTATTTATTAACAAAAAAATGCTGAAAACAATGCAGAGTTGTGGCATGTGAAACATTTTAATTTGTCGCTTGTCTATTTTATCAAATAAATAAATGCAACAAATGTTGAACTATTACTCTTGAAATACTCTAGAGTTAGTGAGAGACAATGAGAAACCCTTGATTTGCTCTAATTAATGTCACCCTAGCAAATTGAGTAAACATTTTTATGTAACCAACTGACATTTCAATTGATTTATGTTAATTACTGTTTAACAAAATACGCCCGACTGATTACTAAATTGATTTTAAATGATATGCAAACACAAAAAGCGACTGACAGACAGAGAGAAAGAGATAAAAAGAGTGAAAAATACTGTGTTAATCGGTAAACAGACATTGATAATGACAA
Source organism: Drosophila kuntzei (assembly GCA_035042165.1). Classification (NCBI taxonomy): domain Eukaryota; kingdom Metazoa; phylum Arthropoda; class Insecta; order Diptera; family Drosophilidae; genus Drosophila; species Drosophila kuntzei. The sequence goes on along the minus strand of JAWNLU010001919.1, from coordinate 2,218,975 downwards.
TCTATTTTTACTCCTGATTGACATCAAACAACAGAAGTTAAAAAGGAAAAAGCGACGGGAGTGCTCGACTTCGAGATACTCTGGAAAACAGAATTGTATAACTTCCATATTTATTCGCACATTAAATTTAAATTGTAAATATTTATTATCTGTAACTATACAATATAAAGTGTGAAAATTTTGCAACCATTTATTTTTATATTATTGTGAACTTTGATCGACTTTAACTCAATAGCAATAAATCGTAATTGTATATTAAATTAATTCTTAAAGATAGATTTATTACATTTCAAATGAAGATTGTTGAGTTTTGAGCCATTTTCTTCATATATCATATAACATGTTATCAGCTAAATTAGCTTTAGTCTACATTTGGATTATTTCTCCTTGGCCGAGCAATTGATTTGAGCTCAACTTTGAACACCCAACACTTTAATTGATTCTGTGTTTACACTGATAGCTAATATAATTTGCACTTAATTATTACGCTTTACCTGTTTGTATGCAAATTGATTGCCAATCTCTCTACATTTTTCTCTTCGTTATTTAATTTTCACCTTGATTATAAAATTGAAGTAGAAAATGAAAAAGAAAATGAAAATAAAGCTGAAATACTTATCGAAGTTTGAAGTTGAAAACGGAATGTTGCTTTGGGGAATTTCAAAATAATAATGACAGTTGATCTTTGGATATAGTTTTGTTTCAACTCTCATTGCGCATTAACTTAATGACAGTCACAGAAAGTTCAGGAAACAAAACAAGATTTGCCAAGTATATTTTCAGGCGCTTCCCAAGGGAATAACAGCTAAAAGGAAGCCTATAAAGTGTATATGATATAAATTTAAATATATACTTGGAGTAGCTTGCTCATTGCAGGAGAGGAGAAGAGTAGGAGACACTGTGTAATGTGGCTTATCAATTTCAAGTTGGAGCATGCAACGCACTGTAAACGCGTGAGCAATTAAAAGCCTTTGTCCACGTTTAGTACTCGTATTGAGTTGTAGTCCTTGTTGTCCTTGTTGTCTCAGCTGTCAGGTGCAGTCGAAAGCGAGATGAAAGACAATCATGCTGTCCCGCTGTGTGCCATGGAAGTTAAATTGCTGGCAAATGCCTATCAATGTCCTCTATAAATGCCGAGTATCCAACAACAACTTACAATTGACTTTAGCCAGCCATGCAGACATGTGTGTGTGTCTCTTGGGCACATGCCAACACACAAAACATGCCATAAATCCACCGGCAGCATATAATTAATAAGGATTAATTGTGCACCAGAACTTGCGACGACGACGACGCTGCCATAGTCAAAATTTAATTAATTAATAGCACAACTTTAGGCGGCATTCAGTGCACCAGCTGCATTACCTCCCTTTCTCCACCTCTCTCTCTCTCTCTCTCTCTCTCTCTCTCTCTCTCTCATCTCTCTATCCCTTTATGTATGTATCTCCCTATCGCTCTTTGCGTCTATTGTGTGATTACAGCAAATTAAATGCATATATGCGAGTTTCTCAATGGAGTCGCACACAGATTGGGGCAATCGATAAGGAAATTTGCTTATAAATTATATTCAATAATAGTTGGGAAATTATCAAAATAGAAATCGGACACTTTGACTAATAAATAAAGAAAAATATGTAATTTATTTGTTTAAATTTGATTAAATTGTTCAAACCGGGAACTTTAATAAATAGAAATAATAAATAATATATATAAATCATTATATTTTGATTAAAAATGATTTAAAAATACGGCGAATAAATAATTAAATTTTTAGATTATTAAATTATATTAGTTTAATTTATACTAAAAACAAAAAGAGATTTTCTAAAGATATTAAATATCTCAAAGAATACCGCATCAAATTTTGATTAATATTTTTGATTTGATTATTAACTGCAATTTAATTAATAATTCATTTCGTAATAATTTCACGTGTCGCATGATTACTTTTTAAAATTCATATTAATATTTGAGCAAGTATAACATTTAACTATGCTATATCCGTTTATTAATAATTTATCTATGTTAAATATGTACAAAAAGCCTAAGGGAATTCTGAGGCCAATTTGATTTGATTTCAAACTGAAAAAAAAAATGAAAATTTTCTGCAACACGGCGTATGCTTACTAAAATTCTCATTAATAAACATTTTAAGTTAAATTTCATATAATAAATTAATTTAATTCAATTTATTAGCTAACGATATTAAAGCACTGGATGAATAATGGAACAACCTATGTTTAGCGCATTTGAAAACAACAAAACTTTCCAACATTGCGTATACTTAATAATTTTTCCATTAATATTTCTTTTAAATTAATAAACCAATTTTCGTATGAGCAGTGGATTTCATTTTATTTCGTATGTATGTATATTTAATAATATGAATATCTAATCATTTTAATATTTTCTTTTAAATTTAATTAATTTAGTTAAATCAATTAATTACAGCTTTAAATAAATACTGGAAGAACCTATATTAATTTACTGCAAGTCAAGTTAAAGCGCAAATTTGGCAACTCAACTGATGTTGTTGCTGCAGCTCGTGTTGTTGCTCAAGTAATTCGCTTAGCTTTTTGGGCCTTAAACTTTTTTATTAGCTGCACAATTTTCTGGCCTTAAGTTTTTTATCAGCTCTTTTACAGTTTTCTGCCTCGTCTCACTTCGTCTCTAACTTAACCCGGCATTCATTTTGCCATTTCTTATGCACCTTTTCGAAGAAGGTAAAAGAAGTGGAAGGCAAAAGGCCAGAGCTAAAATGGAATACGGCAATTAATGTAAAGCTCCTGGCACAGCTTCTGAAAGCAATTGAGAATTGTTGGCCATTTGACGGTGACTGTTAAAAGTGCAGGGAGCAGTCGCTAAATGGCAAGCGAAGAAGAGATTGCTTTTAATTACGTTAAGTATTTTATTGTAGATATAATAAGTAAGTTTTGTGCTCAGCATGCAGAGATTGGGAACAAGTAACTTGAATGAAGTATACTCTTCAGCAATAGGAAAACATAAGTATTTACAATAAATTATTAACTGTCTATATTCTTAATTCGTATTTAGATAAACTCTGTTGTGATTAAAAATGTAAGCTAGGTTGGCGGTACTTAAGCAGCAAGTTGGCATTACCATTGCCCATTAGTTAGAGCAAATAAGTTGTAGATTGTATGAGAAACTAAATGCCTTTTATACAAATGTAACATATTCATGAGGATGCTATAAAACAATTTAATAACATAAGAAAAATGTATATAAAATATTATATATTATATAGTAAGATACTTATAAATTTTTGTTCGATTATATTATTATAATATATATATTTATGAGGATGCTATAAAACAATTTTATAACATAATAAAAATGTATATAAAATATATTATATAGTAAGATACTTGTAAATTTTTGTTCCATTGTATTATTATAAGTCCTTAATCAGTTTTATTCCGTTAAAACTGAATTGGGGTGATTGCTTAACTACCAAATACCCTTTTTCTGAAATACTCATACAGAAATAATAAATCGATTCGTCTTTTAGTACTGATTAATGGACGCTGAATATAGTCAAAAATGTTACATATATTTCCACAAGACCATAACAACCTCTCTATTAGCTATTTCTCTACGTTTAATAGTATATAAAATCAATTGAATATCTATTGATAAAAATGAAATGAACTGAATAAAATGTTGAATGAAAGTTGTGCACTTTTGTTTTCTGATGGCAACAATTTAATCAGGCAAAATAAAAATAATAATAATTTTTAATTTTTCGGTCTATTCGTTATTGTTTTACAAACACGGCGTTCGTTCGCTCGTTATTTAAATCAATGCGCATTATTTATGGTATTTAATTTAAATACCGAGCTGATTAATTTTCCAATGTTTTTTGGTTGACCGAGCAAAATGAAATAATGCCTGAAAATTGAATTTAAATGCGGGCCAACAAATTTTGCAGTTTGCGATAAAAATAAAAACAAAGTAACAGTGCGTTAGAAGGAAGTGGGAACTGAAAGATACCCTACAAATACTTATACATACACTGGAGAATTGAACATTTGCTGTGGACATATAGGTACATTTAATAGATTTACATTAAAATTATTTTAAGGATATTGAAAGGTAACTTCTTTATATTTGATTATTGAATACACTTAGCTAAGTTCTTTAGAGCATATACCATTCCCCTAGACTTCCCCTTGATAGTTTGTAACTTGGCCAAAACAGACACAAACACATTTACAAATAAAATTCATAAATTTTGAGGCAAAAGCAATTTAGTATTTATCTGTGTTTTTCATACTTTATGCTTGAATGATTTTTCATTTCCTATTTCTTAGAATTTTTTTTATTATTGTATCAACAATAAACAACAACAACAACAGCAATAATAACTACAGCTAAAATTTTCTTTATACTTTTCTCTCTCTCTCTCTCTTTCTCTCTGTTTATCTAACTATCTCCTTCATTCATTTTATGCGTTTGTGCGCGTAAACAAAATTTGTTTGTTGTATGTTGTTATTGGTCTTTCTGCTCTCTGATAATTCGTTTTTGACGCGTATTTTCCGATGATGTCATCAAATCAAAACAAAAACCGTTTAAATTTCAGATCCCAAATGCGTTGCGTTCCCGTTTTTAGTGGGAAATTTGCATAATATTTAAATTTCTGCATACTTATAGGCGCATAATTAGGCAATTTCACATTAAGGGGGAGTGTCGATGTATAAAAGCATTTTGTTGTTTTGTTTTTCTCCCACAATACATATTTTAATTGCAATTTCTCTTTAAAGGAAGGAATCCACATTTACGAATATTCTTATCAATTGTGAAGCTTTGCTTCTATATCATAAATCAGCAATAAAATATTTGACTGCGATAAGAGTTATCATTTCCCCCACATCAATCTTTGACTGCGATAATAATTTTCCCACTCCACATTAAATGAACTAAACGTTGTCTTGTCAGCATTAATCCACTTTCCTTTTCACTTTCTCAATTCTCCAACTGTTCCTTTCCTTTCACAGTAGCTCCCTCGACAGGATTTTATGCCATAGTCCGCTTTTTATCTGAAATTTTATTTATTTTTTTTTTTTGGGAACTCGTTTACCTCTTGGCCAACTTGGTAAAAGGGCCACAAACTGTACATACGCGCATTTTTAATAGACTACGCGAACAGTTGGCCAATCCTCTATAGAAACACCAATACACACACACACACCCACACATATATACACACACACACACACTACACTCAGACTGCATTGGAGCGCCCATTGAAAATTGCGCTTGCCACACAATGTTTGTCTAAGATTCATGCTTGGTCCACAGGCGTACCCATTTGTATGTGTGTGTGTGTGTGTGTGTGTTGGGTGTTCGATGTTTTTTTGAGCCAAGTGGGCGAACGAAGCGCCGGATATTGGCTTCATACACCGCCAGCCAATTTTAAATTGCCAATATTGATTTATACGCCGCATGCGTTGCCACATGGGGCAGCATCACATGTGTGTGCCGCACTCACACCCACAGACACACCCACACCCACAGACACAGACACACACCTACACCTACTTGGTGGCGACTCTCAAGCATTGTTAAGTTGCAATTTTCAGGTGGTGCACGTTGCACGTTGCAGCTTGCAGTAAGTAAATGGGCAATGGGATTTTGCAGTTAACGCCTGGGAAATTTATTGAAAAACACGCGTTGCCTTAACAAGTTTATGACTCCAGCTTTGTAGGCACTGTTAATACAAAAATACGAGTTATACGCGAGATCTCTTTATTATATTACTTAACTCGAATGCAATTTGATATGCCATCAAAGAGCATCATCTCGTTTTTCTCCATTTTCATTTCAACATTTCAACATTTCTCATTCTTTTTTTCTTTCTCTGTTTGTGATTTCCCAAATCCCATTTAAGTATTCCCTTTATGGGACCACAACGCACCGCACAACAGTTCAACAAACTCTTTTGCATAATTCATGCAAAAACTCCTCAATTCTCTTGCTCATTTCCGCTTTTCTCTCTATCTCTTCAGTTCTCCCAATGTCTTGTGTGGAAAGGACATGTCGACATGTACTTTAAGTGTTGATTACAGATTGGTTTGTGCCATATAAATATTATGTTAACAACTCGTCAAAAATTTAGCTCGTGGAAATTTAAGAAAAATACTAACAATAAAAATTCTGCAAGGGAAATTATCACATACTCAATGCTAAATAATGCAACTCAAATATTTAAAAGCCAAGAAATTGAAGAATTCAAATAAAAACTGTGGAAACTATATTTCACATCTATTTTCATAAATCTATAGTCAGTAGTTTGTCTAATTTGAATTAATTAATCAAGTTTCCAATTAATTCATTCCATAATATTAATAATAAATATCTAATAAATATTACTTGAACATTAACAACTTTGTTTTTTAATTTTTGAATTATACTGAAAAAAGCCAAAATTGAAATAGAATAAATTTTTAGTTTTTTATTAAAATTGTAAAATGCGCTTGATAGATAATTTCTGTATCTCAAAGGCGTTTCTGTATAAATTAAGGCGAATATAATTTTAAAACTTAACCAGCTTACAAAATCAAGATATTCAACATGCAAATCGATTCAGTTTTGAGAAAATTTCTGAGAGAAACCGTCTAAACAATGAATCGATTTTGTAGCCAAAATCAAGTATGCTTATATTATGCTCCCTTAATTTTCCTATCCTTCTTTTTACGGCCCATTTTAAATTTACTTGTTGAATGATTTTATTTATTAATGCGTGGATATAAAACCGCAATTTGATTTATAAAAAATTGGCAGAGTTCCCGCGGCGAATGAAAAAGAAAAACAAAGCCCAAAAAAAATGTGATGGGGAGGAAATATGAAAAATACATTTTCCATTAAATTTAATTTGCATGGTTTTAGGCGCAATCAGCTGCCGCTAAAGTTCAAGCTGCGGAAGGAGGAACAGTAAACGCTTTGGGTTGAATTTGATTATGCGTAAAATACGTTCCCAAATCGAGCTTAAATCTGGAATCTGGAGTATGCTGTAAGCAATCCTTAAGCACTTGAAGTATAAACCAGTTGATGGAACTGGACACTGCATAGTAATACTTCCAAAGGACCTCACATTTGCACTAGCTACTACGACAAGGAAAATGCTCGAGAACTTCCGAGTTGTTATTGTCTTTGGATGGACTTGCGACTTACATATCCTCGCTTTCCATTTTCTCCACTTTTATTGTTATTGGCGCTTGCATCATTATTTCAGTTGGCGCCTTGAATTTCCCTCGTGCTGCTCTTTTCTTCTAAAGCTCCCCCTTTTTTTCTCCTTTTCCTGTTGTCTACTGCGGGTCTCCTTTGGGGAGTGGCTACTGTGGCGGGGTCGTTTTGCATTGTTTGGTCCTGTTGTCCCCGCAGCACGAAGGACTCGAAGGATGTTCGAGCATCGTTGCCTTTGCCGTTGCTTTTATTGTAGATAAAGATAAATAGTCTCAGATAACGTTCAGTTATTTGCAAACAAATACAATTGCGGTTCATTGATGGCGGTTTCATTTCACATCGCCCCAATGGAGAGACAACGACCGCACCACTCTCCGGTTTCCCCCTCTATTATTATGTGGTTCATGGTGCATTTTCAGCTCCTGCGCCTCCCTGTCGCCTAAGGTGAACTTTCCGTTTGGTGAAGCTGCAAATTAACGCAGACAACAACTGCATTTAGTGCGTTGCTAACACTATTAGAAATTCTGTGATGAACTCTCTCTCTCTCTCTCACTCTCTCTCTTTCTCTCACTCTCTCTTGTTATGTCTCTTACTGTCTCTTTCTTCTTCTATCAATTTTTAATTGAATTTTAATTCCTAGGTGAGAAAAGTTGGACTTATGTGTGTGACAAGCAAATTTAGATATTTAAATTAAAGTGCAGTTAATTTAAATGAATTAATTAAAATTAAAATTAAAGCTTTGGAATTTCAGCTTACTCTATATCTGTTGAAGAAGTATTACCGAAAAGAAAATGGAGAAACTCACTTTCAATCATGTGAGATATGTGTGTTTATATTATAGTCACAGTGGAAACACATAATATACGCGGAAAATTAATATTTTAAGGCATAATTGTGACTGAAACTTTAGCTTTCATTTAACCAACTACTCTGACAATACTGAAGATTTAGTATGTAGTACTTTGTTATTTGTTAAGATGATTTACCCAATCAAATGTGCAAAAAATTAATAAATTGTGGCAGTTTTAAATAATTATATTTCTATATATTTAATAATTTAATAGGTCTCTCAATTGTAACCAATTTCAACTCTTTAAGCTTATCATATGTTACCACATTTTCTTTTCTTTTCAAGTGATTCATCGATGCATAAATCTTGTAGATAATTCATTGGTCACGTATGTTCTGATATTGAGATCATACAGTGTCTTCCAGGTGTGCACCCACCTATGGCTATGGCTTATCAATGGTGGTATCTAAATTAGTATAACCGAGGCCCTGTCTGGGCAAACAATTTAAAAGGAAAGCGAGCTATAGACTTTTGGGAACACGTCAAGCTGCCATAATCTTTGGCTTTAGAGCAAAAGTAAAAGTTGTTCGCCTTTTTCGCTTTGACAGCTTCTTGACTTACTTTCAACTTTCACTTCTTTCTCTTTCTCTGTCTTTGTCTCTGTTTCTATCTCTGTGTGTACGGAAAAGTTTCTCAACTTTCTTGTGCTACGTGCATTTTGCAGATTTGCCTATGTGAATGTCGCTGTCGATGTCGATGTGGCTTTCCCCCCTCTGTTTTTCTTGGGCCTTGCGCCAAAAAGTATGTTAAGCACTTTGCTCTCAGTTTTCCGGCGCACTTTTGGCATGGTCGTATTTTCGTATCTTCGTATCTGGTCTGCGATTTATACGTGCATGTAATATGTGTAATTTATGACTGACAGGATGTGTGTGTTTAAATTATGTGCAAAATGCTACCGAAAAGCTGCCTGAGCCCCTTTCTTTCTAAGCTCAGGGGCTAAAACAACTTTAGCACTAAGTAAGCTTACCAAAATAATGCCTAGCGAATAAACACACAGATGGGACTGCCTCCAATGTCACAATAACTTGATTGTCACGTCTGATCAAAATTCAAAAATAACAATATAATGATAAAATAAATAAATCTCAGATTATATTTAGAAAGCGTAAGATAAAATTAATTTTGAATTTTTATTACAAATATTTATAAATAAATTTGTTTATTTTTTACATTTATTTAACTACAATTAAAAGGGAACAAAAGAATATTTCAATTAAATTTTTAAATAAATAATAATATTTTAATTCAATAAAGTTAAGAATTAGATATTTAAATAAAATATAGTTATAGATTTAAGACTGAACTATTTCAAATACAGTAAAAAAGTATTAAAAAAAATGTTAGAAGCTATACATTAAAAGAATTGAATGCTGTCAAAAGTTTGATTTGGATTTAAAGCTCACACAAGATATTTCCATAGTTTCATAGTTTTCTCGACTGAGTTTTAATTTGACAGCATGAATTAATCCATCTTCTAGATGCTTTTGTGAGCTTCGAGGAGATTTTGAAAAAAAGAGAAGTCCACTCAAATTACGCTCTATGCATGTTGGCAATGCAAACTGGTGCTTTGCCAATTGAATGATGATTTTTGGCCAAAATGAGTTTTCATTTCCAATTACTTTACAATTTTGCTTTTGTCTGGCTCTGACGAGTCGTCAGTCAGTCAGTCAGTCAGTCAGTCAGTCAGTCAGTCAGTCGCAGCGTCGCGCCGCACAAGGCATTCTTATTGCAGTTATTCCCCTTCCCCCTCGCTCTCCGCCCCTTTCTAACGTAACTGGGCGTTACAATTCGATTTCCTAATTTTCAATTTTACACGTTTGGCAAACACTCGAAAAAGAGAGAGAGAGAGAGAGAGAGAGGTAGAAGACAACGCAGACGAGAATCGAGAAAATCCCAATCGGTATCCGTATCCGAATCCGTATATGCATTGCCAGACCAGAGACTTTTCCGAGAAAATTTTAATTAAAATTGAATTTTCCTTGCATTTAATTAAAAGCTTAACTGCTGCTGCTGCTGCACATGAAAAATGAAGAAAAGCAAAGGCAAGAAATACGAAAAACTATGCTCGAGATGAGCTAGAAGAAGATGCAAGAGAAAAAGAGGCAAGAGATGGGGATATGAGTGCAGTGAGCAGAGCACTCGAGCAGAAGAGCATGCACTCATTGCAGCAGAGATATGAGAATATCATCATAGTCATCAGGCAAGACGGCAGCTAAAACTCAAACTTGCAGCAGCATAAGCAGCACTTGTCCTTGCAACAGCCAAAGCTGCAACAGAGGCAGCAAATATTTTTGTTTGTTTACACAGGCTAAATGCAACACTGACAGCTACTGTCAAAATATGCAACTAATCTCTGCTCTGCAATATTGTTTGCCAACCAAATACACACACACACACACACACAGCTTTAAATCGAGTTGCAGTTTCAATATCTTCCACTAATTTCAGCTCTTTTAACTTGTTGGGCAACACACAAATGTTGCATGCCACAAACGTCAACTAATTCATAAATGTATGAATACATTTTAACACTTGATATCATTGTCGCCAGCTCAATTTACTGACCTGCATGCCACAAATTGTTGCAACATTGTTGCGGTCCAGATGTTAAGCTGATGTGGAGAATTTCAGTTGAATATTATTTATGGATTCCTCATAAGATTCCTCATAAAAGTCCGAATGATGTAATACTTAGCTGCAAGTGTAAATAAATGTGAATGGAAAATGCAGAGTTAACAGGATATTTTCTCTTTTAAAAAACTCATTTTAATACTCTTTTTAAAAAGTTTATTAATCTTTAGTATAGAAATATTCTTTCAAAAAAAAACCACTGTGAAATTTAAAGCATCAGCTTTAGGTACGAAGAAACTTCAATACAGCTGATCAACTATTATCATAAATTAATCTTGAACTTTCAAGAGCTTTCCATTAAACTCGAGCAACTATTGTTCTTAATTTATCTTTCTAGCAACAGAAATGGAAGACCTGTGAATCTTTTAGAAGCTTTTCATTGTACTCAAACAACTTTTTTCATTGATTAATTGAACCATTTAACTTGAGAAACAGAAAAATGAACTTTATTAAGGTTTCGATTGTCTGATTGTTAATTAATCAATGAAAAAGCAGAAAAGCTAGCTGTGTGGAGCTTTTAGGAGTTTTTCATTGAACTTAAGCAACATTTATAATCTTTCATCTTTTATAATCTTTCAATTATAGATCTTTCAATTGCCTTTATCAGGGATTAAGACCTTAACCGAACCTTTTCGGTTCTGGCCGTAGCAATTATTGATAACTTTAAACTGTCATAACTTTGTCAAAACTCCATAAATTTTCATGCGCAATGTAAATTTGAGCATGATTTTACCTCTAAATTTGTTCTGCATTTACATTTTTTTCATTTTAGAAAATTTTTGAAAATCGAATTTTTCGAAATTTTACAGTGTTACCCCTTTGTCTTTTTTGATTTTTTTCGAAAAAATTCGAATTTCCAAAATCAACAAAATTTAAATGCAGAACGAATTTAGAGGTAAAATTATGCTCAAATTTACATTGCGCATAAAAATTTATGAGGTTTTGACAAAGTTATGGCAGTTCAAAGTTATTAAAAATCATTAAAATCAAAATAATCGAAATTTTCATTCCCTCCAGTAACCAGATAACATTATTTTCCAGGCTAATTTAAAGCAGTGAATAACGCTTCTTATTTTGGGGAACCGAAAACATTAATTTCTTTTTTCTGTGAACCGAAACCATACCGGTATTTTTAAAGCGAAACTTACAAAAAACCGATAACTGTTACGAAACCGATACTCCAAGATTTTGCATAACCGATAACCGGAAACCTTAATTCGAGGATAACCGAAACCGTAACTGAAACCGAAATTCATTTCGGCTTTAATCGCTGGCCTTTATTTTACTATATGTAAGTATGCAGATATTAATTTCTGTAGCAGCAGCTGCCTTAACCTAAGTGAATCTTTCAAGACCTTTCACAGTACTGAAACAACATTTGATCTTGTTTCCTTTAACAGCGCTCCAAGTCAACAGGACTCAACAGGACCTTCAGTCAGCAGGCTCATATTTGTGGTGCATGCTGTGGCAGCGACTGGCTGCATAATTGTTTTAAATTTTTACATAAATTCTACCACAAATTGTTGCAGAAACAAAAATGCGTTGCACAGACCTTGCAGTAGGTAAATTTCGACATCTAGTGAGAAGGATGGCAGCTACCAGCAAAGGAGATGATGGTGCTGAAGGAGCAACAGCAAATAGTTTAATATAAAATGCAGACAAAGGCTGTAGAGTGAGCTCATCTGAGGCCCACATACTTCACTGGCGAATCAGGACAACAGGACGAAAGTACGTCCTCTGCCAGCATTTTGTGTAACTTCTTCTTTGTATGAAAGAGAGGAGTCGAAAGTATTTAATGCACCCACAATATTTTGCCATTTTGGGAAGTGATAATGCACCCGCCTATGTGGAACCCGTAGATGGACCTCAGACTCCTGCTAGTCTTCAAAGCAAAACAAAGTCCTTACTTTCCTCCTTACTCTATACATCTTTTATATGCATGCATATTCAACAGTGTGGAAATAATAAAGCCAACTTGCCGACATTTATAGTTGCTTACAGTTGTTACTGCCAGACAGTCGAGACGCCGGAAACAGGAAACACTCATTGCCGGGACAGACAAAAGGGGGTTACACAGCAACCCTCCCTCCTCCCCCTGGCCACTCCTCACCTCCTTCTCCTCCATTTCAGGCGCCGGCGCCAATGAAAACTGTAGAATTCGACACTTGACTTCGCTTTTGGCTCACGCAACGCATACAATTTATAGCATCGAGCGATAATAATAGTTGATAATGCTTGTTATTTATTTTTTATTCTTCCAGAATTTTCCCACTGTTTCTTCTTGTTTTTTTCCCGCACATTTTTAAGTGCAATTCAGTGTATAGTTCAAATGCTCGTTGTCTGTTATCAATGCCGGAGTGAAATGGTAATCCAAAAAAAACTTCTTTACAAAGTAAAAGTCTAGTGACTTTGTGACGAACAATATTTAATATAATATATATAATATATCAATTATTTAAAAACAAACAAAATTTGGCATTCGGCACTGAGCATGCACTTTTTTTTTGGTATATTGAATCGTCTCCTTTCGTCTCCATATCTTGATTCGTGCTGATTAAGAATGCAGTCAGAAGTGCAGCCTTCGGGCTTTTTCAGGAATTTGAATAGGAAAACAGCCTTTAATAAGTAGAAAACATTCCTAATGCATAGAAAATCGATCTTTATAGACTTTTAACTACCATATTATATTACGAAAGAAAATTGCCTAAAGAAATCTTCCATTCTTAGTGTAGAATTAATTTAATGTAAGTTGATGATTGTCTGGAAAGACACTATTTTTACAAGTAAAATTTCAATGCAATATTTATGAAATGTGTAAAAAGCATGGATTAAAACCGAAACGAAAATCGGTTTCAGTTATGCTCTAATTAAGGTTTTTAAAGGTTACGGTTTCGGTTAAGGTTTTAATCCCTGGTATAAAGCTTTCATTGAATATTTCCATCTAAAAGTTGTTTTAATCATATTACTTTGTTATATTCCATGTTCTCGTCGGTGGAACTCAATTCCAATCAGTCACTTAGACGTTTCCCTCCTCGTATTCGCCATTTGCATCTAATTTACTTTACAGACGCCGTTGGTATAATTAAATTTTAGATTTTCTATAAGTCAAAACATAAGATGGGAAAGTGAAAAGGACGCGGCGACATTTCGCTAATTTCCTATTCAAATCACGCCCTAATCGAACTCAGTGCAACTGTCAAATGACTCAAAGATGACATTTATGACAATGCTTCTCCTCCCTTTCCCTCATCGGCTCGACATCCTTCCTATCAGCACGAAGGACTCCATTGCCTGAGGTACTCGTCTCCGCTCTCGCTTTTCTCTCTGTTGTTGTCAACATTTTGATTTGAATGCTGTCAACATTTTCGCAACAGGCTGACAGCCACTCGAGAAGTCAGAGAAGATAGAGAGGAAGAGAGAAAAAGAGAGAGAGAGAGAGAATGTTAGACTGGCAGCAAATCTAATTGTTGTCAATTTGACATTGTAAATCAGTTGGTCAGGTTTTGGTATTTTGTTTATTAGACCGTTAGACCGCCGGTTAATTTGTCCACATCTTGACTGACGCTGTCAAGACAAAGGCCATTGTCAACGCAGATTCAAAACATATCAAAAACCAAACCGACGTCCTCTACATCTCTCCTTTTCTCTACGTTTCTCTCTGATGTTCTTTGAGTCTGGACCACAGTTGTCAATGTCACAGGAGTAAACCTGCCCGACTTTTCTGGTCTAAGCCACAGCGTGTTTTGTTACCAGGACCAATTTTTATGTTGCTGACATTGTCACCCTCCCCTCAAGCTCTCTTATTACACCACAGTCTATGTTCCCTTTAATTTAAAACATTTTTATACGCTTACAGTGGTTATTATCAGTTTGTCATTGATTTTATACTTTTAAGAAATCCATATTTAAATAGATTAAAATTCTCTAGAATTTCAGATTAGATTTATCGATTATTTTAATAATTTAAAATAATAATTCCAGAGGATATACTCTAATTATGTTTCAGCATGTAGCCAAAAATAAATGCTTGAAATTCGTAAATTACAAATATTTTCAATAATACTTGCTTATATAATTATATTTTCCAAATGCTTTCAATATAATAATTTTATTCCAACAATTTTCCTCACTATCTAAAAGGAAACATTTTTATAAATTAAAATAATCCTATATAAATGAAGTCGCCTCACATATATGTGATAATAAAATCAATTAAAATAGAGATAGAGATAGCTTTCAAACCTAGTAAACAATCTATATTTATTAGTAAATGAAATAATTGAATAATAAATAGTAATCTTTTACGTACTATATTTAATATACAATATATAGATTATACGATTACTGCGAACAGTCGAAGTAGACTTTGTAGTTATTATTTTTATTTAATTCTCGCTGATGTATAATAAAAATCATTACTAAATATTGGGGCTGCTTACATTTCCGACATTCCCAATATTTATTTCATCTGATATTGATCTGATTGGGTTTTTCCGCGCTTTTTCCCAATCATTGCAAATTAAAATCAAAGCCCAACTTTTTAAACTTTAATACACAAATAAATAATCTATTTTCATATAATGTTAGGTATTTTAGATTAATAAAGAGAAAAATTATTTATCTGTATGATTGAATAATATTGATAGCAGAGTAATTAATTATCAACCATATGAAATGTGCTTGAAATCAAATCTTGAGAGCGTCAATCAATGAGCTCAGTAAATCAACTGCGATCAGAAAGGTCAACCGGAATGAGTTACATATTATATTAAATTATACCATATCAGCAGAGTAATTTCTTGGAATTTATTTATATATGTTTTGAAAATAAGACATTAAAAACGTAGTATTTCGAGTTAACTTAATCTTTGTTATATAGCGTGAAAGAGTATATCAGTTTCGTTTTACAGCAAATTGCACTTTGAGCACGATTTTGGTTTGCTCGTGCTTTTATTCTGGCTGTTCTTGTTGTTAATGTGGAGCTGCATTATTATGATTTGCGCCATAATTATTTTTCTGTGCATCTCGGACTCCTGTCTGTGCAGGGCCCAGAGGGAATCAAGTCGGGCTAACAGGGAAAGGGCCAAGAGCCAGCATTTTCCTTGTCACGCAAATGTTTCATGTCAGATTTACGCTGCTCCGGCCACTTTGTGCAGGATATATACATTTATATATACTTTATGTTTAAATTGTGCTGCAAGTTATGAATATATACCGACGACTATGTATCTCTATCTCACTCTATATGTATATAGTTCAGTATCTATGGCCACGTTTGTACAAAATCGCGTGGCACGTCAACTGCCCGGCTGTACACTTCCAATCCTGTCCCTTCCAGCATCCCCTATGTCCACCAACTGACCTAGCAACACAGTGGTGTAGATATCAATGAGAAACTAAGAAATATTTAGCATATTCCTAACAATTTAATTAAAACTAAAATAATCTTCAAATGAGTTTAATTCTATTGATTAATGTATTTTATAGGTAACATATGGCTTTGTACTATTTAATATTAATAATTTCGAAATCTTTCTAAGTTTTTCTTTATTTAGTAAACTGTTATTTGTATTTGAAAAAGAAACTCGACTGTTACTTAAATCTTTCTATTAAAAATATTTCTTTTTTAATTTGTTGATAATTTCAGCTTAAGTAAATTTTGGCTTGTATTAAAATTGTAATGAAATTAAAAAAAAAACATTCAATGGGCTTAAGTCAATTATTTAATTTATTTTACATTTTATAAGAAATAAACAAATCAGATTTTATGCAATTTTTTTAATTGCTCTTAAAATATACCCATAAATAATGTGTAACTCAGCATCATTTAATTATCAGCATGAATAATTCTGGGGCTATCAAAGGTGTTTTTGATTATTTAACTTGATTAAACTATCACCAAAATTAGTTGTACACTCATTAAAAACCTATAAAACAAAACCTCTATAAAACTCAACTCATTGCCATCCAAAGTAAATGCTGAAAATAATATTGAATTTTATTTTCAAAATGTAAATAACATATTTTATATTATCAAATCACATATTGTTTTAGTTCACATTGTGTGAGTCACACTGAAAATTTTGTAGGCAGCATGCTCATATTAATAAACAATGTCCCAGCAATCAATTTGTGCGTTTCTGACACATTTCAGATACTTTTTTATGAGCATTCACCGTCATAATAAACACAAAATAGAGTTCGAAATGAGCGTTTTTTCTATGAAAACGGTCGCAATTAATTTGGAAGATTTCTGAATTGAAATCTTTTTTTTTTAATATTTGTATTTTTATTTATAAGTTGATTAATTTAATTTTACTTGGCTTACATGGTTAATATGTTCTCTCCTATTTCCAATTGGCTCTGTCCCACTGTGCGGGAACCCTCAGACTGCGCCTTTTTAGCACGTTCTGGCGGTCACATGCAATATTTTTCAATTTGTAAACATATCCTGCGGTGCAAGCGTTGAAAGCCGGCTAAAAAAAAGGGCAGCATTAGTAAACAGATGCCACACCCCCTTGGCGCCCCCACCCAAGGACAACTCCCTCTCCCTCCCCCTCCACAACAGTTGCAGCCCGGGGCGCCGACATTGCCAGAGTATGAAATGCATTTGCTTCATTTGTTTGGCGTGTTTCTCATGTCAGCTTAATGTTTATTAGAAAACGTCTGCTCA
Organism: Drosophila kuntzei; assembly: GCA_035042165.1. Classification (NCBI taxonomy): domain Eukaryota; kingdom Metazoa; phylum Arthropoda; class Insecta; order Diptera; family Drosophilidae; genus Drosophila; species Drosophila kuntzei. The sequence goes on along the minus strand of JAWNLU010001919.1, from coordinate 2,201,618 downwards.
AATTGCACTGGACAGCAGACCAAACCACGTGCCACCTTTCCCCTGTCCCCTGTCCCCTGTCCACTGTCCACTCCCTTCATCCGCCCACTAAACAGCAGACGGTGCACATTCATCAGACAAGAGATGACAGTCCCAGACCCAGACACAGTCTCAATTCCAAAGCCCTAAAGGGTTTTATGCAAACCAAAGATAACATAAAGTCTGCTTACTTTAATTTCTTTGATCTGTCTCCAAATGATAAAGGACTATTATAAAAAGATATAATTCTTAAGAACTAATCGAGCAGTACATTTCGTACTAATTGTCATTGTCCCTAGTTACTTTCCATTGCTGGTTATATCGAATTTATCTGTATGATTTTAATGCATATTGTCATTTTACATTTACATTTTGAGTCCTTGAAAACACAATTAATATACATATAAAATTAATTTTTTTTAAAGTTAAAAATAAACGAAATATTTTACAGTTGTTCAAAACATTATAAATATGATTTACAATTTATGTCATAGAAATAGTTTGTGTATATAAACTTTAATATATTGAATAAAGCTACTCTTTCTAGATTTTCTTATAATTTTCTTGTGTAGATAGTCGAATCTCTAACTGATCTCAGCTTTATTTTGGAAATAAATACGGAAATGCGATTTGGAATGATGATATTATAATGTATATGCATGTATATATTTCAAATTAATCAAATCGAAAAAAAACGCTGATATTCATTTGTTTTCATCGTAGGACAATTATCATTTATGCTATAAAATATGACACCCGAGTTCACTGATAACCCCTCTTATATGCACATTCATATATTATATATACTTGTACACTGATAGAAAAAAAAATTTCTAAAATCAAGATTTTGATCTCAGAATTAAGAATTTCGGTCTAAAAAATGCGTCGAGAACATCAAATTCTTACAGTTTGAAAACACATCTTGATTTTAAGAACATTTCAAATAAGACCAAGTTCATATTTATAGACCAAACAGTTTTAAATACCCAAGACAAAAAAATAATCTAATAATATATTGCCTTATTATAAAATGTGATACATTTTAAGAACTGTGATTTTTTAGATTAATATTCTTAGTAATAGTATTTTGGTCTTTAATTTTACTTATTTTAAGAACATAATATGTAAGATGCATGTTCTTTATTTTAGGAGTTGGTCTTTTTTTTCAGTGTGTAAATATAATAAATATGTCCACGTAAATAATAAAATGTTCAGAGTTTCAGCTTACATGTAAGCTTTCCGGAGATTATACCTTCAGTCTTTGATCAGCAGCTGGCCAGTGACATAAATCAAAATTTAATTTCTATCAATCAATCGACGACTGAAGAAATTGTCATTTCAAAGGGCGAATAACGAAATTGAATAATGAATGTGAGTAAACAAAGGTTTAATAGACTCTACTTGTAATATTAATATAATAATACAATAATTTAGTGATTTTCGTTCTACAAATTGATGAGATGAGCTAGTGAATTAATTAATCTAAAAGTAATAAAGCTGAATAAATAGAATTATTTACCCCATCTTTCAATATCTTCCATATTTCTCCAGATTACCAAGATGTGGTCCATCTGCAGCCTTCTTATGGCATTGGGGCTTCTTTCTTGCTGTACAGCTGCACAACCTCAGATGACTAACAATTTGAATGATTCAGATGGTGCGAACGTAGTTGAGGATATAATGAATCCAAAAGACCAAGCCGATGAAAAGTCAAAGTCTGACTTAACACAAATTCTTGCAGCTGAGTTGAATAATCTGCGAATGAATGTTACAATGACATTATCGGCCATAGATCAGCAGGGCGAGGTATTGAAGGGTTTAATCGATGTGATGTTGAAACAAATTGGATCCACAAGCGGAACTTCATTAACTACCACATCAAAGCCGGATACAGACATCAATGAGAGATCCTGCGGCATTAATAAATTATGCGTTAAGAAGGGACAATGTAAATCGGAAGATACCGACATAAATGGGAATTACATAATCACATTTCGTTCAGCTTTCGATAGTAGTCCTTGCCATTATCTGGAAACCTGCTGCCATAAAACCGACCAGGTGACAATAAAAAATTTTTCATGGTTATACTTTTTCTAATCGAGTTAATTGTATTGCAGATCGAAGTACTCCCCGTGTCTCCCGTGTTTCCGGATGATGACGAATTTCCAGACTGTGGTCAGCAACACATTCAAGGCATCAATATGACCTTGGACTCAACTCCAAATAAGGAAGCTGAATTCGGTGAATTTCCCTGGATGGTGGCAATAATGTTGGCATCCGAAGACGAACCAGAGTATATCGGTGGAGGCTCTATAGTATCTCCAAAAGTTGTCTTGACCTCGGCCCATAAGGTTCAAAAATTAAACCCCAATGATCTGGTGATCAGAGCTGGAGATTGGGATCTAAAAACGAATCTGGAAATATATCCACATGTGGATCGGACCGTCAATCAAGTGATTCTGCATGATCGTTTGACCAGAAATTCCAGAGAATATAATATCGCCCTACTCGTTCTCACAATGAGTTTCAGCAGCAATCCACACATCGCACCCATCTGTCTGCCAAGTTCCACCGATAACTTCGACTACTCCGACTGCATTGTCACCGGCTGGGGAAAGTGGCGTGGAAACAGCTCAGATTATCCACAAGTTCTCAAGGAGATTACTGTGCCTATCCAACCTCGGGCTACGTGCAATGCTCAACTGGGAAAAGCTCTTAGGACAAAGTTTGTCCTTGATCAGACTTCCATTTGCGCGGGCGGAGAGAAAGACGTAGATAGCTGCCTAGGAGATGGTGGATCTCCTCTCGTCTGCCCGATAAAAGGATTTCGCAATCGTTATTATCAAGTTGGCATTGTCGCCTGGGGACTCAGCTGTGGTGTGGAGAATGTTCCAGCTGTATATACCAACGTTCCCTATCTATATCCTTGGATTACCCAAGAGCTCAATAAACTAAACGTTGATAGCCGACACTACACCTTAAATTTACCACGAATTATCCATGCAATGAAAATTTAATTATTTAAATTAAAAAAAATTAAATTAACATGAACTACACTTTTTTAGACTTTTGTTATCGGTGAAATAATTTTACTGAATAATCTTTATAATGTTTCACTCTCTCATAAAAAAATTTCCCGAAAAAGTCAAATAAACAAAAAAAAACCTATGGATCATAGCTTAAAGTTAAAATGTGATAATCCTGGAGCTGTGCTTCAGTCCAGAGTTTTTACGGATTAATCTTTATAATGTTTCATTCTCTCAAAAAAAAAAAAAATTCCTGAACACAAAGCAAATATTAAAAAAGAAATCTAACTTGTGTCAATATGCAGATGTTTTCCTTATCGTATTTAATTAATACATGTGTAAATTGTTTAAATAATTCTTGAATATTATTTTGAAATAAAAGTGGATTATCATAAATTTACAAAGAGAAAGAGTATTTTAAGTCAAGTTAAATACATTGAAAACTTTTAATATTTATAAAGAGGCGATTAATAATTGCTTATGGGTCATAACTATGGGTTGAAATGTGATAATCCTGGAGCTGTTCTTCAATCCAGGGTCGCAGCATCTGCACATTTGCATAGACGCCGGGCACATTCTCAAAGCCACACGACACGCCCCAGGAAACAATGCCAGCCAGCGTATATCTATTGGGATCTTCGGGAGAGGGACACACGAGAGGGGCGCCACCATCCCCCAGGCAGGCATCCTTGTCCTTCTCGCCGCCAGCGCAGACGAAGCTGCTGTGCAGCTCAAAGTGGCGTGACAAAGCCGTTTGTCGCAATTGTTGCTGGCACTTTGACCTGCTGACAAATGGTAAATCGATCTTCTTCAGAAGATTGGGATAGTCCGGATCGTCTTTGGCTTTTTTGCCCCAGCCCATGACGAAACAGCGTCGTTGATTGAAATTATCGAATTTACCGGGTAAGCAAATGGTGTCGATGTTCGGAGCCAGCTTAAAGGGAGTCTTCAGGATGAGAAGAGCAACATCGTAGTATCCGTTAAGCCTATGCAAATTGGGATGTACAATTTTCGTGGCAACCTCGCGATCTTTATGGGGTAATGGCTCAGCCGTTGAGAGGGTATCCCATTCGCCGGCTCGAACCATAAGGTTCTCAGCCGAGCTGTTAATGATTGTGTGGGCTGCGGTCAGCACCACATTTGGGGCCAACAAGCTGCCGCCTCCCTGGGCGGTATTCTGCTCCCAGATGCTAACGATCCAGGGGAATTCACCAAATTGAGATTCGCCGTTGACTGTATTTTGTAGGGTTACTTCTAGTCCATTGGGATTGCTGTATCCACATCCCCGAGAGACATACTTTTCAGCTGGCCTTGATTTCTGTGAATATGAATGCGAATATGAATTTCACATAATGATTGATTCATTTAAAGCTATTTTACCTTATCGGTGATACTACAGCATCTTTCCGTCCATTTGCAGCCATTATTGTTTATTTTTTCTCGGTAATTGATAATTGTTCTTCCGTCCGTAATGATTGTTCCATTATCACACAAATTGGCTGGAACACATTCCCTATTATATCCACACGATCTTACTTCTTCTTCGCGATTCTCCGTCATTTCTCCGAAATGTGTAGGAGAAGTGAAAGTCCGAATGGAATCCCCCGAGGAGCTGTCGGGTCTTCCTAGAGACCCAGTACAAAACACAATGCAGAGAAAAAACCCAAATAAACAGAGCTTCTTCATTTCTTAAGTTTAACAAACGAACTGATCGACTTAAATTCCAGTCAGACACTAAGACCTTTCAGTAATACAAGTACCATATATAGACAAGTAAATATAAAAGTATAAATATGCATAGTATAAATATATAAAGTACTCACTGTAGTTGATAACATATGTATACTTCATTCTCACCACATCGATTAAGAGAATTTTGATTATAAAGAGAGGAAGACATACAGTTAATCACGTTAAACAAATAATTAAATTCACTTATTTTATTTTAAAAAATAATTGAATATTTATTGTTGCTTATGGTTCTTAGCACAAGTTAAAAAAGTTAACTAAACAAAAAAATCAAATGCATAAATTTGTTGCTTTGTCGAAACAATTACTTGACTCAGTATACAAACATAAAGACGATGTATATAAATTCAAGTTCTGGGGAGCTTACTCATATTCTCAAAATGTTGTGCTGGGGAAAGTTTGGTTTAAAATTGCTGCTCCTCAGCTGGTGCGCTGTCGAATCAATGGCATTTTCAGCTGATCGTAAGTAAAAGTCACCATTTTTATATTAAAACAATTATTTATACTTTAATTATTGCAGAAAGTATCGATCGAGGCGAGGATATTCTTGATGATATTCTTTCTTCGGGACCCAATGAGATAACTAATTCGAAAAATGGCCAAAATAACGATATATCAGCTAAGAGAGACGAGTTTGAAAGAAAGCTTCACAATATATTAACCCCAAAAGGATCACAAACAGAACAGTTGAATGCGATTCTCGATAAGGTTTTTGAAAATATTTCAAATCAAATTGAAAATAAGACACAAACAGAGACAGAGAAAAAGAAAGAGACAGAGATACAGAATTCCGAACCCGTGGCTAATTTCAGAACGTGCGAGTGCGTGGAAATGTGGTTGTGTAAGAATAGTACGAAAAATGAAAATGGAATGTACAGCATCCAGTTTCGCAATCTCTACGATACCAATAATGAGTGTAGTTATAATCAAATCTGTTGTAACGAATCGGATGTGGTTGGTATAATCATTATCTATATATTGTCCTCAAACTTATATGTAGTAAACCCTTTGCAGATTCAAAAACGTTCCGACCCCAAGGTGCTCGACCGGATGATGGATTGCGGGAATCGCAATGTGAATGGCGTAGAACTTGCCATAGATGGGGAAAAGAATTCGGAAGCGAACTTCGGGGAGTTTCCTTGGATGATAAGCATCATTCAAAAGGAGAAATCAATTGAAAACCTATTTATATACATTGGAGGCGGTTCTCTATTGGCACCAAATGTTGTACTAACTGCTGCCCACAAGGTCGCCGATAAACTGCCGAGCAACTTAATGGCAAGAGCTGGTGAATGGGATCGGTCAACCACAGAGAAGATCTACAATCATCAGGATCTTGATGTCCAACGCATAATTTCTCATTACCAATTTCACGCTAGAAACAACAACATTGCGCTACTTGTAATGAAGGGCAGTTTCAATCCCAGTCCACACATCTCGCCCATCTGTCTGCCAAGTTCCAACGAGAACTTTGACCACTCACGTTGCATTGTCACTGGCTGGGGAAAGAGACGTGCAAACAGCTCTGATTATCCACATATTCTCAAGGAGATTAATTTGCCAGTCGTTTCCCGAAATGATTGTATTGATATGCTCAAACTAAAACTTGGTCCACAATTTTCCCTTGAGCCAACTAGCATTTGTGCTGGCGGCGAGAAAGACGTAGATTCCTGTTTCGGGGATGGTGGATCTCCTCTCGTCTGTCCCATTCCAAATAGGCCCAATCGGTATTATCAGGCTGGCATTGTAGCCTGGGGAATCGGCTGCGGAATGGAGAATGTTCCAGGCGTATATACCGATGTAGCCTACTTCAATTTCTGGATTATCCAAGAACTCAAAAAGCTAAACGTAGACAGCAAATTCTATACTGCTTAAGCATCATTTATTATGTATATACATTTATACTCGTATATAAATATAATCAAATACATTATTATCAACATTTACTTTTACTGAAATTTGAACTTATCAGTTGTTCTCTCTTTTCTCAACCTGCTCCGAGCTTTCAACAAGCAGAGACGTATTGAAAGCGATAATCTTAACACTAAGAACACTCAGAAATATTGCCTGAGCTGTCATTATAATGTATTACTTTTAAATATATCAGTCACAATATTCGTTCCTGACACCACCACTTTTGTGAGGAATAAACAAAAAAATTTCACTTTTAATGGTTATTTAAAGACATTTATTCTATCAATTAAATATTTTAACTATTGGTTATTTATAAAGAAAAATATAAAAAAGTTTAAAGATTTTCTTTAATATTTAAGATAGTCAATTCAAAATTGCAACTTCTTTAAATTAGATTTCCTTTTTATTTGTCCTGATCAGATGCAAGTTCCTCACAAATAAAAGTTGCCAATAAATCTTATAAAAAAATGAAAAAAATCAGTTTTAATTATTAATTAAAGACTGATGTAAAAAACATCTTATTCGTAATTTTTTTTTAAGTCTCAAAAATAATTTTATTGGATATTTGTATAGATACTGTAATTGCAATAAAATTTAGTATATTTAAAACACAAATTACATTTATTCTTATAGTTGTCTTTTATTTTTTAGCTGAAATAATAATCAATAACCATTATTACAGTACCTGTTTCTTTCAGTGTGTTTTTATTTTATATATTAATTGCGTATTATACATTTTTTTCGAATTTTGATAACTCAGTAGACGTTAATTCCCGGTGTCGAAAGGAACAAAGCGCAGCATTCAACATTTTTTTAAAGACAATATTAGACGTGAGTTTCAAACTGAGATTTCTTTAATTTATTTATTTTTCTCTGCATATATAGTATATATATTTATTGCTGCTGATTTGTTTATTGTTTCTCTTGCTTTTTGTAAAATTTAAACTTGCAAGCTGTTTAATTATCGATAATAAAACATGTTTCTGACAACTTGAGTAATTATCGATAACGCAAACTGTCAACAGCAACATCGAATCAATTCGACAATTGATGACACTGTTAACATTCTTATCGTTTACAGTTTTTGAAATGCTGTTATCGCGGACTCTTGTCTGGATTTTGTTATCCAGTATTTATCTGATGGGTGCACAGTGTAAGACTAATGAAGATATACTTGAGGAAGCTATAAATGGTCCTATTAAGACTAATGGTGATGATATTCTTGAGGATATTCTAAATGATACTCTTAAGAATAAAGGTGAAAATATACTTAAGGATATTTCAAATGATACTCTTAAGACTGAAGATGAAGATATACTTGAGGATATTCTAAATGAAACTCATAAGAATAATGATGTAGATACACATAAGGATATTCAGAAATGTCCTTCCAGGAAGTGGACTTCACATAGGGCAGAATTATTACAAAAAATCAATGACATATTAAAAGAGGAATGCGATCAAACTTTGGCCAGTCTTGCTCGGAAAACAATCGATGAAGCTTTTGCGCAGATTGATAGGACTCTTAGTCCCAATTTTATCTTCACTACAACAACCGAGTCGCCAACAACAACAACAACAACGACTACAACAACAACAGCAACCACAACAACATCGACAACAACAACAACAACAACACCAGCACCAACAACGACAACGACAACCGTAAAACCGATTAAATATTGTGGTTGGAACAATGAAAATCGTTGCACCAAACGATGGAATTGTAAAAATCAACCAATAACCGAAGGGAAATATTTGATAAATCTTATAAAATGGAGTGATTGTCATTATCTGGAGACTTGCTGCTCTACTGAGAACATGGTAAGTCTAAACTCATCTAATTTAATCTTCTCCACTTAAATTACAATTTACTCCCTTACAAAAGCTGAACACTTCGCAACAATTTCATCAATCTGATAACCAGGATTCACAATGCGGTTTTGCGAATATTAAGGGCATTTATATGACCATTGAGGGCAACGATCGAGGTGAATCGGACTTTGGGGAATTCCCCTGGACAGTGGCAATATTCACCACCTCGAATGCTTATCGTGCTGGAGGTTCCCTGATCGCACCCAATGTCGTGCTGAGCAGCGCTAATCTATTGAATGTAAACAATCCACTTAAGGTTAGAGCTGGTGATTGGGACTTGAGGACAGACAATGAGATTTTGGCTTATCAGGAGAGATTGGTCAAACAAATAGTAATTCACGCGAATTACTCATTCGATACTTATAGAAATGATATTGCACTGCTCATTCTCGAGTCGAGATTCCGATTGAAGCTGAATATCAGACCCATCTGTTTGCCCCAAAACATTGCATTGGACTACAACAACTGCCTTGTTGTCGGCTGGAATAAAACACCGCGAGGCGGTCGATTGATAGTGACAAACATGCAGTTAAGTATCGCCAATTGTCCAACCGAACAAAAATATGACACCCTCCTGTGTGTGAGAGGTCGCAACTCGAATCTCAAGTACTCCACTGGATCGGCTCTAGTTTGTCCTAAGGTTAACGACAGCACCAATCAGTTTTATCAGGTTGGTGCCTGGAGCCATGGATCCAGTACAAATCAAACCAAGTTTACTAATATACCCATTTATTTGGATTGGATAAATGCTGAACTCGCCAAACATAAAATGTATCTTGATATTGATTGAACATCTCGAATTTTATATTACAGTTCTACATATATTTTAATCTTAAGTATTCCACATTCGATAGTATTTCAATACTATCGTTTATCATTTTAAACTCGATTTATTCAAATAAAATACAATAGTTATCAATAATTATGAAATTAGCGCAATTGATAAAAATTTCTTCACTGCAAGCTATACAAAATATACTCCACTTTAACCGATTGCCTTTATACGAACTTCGAACATTTCGATAGTCATAAATAATCGATAGTGCTGGTAATAAAGTGTTATAATAGAAATATTACCTTTTACATGCAGAACTATTGTAAGATCGAAAAGAAACAAGTCTTTTAAGTTGAAAAAAAAGTTTTAGAAGCTTGAAGTTAAAATTGAAGGTTGTTTTCTCCCACAAGTAATCGATAATAAAATCGATTATTTTAAAATTGTGAAAAGTAGACCTAACTAGCAATACTTTAACTGTTTGCTTAAGCTATATATCAATTACCATATCTATTGCGCTAATCATTAAACAATCGATAGAGATGGCAATTAAAGAACATGCATTCTATCGATATTATCATGTGATAGAACTGTGCTTTAACTGCTTGAATTTACTTTAAGACATGGCCATTACCTTCTTTCAAGCCGCATGTGGTGCTCCACAAGCGAAACGCATTAGGTTTGCGCCTTCCGCTCTGCGGCTGAGTTCCAGTTAACGCGGCTGCCACAAAATGTGGCAAGTGCCGAGTGTCGGGTGCTAGGAAAAAGGAAAAGGGAAGAAGGGGAACCCCCGTTGGCAGGGATGCCACTTGCTGGGCGCTAAGGCATTTCAATTTTTATTCCCTTTAACTTTACCAGCAGCCTCAAATGTTTATACATTAGCAACATTTGTGCAAATGCGTCGTCGTCCTTCTCTTCTTCTTACTCCTTCCCATTGCCTCGACGAGGACGAAGCGTCGTCCTTGTCGTCGTCACAGGTGCTGATTATATTGAAAATTATTAGTAAAACATTGCACTGCCACTGACTGGAGGCAACAGTGGAAAGCCCAGACCATGCCACGCCCACTCACTGCATGTGGGCAATAAAAATTGATTGTATACTTTGTGGTGCGCCAAATGTGCGTCTCAAATGCCCTCTCTCTCTCTCTCTCTCTCTCTCTCTCTCTCTCTCTCTCTCTCTCTCTCTCTCTCTGTATGTGTGCGAGTCTTTAATTCTATATGTGTGATGGACTAAACAATGGCAACATTCAGCAGGGACTTTCGATCTATTAAATTTGATTCGGTTATATGTTAAGAGATTAAAAATAAATGATTATAAAATACATATGAAATATCGAAGTGTCGATCGAAATATTTGTTTTATTAAATATATTATTGAAAATACTTTCACTCCATTTTTGATAATTATAAATTACAACTAAAGTATCTTTGAGCCTGTTATGTGTAGATTTTACAGCGTATCTTTTAGTCGCGCATCACTTTCCCTAAGTCTAAAATATGTGATATTTTATGTTGAATAAATTCAGTGTTTATTAAACGATCATAAGGAAATTGTCACTGTTGATGGTGGGGTATATTAAGTATACGTATAATACGTATTATCGATATTCAAAAGCGATATCAAAATTCAATTCAAATTCAGAGTCTATTTAGTTTTTACATATATATTGATTGACTAGTTGCAGAGCTGTAATCACAATCTGTAAACTTTACGGGAAAAGTTAAAGGACCTACCTTATCGCACATATTGTTGTGCTCTTTCGGTACATTGACAATAATTTCAAAATTGATGATGTGCACATAATAAAGTGTCAAATATCAGCACACATCAGAGCATTGCGAGACGTGCAGCATCATCAGCAATGACATCGACATCGACATTGACATCGACATCATCGCAATGTGGGACAGAGAGTGGTTAGTGGGAGTGGGAATGGGAGAAGGGAGGAGTGCAGGGAAGGATAATGGCTATGAAGACAGCTTCAACTGCGACAGGCAGCGGGAATAAATAAACCAAACGTGCGCTGTACCTAAATAAGAATAAGAAAAAAAAATAAATAAAAATAAAATATAAAAAAAAAGTTACATTGGGAAAAAGAAAATTGAGAAAATTGATTGAGCGCACGAAACGAAACAGAACAGAGAAGCGGAGAGGAGAGGAGAGGAAAGAAGAAGAGAGTAAAGTAGAATTTCTAGAGGATGTCAACATTGAAAAGTTAACGCTTGTCATACGGCAAGGCACCTTGAGTCTCCCTTTTAAGTCCCCCTCCCTCAGGCATCACCCGGTTGGCCTGAATTTTGATCAGGACAATTTTTCACCTTTAAACGCTGCTGTCGCTAGAATTTTTATTGTTTTTCCTTCCTTGGCGACTTCTCACTCTCCACCTGCTCCCCATCTCATCTGTTGACATGCCATTTAATCTATTTTTCCCGGAGCTGTTTACATACTTTTACCGTGCACTGTTGCATAAGTTAGCACTGAGTTGCTTAACTGCAAATATGTTGCATAAATTTCAATAAACTCTAAAAAGAATTCAAGACTAACTTGTAACTGGATTGAAATGGTTGCTACTATCGTAATTAACTGCAAATCTTATCGGTTATCGAAAGTATCTATCAAAGTACTATCGAACAAAGAAACAAATACACAAATTTTATAAAACTTTAGAAGCAATTCTCGAGAATAGTCTTAGTATTACCGCAATGGTATTTCGAGACTCTTAAGAAATATATTATATATTAATATCGATAGTAAATAATAAGAACTTCTACAAATAATAGAATGTACTATCGAATTTGGAGTCAAACTGTCAAATCTACAGCTCAATTAGTAACAAAAATTTTAATTGGCTGCCAAAAAACTTATTTATTAACATATATATATATATTAATTAAAGATGTTACTAACGATAATACAAAACGATTGTACATATATACACTCTTATCGATTAACTTTATTAGAAGAGTGTAACCAATACAATTCCAGGAATAACCAACCATGGAAAGCCGCATGGAAACTAAGGCTTAGAATCTTAATTCAAATTCAAAACAGCTTCACAATTTAATATTCACTTGACTTTGCTGAGTTAACACACAAAATATTTACAAAAAAAAAACAATTAAAATAAAAATAAAAAAAGAAGACAATGTTTCAATTTTTTTTCCCTGGAAATCGCGTTTCCCGTTTGTCAACGAATGTTAGATCTGCAATGGAGTAAGTAGATTTCGTTGAAGAATTCTGTTTAATAATTATTTTAGGAATTCGGCGACATCTTCACACAGTTGTGAAGACGAATGGACGGCGAACACAGAAATGGAGGATAAGATGTCTTTCAGGCTGTCGAGGTAAGTCAAACAGGACAAAAGGAGCAGATGTCTGTACTCACAGAATCCTCTAGGACCTCATTGCTGATACTCGACTATAAGCAATTTCGAGCTGCACAGCGTATCCAGAATTATTGGAAGAGCTATCATGAGAGGCAGGTGGGCCATCAAAGGAATGCCGCAATAACCATTCAACGTTGGTGGCGTGGATTTTGGGTAAGAAGCAACTACATAAAACTGATTGAGCAGAAGATGCAACAACGTCTCTGGGAGCATTTCAATCAATCGGCAACGAAGATTCAGGCCTTGTTTCGTGGCTGGTTTGTGAGGCAAACGGTGCACAATGCGTACAGCTTGCGCCGCCAGCAACTCTATGCCGCCGAGGAGCTGCTCAGTTGTGTGGCATACAAGCTGCATCATTTGCTCCGCACGTACTCCATTCCAGGCGTCTACTCGCTCCGCAATTCCACGTAAGTATAACTATCTACTCCTCTTTCTCTCACACACTCTCTCTTTCTTTCAGCTGCCTCTCGAAGGTTGAGAATCTGCTGACCAGCACAACCTTTCGATTTCACAATGACCGTGCTCGATATTATCAATCCCAAATGGTAAATACGACGGAGTCGCGACGCGCCGAGTTCAATGCCAACAACACCTTGACGAAGGTTCCTTATTCGGGGCCCAATTTCAACACCGAATGCAAAATACCCTTCGAAGCCAGCATGTTTGGTACCAAGTATTTAGACAGTCGCATGTACAAAGTCATCAAGGAGTATGAGAACGGCAAAATCGATCAGAGAGTGCATAGGATAAATCGCAGATTGGCGAACCGTAATTACAATTCTCCTACTATTCCACTCTCTTTTCGCTATATCTCTCCCTCTCCCTCTCCATTTCTCCATTATTCATGTTTTTTATGAAGTTTACTGCTTTTCTTAATTTTCATTCATCCTTCATATTTCCTTTTAGTTTTAATCATGGATTAAAACCTTAACCGAAACCGTAACCTTTAACCGATAAAATTCGATTGAAATTTGTAACTGTAACTGAAACCGTAACCGAAAAAAATCTTTTCCGCTGTACCGACACCAATACGCCGAAACTCTTTATTTCATTTATAAGGGTTAATTTCGGTTCTGGCCGTCGCAGCTACTGAGCAAGTTTGAAGTGCCATAACTTTGTCAAAATTTAATCAATTTCCATGCGGAATGTAAATTTGAGCATGATTTTACCTCTTAATTCGTTCTGCATTTAAATTTTGTTCATTTTGAAAATTTCGAAAATTTCAAATTTTTTAGAAATTTTACAGTGTTACCCCTTATCATTTTTCGAAAAAATTCTAAATTTTAAAAATTTGCAAAATGAAGAAAATTTAAATGCAGAACGAATTTAAAAGTAAAATCATGCTCAAATTTACATTGCGCATGAAAATTGGTTGAGTTTTGACAAAGTTATGGCAGTTCGAATTTATTAAAAATCAGTAAAATCAAAATAATCTATATTTTCAAACCAAATAAACCAAAATTAAATGAAATCAAATTATAATAAAATCGACATTACACTGGATCATTCCAGTAACTAGCATTAACATTATTTTCCAGGCTAGAAAGAGCATTGAGTCTTTTTTCATGTTGAACATTGAATAACAATTCTTATTTTGGTCAACCGAAAACCTTAATTTTTATTTCTTTTGTGAACCGAAACCATACCAGTATTTTTTAACTGAGACTTACAAAAAAGCGATAACCGTTACGAAACCGAAACTCCAAGATTTTGAATAACCGAAAACCTTAATTCGAGCATAACCGAAACCGTAAATAAAACCGATATTCGTTTCGGTTTTAATCCCTGGTTTTAATTTATGTACCCAATCCCCACTAAATAGTTCCTGAAATATTTCTAGGTTTTAACACATGTTCTTCCCATATTATATATGTGCGTTTGTTAGTTATTGATATAAAACTGTGTAATATCTTGAAATAAAATTCATAGATCTTTTTGGTGCAAAAAGTATATGATTTTTAGTATATTTTCTTCAAATTCTATATTTTCTTGAATTTCATCCAACACTTATTATTCTGTCTCTCTATGTTTCTCTTTTTTCTCTTCTCTTACTGCAGTTCTACTCTCTCTTTCTTACGATATCTAACTCCATTTCTTCTAAGGCAATCTCTCAATATTTAATTTATTTATGATCATTTCTCTATTATCTTCTACCTTCTACTCATCTTTCTTCATATTTTTTTCTTCTCTTTCTCTAGGTAAACTCCGTAAGCATGTGGAGAAAATGATTTTCCAGAAAGCTCACACCCAGCGTGACTTCTGTGGTGATGTGATCGAGAGTATGCGCAAATGGAAGATCTGGGACGATCACAATGTTAGCATAAGCAACTCTATTTTTCAGTCGCCCCAATTGCTTAGTAACTTCCTCGATGAGGCGGCCTATTTGCTGGAAGAGTTCAACAATATCACGTGCCATTGCAAAATCAAAGCTTTCGATAAACTCGATTGTAACTAAGCGGGAGAAAGAGATAGCGAAAGACAGAGAGAGAACAAATCTTTCTCTTTCTTTCTGCTGTCTGATTAAATTTTAGTGTGTGAATGAAGTTGAAAATGAACTTTCACTGGTAACCAAGACTTTGGGCAACATTTGTGTTTGACGGGTTACTAATTAAGGTTCATTCTCTTGGCATTGTTTTACGACTAAAGAGGCAAGTAAGGTATAGATATAAAGGGAAAAGGTGCGAAACTTAAGGAAAGAGAACGAGTCAAAAGACTTGAGGAAGTAGGAGGAATCAAAGAAGTAGGAAAAGGAATAGGGAGTCGAGGGAATCTAAGAGCCTAGTCGCAGGGTATCTCGTAGTTGCGCACACTCGACAATAGCTTGTTCTAATAAATAATATTATAAGCCTAAGAAACCAAGGAAAAATGGAAAAATTTGAGAAAAATAAATTAATTTTATTGAACCAAGTTGAAATCTTGCGTTAGGACTTGAACCCACTTCTCCTAAATGCTGAAGACATTCAGACCAGTGTAAAATTGTTCATTATTAAATTTCATATAAAATAAAAATCTAAATTTTCAAATATTTGAAGAAGATTTACATCATCATTATAAATGAAAAGCATTTTATATAAGTTGATCAACAGAGTTCGGAACACCTGAAGAGCTTTATTGAGGATGTCAAGGGATCAGAAGAGTCATATATGAAGTCGAGGAGAGAGACGTGGAATGTAGGGAGAATAGAGCGATCCCGAAGTAGTAGAGGGAGCAAGGGAAACATTTGGGAACAAGAGACAGAGAGAGGCACACCTGTCTTCCAAGCGGACCATGGAGAATTTTCCCGTGAAGAATTTTCCTTTGTTTCGTTTTTATTTTGTTGTGTTTCAGCGAAAGGCATTTAATTTATTTTTGGCCTGGTCGACAACGTCGCACATGAGTAATTTCTGAGACAACTTTTGGCTTGAGCGTGGTAAATCCTGGCATGTTACCTATAAATACTTGACATGGCTACAATAGCTGCCTGCCTGCCATATCCTATCGTCTGGCAACGTGGCAACCTTGGCAACACCATCACTGGACCCAACCCAACCCAATTGAACCCAAGTTCCAGCTTCTTTCATAGCATACGTGCAGGCGCATTCCACGCATGACATTAAACATCTGGCTAAAAGGGACGAGGGAGACGAGAAGGAGGAATGAGGAGCGTTAGTGGAACCGTTACGTGACGCCCGCGTAGGTCGTCTTACCAAATTAGATTTAACTTCCCCTCAGTCAGCCGCCGTTGACTCCGACCATAATTAATATGCACGATATGTGGCGTTAAGTTGTGTGAAAATTACTTGTGCGTTGACGTGACGCAGGAAAAACCATTTTCCAGCCAAGTTCTAGCCAAAAGCTGTAGCTTTTCCCACCCCTCAGATCACTTTCCTTTCGCTGTCGCATCCTGCCAATTGTTATTCGATTACGTATTTCATCTAAGTATTTACTAATTAGTTGTTGATGATCGAGTGTGCCTCAACTTCTGATATCCAAATGGCGAAAGGGAAATTAATATGTTATGACGATTATATCAAATATAATTGCTCTCAATTAGGATAATTTTCGGAAAGACTTGAAAGGCAAATTTGGAAATACCTTTACATTATCAAGAAAAGCATAATACTATCATACAATTCTAGAATAGGAAAAACCTCTTGTTAATAACTCAACTAACAAATTGTATTATTTAAGGGTAACACTATATTTGATATACTTTCAGTTTATAGGGAAAACTGCGGAAATCCTTCCTTTTTATGAAAGTGTTTAATTCTCAATCAGTTAGATATCTATAGCTTAATTAAATTAACTATACATGTTTCTCTAGAAGAAATCTTTAGGATTCAGTTTACTTTAATTGTGGGAGGCTATAAAATTCTATCTAAACACATCTTGAAACATTTCGCATTTTTTACTTTCTTCTCTCATATTCTTTTTTTATTTAAATTGATTATATTATATTATTAAATTTAAAAAAGGAGTATCGAACAAACTTCCTGCGAAATCATGACAAACCGAACTGGTTCAGCAATTTCTACTTTATCTTTTTCTCACATTTTTTATCTGTCTGTCTTTTGAATCACCTCACATCCATCTTCCATCTGCTCAAGACAAACTTTTAAGTTTTTAATTAATTTGTTTTGCTGCGGCTCGAGACACAACGAAGACCCTAGACTTTCTCCGATTTCTCCTTCTTACATCACTCATTGAGATTTCTGCTCATTTTCACTGAACCACAAGAAATAAAAAGAGAAGAAGAAGGATAAAAAAAGGTTAAGTGGTTCCATTTGGCAAACATTTAGTCAGGCTCCACAAACCATCAATGGCCCAAGTGTGTGTGAGTTTTAATAGGCTTTTGTGTGGAAAATAAATTGATGTGGTGCACCTGTAAAATGTTCCAGCAATAAGCGACGAGAGGGAATGGGAAATGCCGAGTCTGTTTGTGGGTTGAGGAAAACCGCAATGTAACCAGAATTTGAGTTAATTTCGAGTAAATTGTTAGAACTCAGCGCTTGGCCTTGACACGATTTGGAAATGGCTTGTGAGAGGATTCATGGTCTGTAGCTTTCAATTTGTCTAGCCCCAGTTTACAAACACAATCACTTTTCCTTTTATTCCCTTTACTTAAAAAAATTAGTTTCTGTTCCAGGGATAAGTTCACTTTATTTGAGAGCACAAAATGATCAGCCAAAGTTGGTAAACTCACGGAGAATGTGGGACATGGCCACTGGATTCTCCTGCTGGACCATGTGTCCAGCTCGGTAAATCCAGTACATGCTAAAACCGCCGCCCTGCTTCTCGTAACCCTCTAGTATCCCATTGACGCGGAAGGGTCTTCGGGTGGAGCCAACGTATTCCTGCTTGCGATGCCAGGGCATTCGATTGATCCAGTTGACAGTGCCGGGCGTGGCACAGAGCATGTCCAGAATTCCCGAGTAGACGCCCACACGAAGTGGCGTCTCATTCAGCAAACGGGTAACTGGGAACAAATGAGATTAACTTGATATAGGATGAGGATTGTTTGTCGTTTGTTTACTTATGTGTATGGCAGGCTTGAAGATGTCTCCTCCCAGATTGATGAAGACCGTTCCATTCTGCACCATCCACTCGGACATGTGGGTGAGATTGAGGGCCTGGGTAACATTTGTGATCATAAAGTCACGCAGCTTGGGATCCTCCCCATACCGATAGTCATCGTCTATATGAACTCGACGTTGTGTGTTGTATAGAAAGACGCCTCCCGTATGCAGTTTGATTAACTCCTGAATGTCCACGTTCTGTTCGATGACCTGCGACCATTTCTCGGCGTAGACAAGCTGGGCAATCTCTGCGGCGACCCTCGCAATGCTGCTATAACCTTCGTGATCGACAATGCCCATTTGGAGCAGATAGGGGGCATAGGAGAGGGTACTATCTAAGGGAGAGGTCCATGGGTTTCCTACCACCACCGACTTCAGCTGACAGTCGAGCTCCCCTCGCTCTTTGGCCAGATACAGTTCCAGGGCAAACTCGGGCGCCATCTTGCCGCCATAGCTCTCGGAAAATATATGCAAAGGCACCTGCTGGAATTCCGGATGCTCGTTGAGAAAGCTGACCATCAGTGTGACCAGATCGTTAGCTATTTGATTGTTGTTCTTGGCATAATCGCCATGGGACTCGACGTAACTGAATCCCGTGCCAACCGGACTGTCAATGAAGAGCACATTCATATGCTGCACCCAACTGCTGTCGCGTGGTCTGCCCTCAATATCCATCGGTCCCAGTTGCTCAAAGTTGCCGCAACCGGTGGAGGCAACGCCGGGTCCACCTTGCAACCAGATGACGAGCGGACGTTCTGTATAAACACTCACATTGGCCGTCGTGTAGTACAGCCAATAAAAGAGATGGGCACCCTCTCGCACCTCCACATAATTCCAGTCTTGCTCACCGGCTCCAACTCCACGACGTCCTGGCAATACGTTTATTTTGAGTTGTTTCAACTAGAAAAGTTAATCTTGGTAATTTATATTACCTTTCACATGGCCGATGAACTGCAGCAGTATTAGAGCATAGGCTGTGATCTGTCTGTTGTCTTTCAGTTGCATTGCCACGCCCACAATCTGCTAATAACACCGTGTACTCCAACTGTACTGTTCTACACACAAATGCGCACTGAATTTTTGCCGCAGCTTTTCCAATTGCTATTTATAAATTGCCTTTCGATCAGATAAACAATTGATGAACTTTGGAAAACTTTGCCACAGTTCATGAGCATTGAAAATTCAACAGATTCTCACATGAATTTTATTACTCAGCCTGTGCATAACTGTTAGAAAAACAACATATTTGGCTTACCATAAATATATAGTGCTTGTCGGTGCAATTGTTAACGGAAGTATTTTCATAAGGATTAAAATACAGGTATTAATCAAGACAACATCATTAGTAGACTTACTAATTATTTAACACTTTGTTGATGCTGCTAAGTCTTGCATTAACTATTTTCTGATCTATTAATAATGGATATAATTATTTTTATTATTTTCTAAAACGATTTCAAAATTTAAAATTGTTTCATATTTGAATTTTTTATTTATTGCATACTTTTGTGCGATGCAAATAAACCTTGTTTAAAGTTCTGTATTTGTACGTAAAGCAGTGCAAGCAGTGCATCCGTTAGTTAAAGAAAACAATCATAGCATACTTTTCTGCTGCAGTACAAAGCTAATTTCGTTGCATTTCTCTGCATACTTTCCAATTGTAAATGAAAATGCGACGTGCAGTTTTATGATTTTACTTAAGATTTTTAACAGGATTGAAGATACTGAAGGTCACATTTCGTTTAAATTATATCAGATTTAAGGACTTGCCATTCTAATGATTGATGTAAAAACATGATATGGGAATCACACAATTATTTCTGCTCCTTGCCTTTGAAGTGTACAAGTAATTGTAATAGGTAAATTGCTTAATTTCAACTGCAATGCAGCTACAATTGTCGGTTCCTTTCTCTCAAGTAAATGAATTATTTTTAATAAATTTGTTATTAATTTTTTTTTTATGACGTTGGCAGCACACAATGACGTAGAGAGAGAGTGTGAAAGCGAAAAGTAATTAAGAAATGTTTTTCATGCAAGTCAAAAACAAGAAGCCAACAAGGTGGAATTGTCTGGTTTTGTACCGCGACTTGACGGCTTTTCTGGTAAGTTTGTTTTCACGCATTTGAATGTTTTTGACGTTGTGCACAGTGCAGTTTTAATGAGGGCGCCACCTGGCGGTCGTCGGCGGTGTTGACGTTTGCCTGGTGCCAAGCAACCGCAAACGGGAATCAATTTGCCAACACAGCTGACGATGGCGCCAACGGGCAAAACCGAAATTGCCAGTTGAATGCGTTTTCGATTGTCCATTAGCAACAATCTCTCCCCCCCATTCCAATTCTATCAGACTTTTGCAACTTCCAATTGCAGAGGCAGCTTCAGCTCCAGTTACAGTTGCAGCTTCAACTCCAACTCCATTTCCATTGCCACTACCATGTCCATGTCCATTTCCATTGCCAGCTCCATCTTCTGAGTATCATGGCTTGATTTCCCCGCCTCGTCGCTTTTGCAGCTGCCTCGTGCCAAAAGTCATTTTCGAGCAATTGGCTTGGTTCGCTGACTGCCAAAGCAATGTCCTACTCCGACTGAGGGGGCGGTAAAGAGGTGGAGGGTTGCGCATTCACATGCACAATAAATTTGCAACAGTGCAATGGGCTAACAGCCACGCCCCTTCGCATGCAGATGCTTAGCTAGACGAGCCCATACGCCCACCCACACACACACACACTCCCACACACACACTCTGATAGAGATACGGATTCACAGTCAGATCTGCAGAGATGCACTCGAGTGCGAAATTGCAAACAGCAACAACAAAGCGACACGCTCAAAAGTATGAAACACCAATGGCAACACCCACGAATACAGCACGCAACAGTTAAATAGAAACAGTACATTTTAATTAACTTAAATAATTAGGGAAGCGGATAAGGATATCATCAAATTTATAAACAGATATTTCCCCAAACCACAACAACATCTTGCCTGGAAATTTGGTGTCTATATTTGTCTATATTCTGTTCTGTATCTATCCTGAAAAAGTTAAGCAATAAATCAGTTTCCTTTGTTATCTGTTAGCTAACTTAATAATAATTTAAATAATCAATAATCAAATTTAATAATCCTCAACAATAAACTGATCAATATTGGTTTTCAAAATTAAAATTAAAACTTTTAAAAATAACGTATACTTAATATTGAGTACTTCGGTTTCTTCAAAATGATTCATAGTATTCAACTATTCCTATTGAACTATCCTCGACTGTACGATTGAAGCGAGCTTAAGTAGGGTGCTGCCAAATGGTTTTTAGTCGGTTTTTGCAGTGCTGCCAACCCATTTGACGCCGTTTTTTTGTGTTACGTTGTCCCCCTCTTTGTTTGCCATCGCTTTCTGTGTGCGCCTTGTCTTGTTGTTTTTGTCACCTAAATTACAAGTTTTTCATTTGTGGCTTTTTCAGTTGACGCCATAATATTTTACACTTTGCCGAGGACGACCTGGTGAACCGCAAAAGGGAGGACAAAAAGCGAAAAATATAAAAAACAAAAACAATACCAAGCAAAGTGGTTTACAATCGTAATTTGAAAATGATGGGTAAATGGCGTTAAATGTTTAACAACTGCAGTTAAGAAGTAATTACAGAACTTGCCAAAGAAATTATAACCAGAAAGATAGAGTCTCCACTGTATTCCACTTTCAAATCAATTGTAAATTTATATTTTTCTTTTATTCAATTGTTGCTTACTTTTGCGCTGCGTCACAAATAATGGAAGCAGTGCAAGCAGTTCAAATGTAGCATCAACATGCGTTTGTAAAAGGATAAAATCATAGCATGCTTTTGGGCTGTAGAACATAGCAAATTTACCACATTTCTCTACAATCTTTAAGGCATGTGAATTAGAAATTCGCTTTGTGCAAGAACTGCAAACTTTAGCAATCGATTGGACCTGAATTCCACTTTCAAATTAATTTTTCCCAAATTTTATGTAGCCTACTTCCTTCACTTAAGCTTCCCACAAAAATCTCTTTTCTAAGTAGCTGCAACTGACAATTTATTCAACCATTTCCCCATTCAAACAAAAAACATTGATCAAATAAAATACATTTTATTTGGCTGCCATTTTGTTTACAGTTTAAACTAAAAGTCAACTCACACATGAATGTCATAACAAATTGGCTAAATACTTAGTTAGGTTGTATAGTTTTAAAAACCAACAATTTATGATATACTTAGCTTAACATAAAGAGTTTTGCCTAGAAACCACAATTACACATTCAAAGTGAAAAGTCAAAACGAAAATGGAAAAAAAATATTTATAGAAAATACTTCTCGCTAGCTTAATATTTAGATTGTTTTTCATTGAAATTTGAGTTGTTTTAATGATTTATTTACATTTGACTTAGGATTAGGTGACGATTCTGCAGTTGCACTTTGAAAATCTATGAGATATTCCATTTATACAGTATATGTTTGGTATTTTTTAGTAGATTTATGTGGTTAGGAGGTGATTGAGGGGAAAGGAGAAGGAGCGAGGGGGCAGCTTTCTGTCTATGATGCACAACAAACATTCGCTAAACATTACAGTTAATGACAATTGTGACTAGTTTTACTAATTAAGCTGTTCCTGCTTCCACTTTCGCAGCAATTTCGCCAACTTATTTACAGCACACATTTGGATAATAATTTTGTGCTCAATTTAAAAAGAATGCTTTTGTGATTGTGAAATTGTTGTGAACGTGGAATTGGGAACACGCCCATATATACATATATGATTATATATGTAATTGTTGTTGGTTTTTCAGAGTGCTCCACAGTAGAAGTTAGATCTAGATTAAATGCCAGATCTCTCGCCCACATGGAGTTCTCCTCTTGAAGTCCAATTCTCATGGCAACCATTTTGACCATGGCCAACTCATCACCGTGTTGCCAACTCGAGTGGGTGGGGGATCCGCAATGGTTTCTCTGCCCCACAAGACTCACTTTGGTGGGTGTTACAAGCCATTGTCCTGTTCGTCCTGCTCCAGGTCAAATGCAGCAATAGCATTACCAACAACACAGTCAGTTGCCAATTGAGTTTCAGAGACTGTGTTGAGGCAGCATCTGCGTGAAAGAAAGAAACAAAGAGATATAGAGAAAGACGGAAAGAGGGAAAGAGAGAGAGAGAGAGGGAAAGAGAGAGAATATCATATTGAGTGGTGGTTAAGGTGGTTTCAGTGGTTGTGGCACCCGCTGGTCAAATTAATCTTTGAATTAATTGCTTGTTGCTTAGCGCAGAGCATTAATAAATCGTGGGCATCCACAACAACAATGGCTAATAAGGTGCGTCCCGAGTCCTTGCGTCTTTTTTTTCACTAACTTTGATTTAATGCTCAACCGTTTATCATTCTAATGGCGTGCGTGTAATGTATCCTTACTTCTCCACCCCCCAAAAAATTCCCAACGGTCTGCTTCGCATTTGTTTTAGTTGCAAAACAATCAGGCTAAGATTTGTATACCTCACTATTGTGTGGGACTGTATATGTATATGTGTGTGTCTGTGTGTGTGTGTTTTTCTGTGTGTTGGTTGCGGCCATTGCTTATCTTAAGCTTCGGATTTGGGTTAATTTTTAAACAAACGTTGCCATGTTGCGTCTGAATAATGTGCGGCGCTTAATCAAATAAGATATTGATTGCACACACATTGGAAAAAGGGCAAAGGGGAAAATGTGAAATAGTCTAAGGATAAATATTCAACAAGCCTGTTTTGTTCAATACCAATTTCAAAATGAGCTGAAAAGTATGCTATACAATTTTAAAGTTTGAAAACTTTTTAAAATGTGCAATATAAATATTTGTAGCATACTTTTAAGCGTAGTTATAAATTGAATTTACCCCTTACTTCATTTTAAAACAATTTAAAATCCAAATATAATATAATGAAATTTAGGAAAAATACATTTAATTGAATGTGCATACTCACTTGGATGCGTATTATAAAACTCATTGTGCTCATCCACATCGCCAGGCTGATCAAATGGATACATATTCATGTCCGGTGAACGTCCCGATGCCAAAATACGTGGACGATCCTCCTCGATCAGTTTTTCGCTCTCCTGTGCATAAATATCGTGAATGCGAGCCGAACACTTTAACTGCAATCAAATCAAAGGACTTTTAATCAATTCTCTTAAGATTATCAATTTTGCACTCTCACCTTGAGGCGTCCCTTGATGAAATGATGAGTTGTCACCACGAAATTTAATTCCAGCACAGATGACTCCAAATGCTCAGCCAGATGTCTTTGTATGTCGTAAATTCGCAAATAATTTGGAGGCACCTACAAATAAATACAAATTCAAAATGATAACGAGTTAGTAAGAAATACTTTACCTATTACCAGGGATTAAAACCGAAATGAATATCGGTTTCAGTTACGGTTTCGGTTATGCTCGAATTAAGGTTTTCGGTTATCGGTTATGCAAAATCTTGGAGTATCGGTTTCGTAACGCTTATCGTTTTTTTATAAGTTACCGGTATGGTTCACAAAAAAAGGAAAAATTAAGTTTTTCCGTTGACCAAAATAAGAAGCGTTATTAATTTTTTTACATGAAAAAAGACTTAATGCTTTTATTAGCCTGGAAAATAATTATATCTGGTTACTGGATTGGTCCAGCGTAATGTCGATTTTATTATAATTTGATCTTATATAAAATTGGTTTGAATATTTCGATTCTTTTGATCTCACTGTTTTTAATAACTTCGAACTGCCATAACTTTGTCAAAAAACAATCAATTTCCATGGGCAATGTAAAATTGAGCATGATTTTACGTCTAAATTCGTTCTGCATTTAAATTTTGAAAATTCGGAAATTTCGAATTTTTTTGAAAATTTACAGTGTAACCCCTTATCATTTTTCGAAAAAATTCGAAATTTTCAAAATTTGCAAAATGAAGAAAATTTAAATGCAGAGCGAATTTAAAAGTAAAATCATGCTCAAATTTACATTGCGCATGGAAATTGATTGAGTTTTGACAAAGTTATGGCAGTTCGAAGTTATCAAAGTTGCTCAGTAGCTGCGAAGGCCAGAACCGAAGTAAATGTATCGGTTACTAAACGGTTATTTTGGTTTAAAGAGTTTTGGCTTATGGGTTTTGGTACAGCGGACAAAAATATTTTCGGTTACGGTTTCAGTTACTGTTACAAATTTCAATCGGATTACACCGGTTAAAGGTTACGGTTTCGGTTAAGGTTTTAATCCCTGGTTATTAATATTAATTTTACCTGTATATCATTAATCCACCAGGTGAGATTTGCCGCTGGTTTTGAGTAATCCGAGGAGCAGTTGCCATTGATAATATCGCCGAGGCGATAACGTGAATGAATTCCCGTTATAATCGGCCTTTGTGTGGGCAGTTCTATAAAGGGGCATGTCAGCAATGCAAATTGTAAGATAACAGCCTCTTCTTACTCACCCACAACCTCCATATCGGCGGTTACGATGGATGTGTCGAATGTGGGCGCATCCGCAGAGACTTCACAGGCAAATTTACCAGATATTGAGGTGGGCACATTACGCAATAGCACATGACTGGCATTCGATTTTGTGGTCTGTAAATTTATATTAAATATAAACATAAGCATAAATTTGATTTCTTTATAACTTTTATTACTGTTCAGCAAAAAAGTATGCTACAAAAATTTTCATAAGAAGCAGTTGAAATTGCAGAATAATCCAAAGCGAATTTTATAGCATACTTTTAAGCGTCACTCAATATTCGTTAATTTTACTTTTTACAAGTCTAAGTAAATTTTTAAAGCATACTTTTAGGCAGCTCGCAAAAATTAGTTTACTTTACTCTGTTAAGCTTTTTATTTTTCATGACTTGCAGCTGTTAAACTATGGACAGTGTAATTATATAATGCATTAATATATGTGTGTGTATGTGTGTGTTTATAACACATATTACAGCAACAGCTTGAACACATTTTTGCGGTAGTTGACTTTTTGTTGTTGTGTTTCTCGTAATGTCAGCAAAAGTCAACAATGAAATGCAGAGGAAAATGCCTGCCAGGATATGTGTCAGTGTGTGTGTGTGAGTGTGTGTGTGTAACAACTGCAACGACGTCAAGTGAAAAGTCAAAAATGTTAATTAAAACTTTTTAACATGCATAAAACAAACATCGACACACACACACATCGACACATCGACAGGCAAACATTTAACATTTAACTCAACGTTGTTGTTGTTGTTGTTGTTGTCGTTAATACAACGAGCAGCGACAACAACAACACGACTTTACAGTTACTTACAGCAATTTACATTGGCAGCTCTTTCAGCTTCCCACTTTTAATACATTTAATCATCATCGTCTCATCATCATCATCGTCATCATCTTCATCATGATGAAGAGCAGGAATTAAGCTGAAGTACTCACCTCGACATCAATTTCATTGGTTTTTGTGAATATCTTCCAGGCGGGATTCTCCTTGGGCGTATACCGATAGAACTCCCTGCGGCCCCTGTACCACTTCACCGCATAGAGCGTGTCGTTCTCGATGTCATAATTGCAGATTAAGAGCGCATTATCGCCGCGTTTAACGGCAGCCGGAATGCGAACGTTAACATTGCGCAGCCCCACAGTCAACTCTGTAAAGGCAAACCGAAAGAGAGCATGAGAGAGAGAGTAAGAGAGAGAGAGACAGTGGAACGTATATATGTATGTATGTATGTAGTGGTGTTGTTGCCCGTAAGCATTGTAACAAGGGCTTAAATATGACAAGTTATTGTAGCTTAATTATGAAACCACGCGGATTACATTGGCTTTCAGTGTGCATGGCAAAAACGTGGGAATCGCTTAGTTAGCGACTAAGCATAAACCAAATTTAACTCTTAATCAGTGCTACTTTCTGTCACATTATCAAATGTGCGTATCTCTTTCCTCCTCACGGAAATGAACACATGCCACAAAGCTAAAGAAAAGTGGGTCACGATCTTGAACACACATAAACAGCCGAAAAATAACTTACACACACACACACACACACAATTATATATGTATACTATCTACTGAGCTGGTGCGAGCGAGACAGCATTTAAAAGTTGGATGAACTGTTTCACTTCAAGTTGGTTAAAATGATGATCGTGACCGTCGCCCTTGCGGCCCTGTGCGCCTGGCCGAATTTATAAAAAACTTCCTAGTAAAATTAAAAATCGAAAGTGAATTTTGGATCGTCAAGAGATCCAAGTGGGCTAAGAGAGAGAGAGAGAGAGGAGAATCTTTGGTTATAAATCATAACTTATAAAGCAACAGCAGCAACTACATAGGAAATTGCGCTGTTGCTGGCGATCAGGGCTCCAGGAATCTATGCCAAGTAAGTATCTATCTACTTATGTAATCTGTCAACAGGTCATTCAACTCTCATATGAAAGCCACGCATAGTTGGGGCGCTCTAGGCGAGTGTGCTCGACTTAAATATACCCTGTGACGAGAAGAATACTCACAATGTATAGAATTACTTTCCTATTAAATGTTTAATGCTAGAAAATGCACTAAATTTAACTTAGAGTTGAGTGTGCTTGACTGAAAGATACTCTATATGAATTTAAATTTCTCACAATTCTTAATAGGAAAACAACACTAAAAAAACTCAGTCTACGTCAATGTATGCATGATTGTAAAGTTTGCTCAACATGCAGATACCCTTGAAAAAGGTTGTCTGAGTGAAATACATTTTTTTATTTAAGTGTAACTCAATAACTATGCAGGTGTATTTTCCTGAGTTAGGTGTACAGCACAGAGCATGCCTGCAATACAAACCTACAGGGTATGCAAAATAAGGATACGTGCAATAAGGTTTAGCTTACAACAATTTGTTATTTTACTTTATATTTATCCTCATTATATACCTATTTATTGTTAACTTTTGCTATATCTATTCAGTTCACTATAGATTGTCTCAGCTGTATCTTATTGTCCAGCTAATTTATTTATTTGTATTCTATTTGCGTTCGATTTCTCATTCGCAATTTATCAAAAGTCGGTATTATTAATTTTGTTCAAAACAAAGATTATTTTTAAGAAATTAAAACCTAGCTAGATAACTTAAATTGATAAGTGAATTATAGATAAAACTGGAAGTAATTGTTGAAGTGTTAAAATATCAAAAATATATATGTTTTTAGGCTCGAAGCGGAGAAACCGGTTTGTAGTTGTTGTAGTTGTAGTTGTAGTTGTTGCTGGGTAAAAACAATTGGTAAGCAGAGTCTGTTGGTTTGTCCCCAAGTCGCGGCTCAGTCAGCTCATTTCTGGTTAACCTTGAATGCTAATTGTTGTTTCACGTTGATTTTTATGGCACTCGCGAGCACTTTGCGTATGTAGCATATTGTTGTTGTAGTTGTTATTTAAATTGTTGTTGTATTCATATCAACATAAAAATTTCATGCTGCCCCCAAACCGAGGGAGAGACAGACACAGAGAGAGAGAGAGAGAAGAAGGTGCTGGCTGTACATCGCTGTGCGCCGGATTCAAATAGTACGAAAAAACTAATCACATACGCCATGGCGTACAACAGAGCTCTTCTAGCCGGGCGGCATGGCCAATACCCCACACTTGGCCCAAACGAAATTTGCGTAAACAAAAACTATTTGTTTTGCCGAAAACTGGCAACATTTGCCGGCAATCGAAGAGAATCTTCGTAGAAGCGTCTTCTGAAGGCACTGCTGAGTGGAGAAGTATGTAGCTCAACTATTTAGAAACCGTTGCTGTTCTATTTTGGCCAGGCCAACAGAAGGCTTACCAACTGCTTGTCGCGACGCTGTTACTGTTGCCACTTTTGCAGTTTGTTTTCAGTCAAAAAGGAAACCTTGAATCGCAAACCACACACACACATACACACAGAGATCGAAGTTGACTGGAAAACCTTGGAAAACCAAAAAGCGAACAACAATAATCGTCGCACTCATATAATGCCCAATGTACAGATACATATGCACATGTACATACATATATACACATACATGCGAGTGCGTATACTTAATATGTTAATTAACTAGGCTAAAATTTAAATAGATAAATTGCTAAAATATATGAAAAATTAAAATACTAAATTTAAGGAATAAAGAGATTTCTAGGTACAGTAAAGCATTCCTATAGCGTAGATAATATGCCAACTTAGACCCCCAAAAATCAACCAATCCTATAGTAATTGTTATGCAAAAACTTAATGGCCAATTGTTCCTATGACAGCTATGATATAGTCATCAAATTTTTCTATAAATTGATCAAATAATTATAAAGGATCTTATAAAAATATCTGTTTAAGCAAACCAGGCCCATAGTTTTTTAGACATTTTTTTGTTCGCTTCGACAACATTAAAAAAATAATGTAGTTTTCGATTTAGTTTTGATATTTAAGCACACCAGACCAATAGTTACATAGACTTTTTTTGATCCTTTGACAATATTAAAAATTGTGTACTTTACGATCTCAATTTGATATTAGTATTTAAAAAAAAGAACAAATTATATTCTTCTATTTAAAAGAAAGATAACTAAATTCAAAGTGTAAATTTACTTATAATAATTATTGGCATGAAACAGTAAATTATGTACTACATATTATATTTTATTTATTTATTAAATAATAAGTGCACTCTCGTCATTAAATATATATTTCTTAAATATAATCTGTTTATGATTCCCAACTAAATCTCACAGTTATGCTCCCTCTTTTAACATTCTTAGCAGCAGCCTTTAAAATATTTTCGAACCAACTTAAAAGACGAGAAATTGTGTGTAAATTTGTAAATAAACATATATGTATGTATATACATATGTACATATGTACACATGTTTCCTTATGCTGTTGCTCTTCCCTTTGTTCGATTCGGTTGTTCAAGTTTTCAACGCGTAAGCAACAACACAGCAACAACAGCAACAAAAACAACAACAGCAACAACAAAGGAAACGAGGTCAACAAGAGACGCACCACAATGAAATAATGGAGTCGAGTTGTCGGTCATCTATGGATTATGTGCGCCTGTTACTTTGTGCCTGTATATTATCGATCATGTTTTAAGAGCGAAAGTGAAAAAGACGACAACAACAACAATACGTTGTCTACTGGGGTTGCTTCGTTGCACTATCAAAGAGAGAGGGAGAGGAAAAGGGAAGGGGCATTCACATAGCAACCACCAATAAGAGATATAAGTGTGTGTGTGTGTGTGTGTGTGTATGATAATTGTACGCACGGCTGGCCCTCAATTTATTGTTGTTATTGTTGTTGTTATTAAAACCTTCAGATTGTCATACATACATTTGTACATGTGCTGAATTGTCTGTTCGCCTGTTCCATAAACAAATCAAGCTATCGATTTCTACATAAAAACCGAAAGTGATGGCCACGCCATTGGCCCTGGGGACTATCAACTGGGTTGAGGGCCTTGCACCGTGGTTTAACCCATTTATTGGGCGAGGGCAAAACTGAGAAAAGAGTCGCATTGACCTCCAGCATAGTCAGGTTCAATGCCCCTCGCTCGCTGTAGAGCCAAAGAGCCAAACAAGTTGAACGACCCTCAACAATGTCACGTTCAGGGACCGCCCCTGACCCAGCCCCAGTTCCCCCCCGATCACCATTGGCATTGTCAAGTCCCCGAAGTGATCGCAGCGACGATTGAAAGAAAAATCAGACGCTTGTTGTCTCTATCAGGCACGCAGACGCATTCACCAGTTGCCGAACTATAAAATGAACGCTTTACAGTTGCTTTATTCGGCAGTTCAACGAACTCAACAAACGAAATTTTCGAAGATCGTTGACCGTGAGCGAAACGCAGAGAGCGTAGCGCAGAGAGCAATGAACTGAGAGCGCAACGTAAGAAAGAGCATAATGAGAAATACAATGCTGACGTCAGCAACACAAGTGCGCGTGTGGGAGAGAAAGCAAAAGAAAGAGGGAGACGGCGATCAAGAGAGAGCGAACAGCGATGAGAGAATATCTTAATGCTACAAAGCCGTTTGGGTTAAATAAATGGCTTCGCAAACTGTATAATATTATTATAAAATTTACTTTTACTTTATTTTAAATAAATTGCGAGCATAGCAATTAATTTCATGTATTATAGATTTTAAATAAATTTTAATGGCTTTTAAATAAAATGTATTACATATCAGCTCACTATATATTGTATTTGTCAATATTTTCTCGAATTTCTGCATTTGTAGGGTTAAATTAACAATCGCCACCTTATAGAGACATCCGCACACTTAGCAACAATCCAACTTAATATATTTTTATTTTCTACCCTGTATAAAACATTAATTATTTTGTTTAATACGAAATTATAAACTTTTTGTAACAAGCGAACAGCAAACGCTTGAAAGTTGTTTGTTAAATGCATTTTACTCACTCCACAACTTGCGTTCCGAATGGAAATCGTTTGGGAGGCGGGCGTAAAGCCCCCACGAGGTTGACTGATAAGCGATACAGTAATACACACACACACACACACACACAGCTGTGTTACGAGGGCTGTGTATACTCTATTGTGTATTGTGGATAGTAATGTGAATTTATACAAAGAGAATATTTCATAGACTTGAGCTAAAAAACACTTTGTACTTCTGTAGAGATTCTCCACTTTTTGTTAGAATTTAAATGTTGAATATTGCAAGAGATCCGAATATAATGAAGTTGTTGAGCACTTTCAATTTCATTCGATCCACAGTGGATATTTCTATGGGGCGCATTTATCCAAATTCCCAGGCGGACAGTTTTGAAGAGGACGTGTTTGTATCTGTCTCCACTCCGTCAAGTTTTTGGATAAAACGTGATTTCTATGGGTTTGTATACATTTGTATCTATGTGTGTGTACACTTGAAAAAATTTCAAAGAATAACGTTTAAAAACTGAAGTAAACATGTAATTAATTCATCATCTTTGTACTAAGATTAGAAACGTTTTTGTTAAAAGGCAAAAATCTACTATATACATAATAATAAATAATGAAAATAATTTAAAAAGTATTCAGCTATTTAAAATTGTGGATTCTACATATATAATTATTCATCAATTTCAAAATTTATTATAATCAAATTAAGTATTTCAAATTTACTAAAACCAACAAATTTTTAAGTTAATTTTTCGTAGTGTATTCTGCATTATTTAAACAAATGTGTCCAAAGCTCAGCGAGGAATTTCAAATGAGCGAATAAACAAATTAAAGCAGCGCTACAAAAAGATAAATATGTGAACAGATACACACACACACACACACATACACATCGTTGAGATACACACACACACACACACACACACACATGCATATGTGAATACATACACACATTGTTCGGACTTTATCGCTGAGTCGTTGTGACACTTCCGATTCGACGAGTTGTTGCTCTTGAAAGCTGTACGCCTATTCGAATTAGTACAAAATAATACCGTATTTCCTAGAGTTTTACGGAATTACCGTTACGCCGTAGCAGCATATGTATAAACAACGCTATGTTGAGGGCAAATATCAAGCGAAAATAACCGTGGAAAGGAGAGACAGAGAGAGAGAGAGAGAGAGGAGTTGAATTTCATTTGACATCGCATTTCTGTGGCCCGTGCCTTGGATTATGGGAAATAAGAAGACGCAGACATTACCAAAAGATCTTTAAACAAGAAAAAAAAGTTATAAACAATATAAATAAACGGTATGGTTTGTTATTCTCGTGCGATCCAAGCGATCTTTATAAATATTTTTATTTTGTTTATAAAATTTAACAGCAGAGAGCGTAAAAAAGTTTAAAACATTTTAAATAGTTTGCTAATTGAACAGGCGATCAGAAAACGCAGACCCAAACAAAACACACGTCACCAAAACAACAAATGGGGTTTCTTTTTTGTTTTTTTTATTTCTTTTTCATCTTTTTTCCTCGTTTTTGTTTTGTTTCTTTTTTCGGTAAAAGTTACGCGCTACACGATGAGCGCTGAGCAGCTGATAAGCAAAGGCAACGCCGACGCCACTGACGACAGAGACGGCGACAGCGACGATCGACGATCGACACAATCGAAGCGTTTTCTGACTCACGGCAACATTGAAAGTAGGTCAAAAACGAAGAGCGAGGCAGAGAGAGAGAGAGAGAGAGAAAGAGATTGCCAAAAGTGATGAGTACACGTACCAAAAAACATCATCTAACTTAATAATTATCTTTTTTTATTACCATAAAAAACTTAAAAACTCAGTTAGTATTTAAATGACGGAGAATCGAACCCAGTTATTTTTAAACTGAGGTTCTATATTTGTGACAGATCGGCGACTCTAACTGACCTCTTATATTTATTATTCAAATAAACATTTTTTGTATTCGATTTGTGGTTGTTTATTGTAAAATTAAATTAACTTGCAATAATTAGTACACAAATAATTGTTTATTCGAATTGGTAAAAATTAATTAAACAAGAACAAGTCAAGTAATTGTTTTGACAAAAAATCATTGCCATATTAATAAATTTTATTTTAAAAATAAGTAACTTTTTTTTGTATTTTATTTACTTATTTCCTATCCAAAAATTATTTATTCGAATAATTGAAATTTAATTATACAATAACAAGTCAAGTAATTGTTTTGACAAAAAATCTAAACAAAAATATTCTTTTTATTAAAAAAAAAGCCATACTGAGATCAATTGTGGTTAACTATTTTTAAAAAGAAAAACTAATTTGTGAAATTGTTTCATTGGAGACAATTCCTTGACTTGGGCTCAGCATACATATAATATAGTGTTTCTTGGTCTAGGGCAGATAGTATCTTAAGTCGGTATTACGTGGTCCGAGTGTTTTGAATATCCAGGGCATTAAGTGACTCACATTAACAAAGAGTCCAGTTTTAATGCCGTTGCGGTCAACGGCTCCGATAACAATGGCCGTCTGAGTGTATCGATTGGGATTACCCCTCATGGGGCAGAAGAGAGCTGCACCGCTGTTGAGAATTGGGACCGTGGAAGAAGGTGTGGATGAGGATGTGGAGTCGTCTATGGGAGTAGCACATATAACACTTGGATCCATGTTATTGTAGGGACTGGGCAAACGATTTTCACACACATTTCGCGGTTGGATTTGATATTTGAATTTCCTGGGCTTGCTGTTATCGGGAGACCAAGCTGTCGATAGGCAGAGACTGTGATCGATAACTGTTGCCGGAGTGGGAAGACAGACGGTTCGAATGTTGGGCTGTTGACTGAACCCAAAACGGAGTACGAGCAATGCAATGTTATTGTTATATCCATCGAATTGTGGATGTTTGATGATTGAAGCCACATCTCGATCGAGATGGGGCAGAATCTCCAGTTCGCTCCTCACATCCCATTCACCTGCCACCACCTGAAGATTGTCCGATGCGGATTGCGGGAATAAGCTGGCGAGTGTTATCACAATATCTGGCGCGATCAGTGTACCACCTCCCAGGAATGTTCTATTCCTGCTGATCGCAACCACCCAAGGGAACTCCCCAAAGTGTGTCTCGTGCTCAGCTCGTTTGCCGCTAAACGCATCCAAGTCATGGGGATTTCCAAAGCCACACCCCAGGTCCTCCACCTATCAATCGAAGCCTTGATCAATCGTGTAATTGAATGTGGGAATCTAGCTGAATTACCTCATCGTAATGCTGGAAAATCTTCGAAGGATTGAAGTTATCACCAGGTTTGTTTTCACTTGCTCCAATTGATGAGTCCATGCTACGGTAACTTATTTTCATTCCTGGTGTATCGATCACCTTTTCAGTAGTTGTAGTTGTTCCAATATCATTTTCAGCTTGATTCTCATTCATTATTGCATCCAAAACATCGACATCTTTTTCTGAATTTAATTCCACACACTCTCCCAATGACAGACAGCTTAACAGCATGCACAGGACTATAATCTTATATATCCTTGACATATTCGTAATTTTCCTACTATATTGATAGATTTCTATTGAATTTATTCTGCTTACTTCACGATCACTTCACTGATTGAACGCATACTGAACAACTTACTCTCATTATATGTAATATTTGTAATTATAAATTTATGTCACGGAATGATTCATGAATTTTATATAGAAGTTGTAGCTGTCAATATATAGTATTCTGACTCAGGTTAAAGCTCTCAACTTAAGCTTTATGGGTTGTTATTTTATTTTAATATATTATTCAATACTTATATTGAAATGTATCACTTTTAATTACTTATTATTTCGATAAATAAAATATAGATAATTTTGTTATTTTGTAAATATTAAAAAATTGTGTAAGACTCACAACAAATTTTGATTTCCTAATAAATTTTTATTTTGGAGTTATATTATTTTATAATAATTAAGAACAATTCCTTCGTTATTATTTAGTAATATAACAAAAGACGACGTTTATATAGCCTCAGTTCTCAGTCTTCGTAAACTTCATCGATTGTCGACATCTTTAATATCTATTCAAGAAATTATTAATACTGCAAAGTTGATAAGTAGGAACTGATGTCCTTTGGGTTTGATCAGATCCTTGATTCTCAACTGGCTTAAAAATCAGTTGTAATCGCAGTTGGCAGCATGTCAACAAAGGTGAAATGCAGTTGCAACATTCAGTCTGCTGTCTGTTGTTGTTGTTGTTGATGTTGCTGTTGTTGTCTGTTGCTGTTGTTGTTGGCAATGCTTGAGGGCCATTTGACACCGCTTTCACCTGTGCGCGATGATTGGTTGTTAAGGTGAGAGGAGAGATAGAGAGAGAGGACTGTTGTAATGGGGATTGTTCTCTTGGTCCGACTGACTGACTGACTGACTATCTGTCTGACTGTTGCACTGTTGCACATAATCATGTCATATAAAGCGGACGACAGACCCGGATATGAGAAAGAAGAATGAGATGAGGAAGAGTAGAGTCTCCTCGTATCCTCGTCTTCTTGTTGGGTTCGTTGGGGCCGGTGACATGTGTCGCTTAACTTTAGATGACTGCGGGGCCTCGGACTTGTTTCCTTTGGCCCGTTTTTCTTCATTTTTTGTTGTTTTTTTTGTTGTTTTTTTCCTGTTGTTAACTTTTCACTTTGGGTTTTGTGTTGTGTGTCGTATATTTTGCAACGGATATGAGCGACGAGAATGACGGCGAGGATGAGGATGTGGATGTTGAGCGTTGGCACCTGGACACGATGGGTGTTAAAATAACAGGCAGTGAACATATTGACTTTTAAAATAAGCATTATGGCGGTAAATTTTTGTGAAACCTTCTGCTGTCAGAGGCATTTCCCCAGTTTGCCAGTTGCCTTTTGGCCGGTCATGAAGCGGCGTTTGGCTCGTTGTCAGACAGTTGAGTGATTTATATGTATTGTTTAATATTATTATGGCTGGCAGGTTGCAAGCAGCAACCGACAACCGGCAACCGGCAGCAGGTACCAGGTAGCAGGTAGCATGTGGCATGTGGCAGGCATTGCAATCGTTCAACCTCGTTCCGCCCGTCGGCTGTGCAAAATGCGAAAAATTGAGCACATTACATGCAGCACCCAATGTCCTTGTCCATGTCCTCTGCTCCATGTACCGAGTCCGTGTCCATGTCCATGTCCATGTTCATGTGGTTGGCAATAATTGTTAAAGTGTTGCGGTCTTGGGAACGATGCGAATGATGAACTGATGGCCCAGACGCTCTGATGGCCCAAAAGAGGTAAGAGCCTCAGGCTCGCACAACTTCTGAGTGGCCATTGAAAAAGTTTTCCTTCATGTTTGCGGCTCAAAGGCTTTTCCGTTAAGTCGTTTTCACTTTACCAAAACGGAAAGTGCAGAAAATTATAATTATGATGCCAGATACGCAAAGTATGAATTGTACATATTAAAAAATATTATTTTAACCAGGGATTAAAACCGAAACGAATATCGGTTTCAGTTACGGTTTCGGTTATGCTCGAATTAAGGTTTTCGGTTATCGGTTATTACAAATCCTGGAGTATCGGTTTCGTAACGGTTATCGGTTTTTTGTAAGTTTCGATTTAAGAATACCGGTATGGTTTCGGTTCACAAAAAAATAAAATTAAGATTTTCGGTTGACCAAAATAAAAAGCGTTTTTCATTGCTTTACATGAAAAATGAATTAATGCTTTTATTAACCTGGAAAATAATGTTATCTGGCTGCTGGAATGTTCCTGCGTAATGTCGATTTTATTAAAAATTGACTTCATATAAATTTGGTTCATTTGGTTTGCAAATTTCGATTATTTTGATTTTACTGATTTTTTATAACTTCAAACTACCATAACTTTGTCAAAAGTCAATAAATTTCTATGCGCAATGTAAATTTGAGCATTATTTTACCTTTAAATTCGTTCTGCGTTTAAATTTTCTTCATTTTGCAAATTTTGAAAATTTCGAATTTTTTGAAAAATGATAAGGGGTAACACTGTAAAATTTCTAAAAACTTCGAAATTTTTGAATTTTTGAAAATGAACAAAATTTAAATGCAGAACGAATTAAGAGGTAAAATCATGCTCAAATTTACATTGCGCATGGAAATTGATTGACTTTTGACAAAGTTATGGCAGTTCCAAGTTATCAAAGTTGCTCAGTACCTGCGACGACCAGAAGCGAAATTAACCCTTATAAATGAATCAGTTACTAAACGGTTATTTCGGCTGAAAGAGTTTCGGCTTTTGGGTTTCAGTTCTGTGGAAAAACATTTTTTCTGTAACTGTTTCAGTTAAGGTTACAAATTTCAATCGGTTTTCATCGGTTAAAGCTTACGGTTTCGGTTAAGGTTTTAACTCCTGATATAAAAGTATAAAAGCCATGTTTTTACGATCAACTGAATGCAAATAATTCTACAGCAGCGTACATGCAATTATAAGTCTTGATTTTGTTGTTTAAAATTCGAATTTATTACGGATCCTATGTTCCTTCTATCTCTCAGTCTTTCATACTTACTTAATTTAATAAATTGTGATCTTTGTTCAAGTGGTCTCTAATTTCTATCGGTCCTAAAAGTATGCTGCAGTAAATGCATTGAATTTCAGGTCTTATCAGCATTGAAATAATTAAATATATTGCATGATTTTCAGCGCATCATAATATAAAAAATGCCTTTAGTTGTTTGTTTCTAAATTTTAGGTGATCCTAAAAGTATCCTTCACGTAATAGTGTTTATTTTGTATAGTGGAAATAAAAGTAGTCATATTTAATGCAACCATAATTAAATTTCAATCCGGCGGCAAATTTCGCACGTTAATTTGTGTCGATTTTTTTTTGATTTTCTTTTCGTTTTCAATAATATTTATAATATTTGTTGCAATGACTCAGGCAACATTATTACGCCGACAGCATCATCGATGAGGGTATTGAATCCTTTGTAGCATTAAGTTGACTACATTTGAATCGAGTTTCACTTTATTTTTTTTATTTTGCAATTTTTTTTAATATCAAAAGCATAGAGAGAGCGAATTAATATTCAATTAAATCGTCAGCAAAGTGAGGCAGAAATTGTGCTAATAAAAACTTTATAAAAATATTTCATACATGCAGATGCAAATAATATAAAATACATGTGAATGTTTATATTTTTGTACATACGATATAAGTCTGTATATGCATTTATGCATATAAATGTGCAAATAATTAATTTCAATTTTGCGCTTCTGCGGCTTTTGTTTGACCACGCCTACTCCGCCTCCCTCAACAGTCTGATTGATTGCATTTTAAACGTGTTTGTTGTTGCCGCTACGCTGTCTGATAAGTAATATTAAAAAAAATGAATCAAAAAGTGTACGAAAGCAAGAAAGCAGAGCTCAGTAATTGGGATGATATTTTGGGGCTCAAATTTTAAAGAGTTTTTAAAACCGATTCTATATTTAATATAAAATTAGTATTTAAACACATATTTATTAGAATTGTAACGATCGCTTAATTTAAACGGCAACGACTAGGCTTTTGATAATGAACCAGAGTATATATAATTTATAGGGACTGTCACGCCTTCTTCTGCCTCTAACATAAATTATATAACACGATTATACCAATTTTGAATGGACTTATCCCTAAATGTGTTGCTTATTTGCCAGAACCAAAAAGCCCTTTAAGCTCTCCTTTTACTTGTATTTATAAAATGCTTAAAGTTCCGATTGTAGTGCATAAACTCATGACAGGAAGGGGCTTTAGTTAAGCTGTCAGTGCACAGGTGGTGGCTCGTTTAATTACCATTTGAATGGTGGTTTTTTTGAGGGCCATTGATGGGGCTGATAAGCTCGTTGTGAGTCAAGGCTTAATAGCAGATTTGTGTGCAAACAAATTAATATTTAATACCATTACAATAAGGTACTTGCAGTGATTAACTGAGACGGAAACGAAAGAGAAGAGCTGAGATCGAAAACTGTTATCGTTATCGATTGTATGGCAGTGTTGCCCAGGCAATAATATGTGATTGTTATGATTATTGCCGCTAGAGGGCGCCACATTATGGCCACAATGTAATTAACCACTAAGTAAGGTGGGAAATGGAAATGAATTTAGTCAAAGGTTGCAGGTAAAATTCATTAACTATGCACAGGCAATAATCTAATAATTAAACGTAAATTAAAGCATTTTGAATAATTTAACAGCAAAAACAATGGAATCTGAGGTAGCGACAACAACACCATCAAATTGAGGTGAAATTGAGAAACTGTGGTTGAAATTTTGCGGGTTCTGCGTTGGCGTTAATTGGAAATAACAGAGCGGTAAATAGAGGAAGGTTTTTGTAGGGATATTCAAGATTAAAGATGTGTTGGGGAAAGAAGTATGCGTTGAGCTTGATATCATTGGAAATTCGATAACTGAAATGAAATTCAAGTATCAAAGTAAACACAAATTTCTGACAACAATTAAGCACATTTCACGAATTATAGTTAGTGGTAAGTAAAAATAATAAGAGATGCCAATAAAACAAATGATTGATAACTGTCATTTAATTTTGTAAACAGCATTGATCAAATCTTCACTCTCATTATATTGGATTCTGTTCGTATTGAAATCTCTGCTCGATATGTTGGACACCCTATACTTTGTGCTATATAAGTTCTTCAAGTTCGTTTGTCCGTTGCGCATATTCCACGATATAGAGGAAATGGAACCACAGCAAGATTTAAATGGCGACGTTTGGTATGAGATATGACATAATTTCTAATTGATTGATGATCCGAACAGAGTTTCCAATAAAGACTTGACTTGATTCCTTAGTTGCCAGGCAACATGAGTCTGATTCACTTTTCTTTTTCGCTCAATTGTCACATAATTTTCGCATAAATTATCAAATAATTTAAAGCCCTCCATTTGCTCCTCCCACTCCCCCTCTTGAATACAACTCAGGCAACCCGACGATTGCTTAGGTAACCAACGCAATGAGCATCAAATGAAATTTATTGCCTCGGCTTATGCTCGAGTATCTGGCCAAGTTAACAGTCTAACTGGATACTGGGGGAGGACTTACTATCAGCCAGGCTGAAAGGCAATTGAGTGGCGTTGAGTTGGCTGTAATTGCGTATTAAAATTATACACCAGGGACCATTTGTTTAATGAAATGTTGCGATGTCTCTAAGCTAATTAGCTTGTTCTAGTCGACAAATTCGCATTTATGCAAAGTAATGATCCCACACTGATAGTTCACCATTATGATGTTGTTGATGATGACAATATTGTTGATTAAGCTCATTTCATTTGCCACATGATTACATATACATACATAAGTGGTGAATGTGTCGAGCAGGAAAATTACACATATTCTCAATTCTGCTCCTTTTGACAGCTTTTTTCTATCGCTTTTCTTTCCATTTTAATATACAACTATATTTTTTTTATTACCAATAAAAACCAAATAAGTATTTAAGCATTCTCATATATTTAATAGACTTTACAGTTGGATTTAGATCGTCATGGTATTTTATATGAGACAATAACAGGTTTGTACCAGTTGATCAGCAGAGTCCAGGACACCTAACCATGATTATTACATTTATTGCATTGTCCAATATCAAATTGATCGGCCACCGGTTCTGCTACTGGATTGGCTGTAGATAGAAAAAATATTTAATTATACTACTCGTAATTGAACAATATGTTAGAGGATGATATGATACTTACCACGGGCCAAAGCCAAAAGACCGAGCACAAAGATGGTGGCGAAGGAGAAAAGCTGCATTATTGTTGATTGTTCTACGAAGACTCGAGTGGAACTGATGCTTTCAACGAATCAGCATCGGGTTTATATAGGATTTTTATCAAATCTCAGAGTGCAATTCTTAGACTGGGTTTTTTCACAAGAAAATATTTGTGTGGTTGGGTCGTAGGGTAAAAAGCCATTTGTCAACTGGAGAATTCCTTGCGATTTATTCCCATCAATATTATTTGCTTAATTATACAATTTTGTTCCCAAAAATTGTTTGATTACAACACATTTGATGACCCAGGGAATCACCAAAGAGTGGACATTCAATTTAAATAATTTTTAAAAAGTAAATACGATATGTACTGGGAAATTTCACTGGGGAATTCCTTGCTTAGCACAAATGGTTTATTCCAATTATAATGGTACTGATAATATTTCGATCTATGAGAGTGTTGGGTTTTTTTTTGCGATTTGATGTACATGTACTTCAAAAAAGTCTGCGTCTCAAATTTG
Organism: Drosophila kuntzei; assembly: GCA_035042165.1. Classification (NCBI taxonomy): domain Eukaryota; kingdom Metazoa; phylum Arthropoda; class Insecta; order Diptera; family Drosophilidae; genus Drosophila; species Drosophila kuntzei. Next base: position 2,159,705 of record JAWNLU010001919.1, on the reverse strand, counting down.
TTTGCTCTATCTCTTACAATTTAAGTGCTATAAAATGTTATTGAATTGAGAAACTACATAGGTTTAATAGACGTATCTGTACCAAATTTGATTGCTGTAGTTAGTATATTTTCTAAGATCTAGGTTAAAGACAGACGAATACGGTTATAACACCTCTGTTGATGCTGATCAAGAATTTATATTCTTAAGAGTTTCGGAGAAGCATCCTTCCTCCTGTTAATTTTGATTATTCACAAATTTTGGGTTCAGGGGATGTATAAACCAGATCGCAACTCGAAATTAAGTCTTGCTCTATCTCTCGAGCCCCTGAACAGAACATTGATAAAAATTTCGGTAAAATTAGAATCTAGATTCTAACATAGATAAATAAAACATGTACATAGATCTAAAATTAAACAACTCTCCCGAAGTATGCGATTGAGAATGGGTTGCGACACTAGAAATACAATATCTGTAAAAATTAAGCATTAGAAATTGTTTTAATTTTTAGTTATCTCAATCAAAACTAGGCTGTCTTTAATTTGAGACCATGTTACGAGTATATCTTGGTGAAAATGAGATTACAATATATTATAGCTGTCGTTAAAATAATTGGTCGAATATTATAGTGCAGAATGGCATTTTTACTTTATATATATATTTTCTTTTTATTAATTTATATGTTTTATTTTAAATTTAATCTCATTCGTCACAATATTGATTATCAGAAATTATTGGGGCTTGAGTGTACCCTCGTCACTAGACTTTTACCTCGTGTAGAAAACCCACTCTTTGCACTAAGTTTAAAGCATAAAGCACCTTTACTTTTTGTCTTGAGAATTTTAAACTGTTTGTTCTATAAATAAGAACTTGGTCTCATTTATTATGTTCGGCGCATTTTTTAGACCAAAACTCTTAGTTCTGAGACCAAAATCTTGATTTTATAACCATTTATTAATCAGCGTAGGCACGAACACAATGCTCAAGTGATCAAGAGTATTCGATCAATGATATAACTTTTTAAATAGTTATATGCAAATATTTGAAGAGAAAATAAAATATTTTTTGTACCTTGACTGTTTTTCTTAAATGAATTGCCTAGTTTTCGCTAACATAGTTCACTTTATATTCTGTCTTGGTCAATCGATTGACCATTTGTCATTCAAACTCAAGCATATTCTTCTTTCTCCTCCCTTAGTAAGTTTTTTCCGCTGTCTTTCATTCCCTTTTATTATACACTTGTTTTTTTTACATTTTTAAATGCACAATTTTACTTTATTAATATTAAAAAATAAGTATTTAAACATTCATAAATTTAATAAAATTGAAAGTTTGATTTAGATCGTCATGGTATTTTATATCAGACAATTACAGGTTTCTACCAGTTGATCAGCATAGTCCAGGACACCTAACCATGATTATTACAATTATTGCATTGACCGATTTTGAATTGGGTTGGATCGGCCACTGGTTCCGCTACTGGATTGGCTGTAGATAGAAATAATATTCAATTGTACTACTCGTAATTGAACAATATGTTAGAGGATGATATGATACTTACCACGGGCCAAAGCCAAAAGACCGAGCACAAAGATGGCGGCGAAGGAGAAAAGCTGCATTATTGTTGATTGTTCTACGAAGACTCGAGTGGAACTGATGCTTTCAACGAATCATCATCGGTTTTATATAGGGTCTGTATCACATCTCAGAGTGCAATACTTTGACTTTTTTTTTTTTTTTTTTTTAATTTTCCAATTTCTGGGGTTTGATGATGAGGTAAAATTTGTCAACTGGAGAACGACTTGATTATTACAAATGGTTTATTTCCCATATTTGTTAAATTATAAACAACATTTTTCCCCAAAATGCATTGTGTACTACATTCGAATGACGAATTATTATTGAATTATTATATGAATATTATTTGTTTAATTTGAAGCAATTTGATAACCAAAACTAATTCAATGATATACCCATAAATTCGAAATATTTTTTTTAACTCAACACTAATTCTTTTTCTCTAAGCTCCATTTACTGAATATTCTGTATAATATTTAAAATAATTTAGTTTCTGTTCAGTACCTGCTCCGAAAAAAAAAAATCTCTGTCGTACGTTGTCAATCGTTTGACCTCAAAGTCAATTTGTTTTTGCTTGTCGTATGCTGGTTATTTCTTTGTAACTTTCACATATTCTCCATTTTGTTCTAAGCGGATTCCGTATCTTTGACGTTCTTTATTTTATGTCTTTTATTTGTCCATCTATATTTTTTTGGAAGCCGAATTGACACATACTTTGGTCTTTTGTCATCGAACACGAAGTGAACTTTGAACTAATCTATTTGTGTTTGCTTAACTCTGCAACGATTAACTCGACGTTGTTGTGAGTTCATGTTTTGTTGTCCTTCAGCGTGTTTCTCTCTTCTGTTACATCATGTCAGCCTGTCATTGCTCCCCCGTTTTTCCGAATGGGTTTTCGCATAGATGACGTGGGTAACTTTGACTGACAGCTGAGGAGAAGACATCCCAATCTCAATGATGCTCTTCCTGTGAGTATCCTTGCCAATTATAAGACGATTTCATGCTACTCCTTGACACTCATTAATACCGTAAATTAGCCAAAGAACTATTTATACTTATACATAGCTCAGATAATAACTTCTACTTGCCTGGACAGCGCTCCAATTCCAATTCCAAGCAGTGCTTTAATTAATACGTCTGACTGAACACATTTCCTCCAATTTTCCCCCTCTTTTCCCTCTTTTTCCTTATCCTGACTGTCTGATTATACAGTTGTGTATGTCGAGTCGAGTTGAGTTAAGCAACTGATTGCCAGATTTGTTAATTATGCTCGTTATAATTAATGTTTAAGCCCCATGCATATATTTTGTTATTTCCCTACTCTACCTAACCTCACTCCTGCTAATTGTCAATAAATTTGCGTGCTCAAAATATAATTTGAAGTCCTTCTCTCTACCATGCTGGCTGTCAGTTGTGCAGAATGCTGAATTCTGAATGCTAAACGCTTAAATGAAATCTAATCACGTTCTAATTTCAGTTAAGTTTGACAGCAAATTTTGTGAGAATTGCCATCGCCCCCTTTTGACCTTGGCCCGCAGCCCATTCAACTTCCCTGTAGCTTCCCCTGTTTGTCGCTTGCCTTGTATATCATTTCCGTCATTTAATTGTAGAACTGTTTAGTCTTTTCTCCATCTCCATCTCCTTCTCTATTTTTTTGCACTTGGCCAGCAGCCAAGCAGAGAAAATTTGCATTCATTGAAGGAATCGTTGGGTTCAACTTTAAGTGCAAGTCTTGTCCCCCCTTCGAATGTCTGATGACTTTGGATTTATTTCGCAAAATAAAACTATTTAGTTTATAAATTAGCCAACTGCTTTTCAAAAATCCAGTTAATTAGCCAAAGTTTTGTTCAAACAACAAGGGGAATAATTCTCCCTCTGCAATAAGCAAATACTTGCAAATTAAGCAATTAGCCAAGTTAGCAACAGAAGTCCTCAGGAGAACTCGTTATTGACACCGAAATATCATCTTCAGCTCCTTAATGGCAATTGCTGCATAAATGCGACCAATAAATGCAATTTATCGGCATTTGGCATTTTGGCACATTGCTTATTGATTATTTTTACTAATTTATGTGCTAATAAAATTGTCAATTTGTATGCGTGCTCGCACTGAGAGGGAGGGCGTTAATAGGGGCGTGGCTGACAGTAACATTAGACTTAAGTATCTGACTGCTTAAGTGTCTCCTGGTCGAAGCTCTTTTGAGTCCTTTGGCATCACACAGAGGGCACAATGCCAATGGCGCATACAAATTGACGCTGCAGGATATTTCTGGTAATGATGATACCTTCTTTTCTTTTCTCTCTCTCTCTCTCTCTCTCTCGATTTGGTAGCCAGTGAAGCGTTGGCCATTGGCTATTGGCTTCGGCCTTAAAGCCTGTACAGCTTTTTATGTCGCATTTAAGTAAAAATATAGCCTTAAGCATTGTTGCTGGAATTTCGGTCAATTTGCTTTAAGCAAAGTCACAGTTATGGTGCACTGCTTTCACTAGCAAGCAGTGCATGATATAAATTGGCATGTTTCAAACTTTGTTTATATAAAATACTAAGTTGCTTTGAGATTTCAAATTGTATTTCAATTTATTAATTATTTTAATGAATTTCATTAGAAATTTAAGTTTATAAGTGTTTTTCTATATAATATATAAATATATCACATTATTCTCATAGCTTCTTAAGTGCAAGCTGAATAAACTATAATGAAATAAATTATTATTATTATATTATAATTAGTATATACAATAAATAGTGAAGCTTAGGAAATTACTTTGAAATTATTATAATTTTCTTGGATTTTATTCATGCTAATGAAATTACTCTGATCATTTAAATTTAAATCTACGAGTATATTAAACAGGTTCTTAAGAAGATTTTAATATAAGAATATATCTATAGTTAAAGTCATCAAATTTAGTGTAAATTATTAGAAATTTTATATTAAGATTAATGGTTTAAAGTAAGCTTGTGGAACTCTATTAAACTTTGAGTTCTCTTTACACCAGAATATGGAAATCAACTTCATTCTACACTTTTTGGCATTAGCCAGGAAATCCATGTTAACTCACTTGCTTGGTGGGAACCCTAGTAAAATGTTGTGCCATGCTCAAGCAACCCTCGCATAAAGAACATTTTTACACAGTTTTTCCCCCTTTCTTTTAACACAAAGCACCCATTTCCACTTAGCAAACCTTTTGGCAACAGCAACAACAACAACAAGACGTGAGTTTTACGCCATTTTGTAGGAGAGGGAAGGAGAAGAGGAAGAACAGCCACTTGACGATGAAGACATTTTTCTTGCTAAAAAATTGTATTTACAACATCATTTGCGCTTAAATATGCGCTAGCTGGAAGTAGAGGCGCTGATAAAGGGGGTAGAATGGCAGAGAGGGGGTAGAAGGGGCAGATATGGCAGATGGAGGCACCTTAAAACCCATTGAAAGTGCGGCCACTCAAGTGGCACTTCTTTTATAGAACCAACTTGAGGCCCCTTCCATAGAACACAAATTTAATGCCGCTTTATGGTTACTTTAGTGGTCAATGCAACAACCACAACAACAACAACAACAATAATGAAATTCAAGTAGCGTCATAAAAAATGGCTGACTGACAGAATGACGAACGAACTGAAGTTCTCCCCTTTCCTTTTCATTCCTTACTCTTTCTTCCTTTTGCTTTCCCTCATCTTGTTAAATTATGTAAAAACGTAATTTTCATAAAAAGGAGAAAGGAATTGGCCAAAGACGTCTTCCCGCATGGGAGAATGGGGAGAAGGGGCGTAGAGATAGGGGGCGTGGCTGAAAATGCTCCAAGTGTTTGCCGCTGCCTTTTGATGTCGCTTGTAAATTGAATAATAATAAAAATTCCTTTACCTTGCGGAATTTACAGTAGGTCAACGAATTTCTTGACCTTTTTTTATATTTCTTGTGGTTGCTTTTGACCATGTAAAGAAAATGAGTTGCGGGAACTTACAGCAAATAAATCGATTGCAAGACTTATTACATTTAATTAACAATAAAAGTTAGTTTTAATTATGTGTTAAAAGCTGGGCCGAAAATAAAGGTAATTAAATAATTCAACTAAAAGTAAAAATTCTACATTAACATGATATACAGAAAACATTTCTTGTTATTTTTTGCGATTTTCGTTAATTATTGACTTAATATTTTTTGATATGTTTCTATGTTTTTGGTATTTATCAGAAATATCTTTAAATTTTGCTAGAATTCAAATGTGCCAGGTGACATTTAAAGTTAAATATAATTTGTGATTTAAAAAAAAAATATAATTTTATTATTATTATTTGTTTAATGTAATTGGAATATAGTTTTTACATAAAAAGATTAAAATGTTCATACACCTTTGTCAAAAATTGATCTTACAAATATATTGCTTTGTTCAAAAGTCATGAAGAAATTGTAAAAGTATTTTATATTATTTGTTTTAAAATATGCATGACAAATGAAATAGTCAAGAATTTCTTAGATAAGCGTTACGAAACCTTTCAACGAACTTTTATGCTTACATCTTTCAATTATTTTTTATTTTCATCATTAATTTCCAGCTAATTGTAACACATGTATGTACATACAAATACATATACATACATTTATATATGGAGCCACAATCTCAACGCGAAGTGGGACTGAAAGTGGCCTGATGATTGCGACAGTGCCATTAGCTTTTATTGGGGCACATGTACGGTGTATTCAACTCACACACGCACACACTCACACACACCCACACTCACCCACACTCACACACTAGAGTAGCTTTGTCACAAAAATTGGCCATGTGTGTGGTACACATTTTGACCTTATTGCTTTTAGCCAAAGCAAAAGCAAAAGCCAAAGCCAGAGAGTCAGAGAACTAGAGTCGGCTGTTTGTTTGTTTGACTGATTTGCTGTTGTTTATTTTGATTTCCGGTTCAAATACTCGAGTCATGGAGGCTCCATGCACGGCCTTCGCAAAGTTCCCGCTGCTTTCGATTTCAACATTGATTGTGTTGTCGCAACAGGAGGTCCTAAGCTACCTCCTTCAGCCCGCCCATTCACCCCCTCACCCTGCCACTCCGGCCCTCCGCTTTCTATTTCTTCTGTGAGCAACCTCTTGTCGTGTTTCGACCAGATTAGTATTGACAAACAGGCAAGAGCAGGGCCAGGCACAGGATACAGCCTGGCGACAGTTAGGTAATTCAATAAACACCTCTACACACACACACACTCACACACGCACACATTTAGAGACTAAGCTAACCTTAGTCTGATCTTTTATTTGACCAGCCAATCGACATTACGTATACGTTTTTGTTTATGCTTAACAACGAACTTCAAAAGGCATTAAGGTTTATTTTTATTTTTGTTTTTATTTTTGCTTTTGATCTTTCGCTCTCTCTGTCAATTGGCCCCAATAAATAGTTCGTAGAACTTCTTTAATATCTGTTTGTAAAATTCGAATTCAATTGAATATCATTCAAATTTCACAGCATTATTATTTTGCATAAAAAATGCATTAATCGAGAATTTATGTTTTTGTTTATATTTCTCTCCCTGTTATGTTTGATGTCGTTAATGTTGTGTAAAGTCATAATTCTCAATTTATGCATTAAGCGTTGAGTGTATTTGCAATAATATTAACCATTAAAAGGCATAAGCTCAGACTTTGTTGTTTTGGCATGAAACCACTTTTATCAATTTATATAAATTCCTTTGTGCCTTTAAATCGATTTTTTTAAACTGCATATAAAACTATGCAAAATTGATTTGTGTAATTGTATTCGAATTTATTCAATCATTAAATTTTATTGCCTGATCGTCACTAGGATTAATAAAAGCTGATCAAATCAATTTCAGGTAATACGAAATTAATTAAATCACCCACTACAAAATAAATCAAGTTAAATGCTATTGGAATAGATGAAATATTGATATATAGCGACAAAAAATTGAATTGAAATTCATATTTATCTTCGGTGCATCTTTCGGTCATCTATTTATTTTTTTGTAAGCAATGACTTTTGGGGGAAATAAATTTTCTTAATTACGCAAATAGTTTAATCCCATTCTGATGGGAATATAACATCTGTATAAGCAAGGAAATTCCCAGTAAAATTGTACAGTACTTTGGGCAAAGGTTTTCGTAATCATTTTGGGAAAATATAATTGAATTAAAGTCAAATCATTAGAGCATGAATTGGTCATAAAATGGTATCAAGGAACTTTGGGGAAATAATTTTTTATAATTAAACAAATGTTTTTTCAGCTTTCTGATGGGAATATTGCTTATCGAAATAAATTTGAGTCCCAGTGAAATTCCCAAGCTCCTTTGACACTGGGTTCAAATGTATTTTGTGAAAAAATAATTTAATTGAAAGTCATATCATTGGTGTATCAGTTGGTCTTCAAATGTGTGTAGTAAACATGGAATTTGTCTATAATTAAACAAATAATATTGACCCCATTCTAATGGGAAAAAACCATTTGTAATAATATTCACTTATGCAAAATGCACTCAAAGTATCCTATATAAATCCGATGCTGACTCGTTGAAAGCATCAGTTCCACTCGAGTCTTCGTAGAACAATCAACAATAATGCAGCTTTTCTCCTTCGCCACCATCTTTGTGCTCGGTCTTTTGGCTTTGGCCCGTGGTAAGTAAAATAACATCCTCTAGCATATTGTTCAATTACGAGTAGTATAATTAAATATTTTTTCTATCTACAGCCAATCCAGTAGCGGAACCGGTGGCCGATCCCCAGTTCAATATTAAGCAATGCAATAATTGTAATAATCATGGTTAGGTGTCCTGGACTCTGCTGATCAACTTTGGCAAAGGCGTCTCGGCAATTTAAAAATTTCATTGTACGTTTAGACTGTGGCTGGATGAGTTTTACCTCAAAAAGCTCCTTTCAAATAACTTAATAAATTTCAAGTGTCCTTTGTTTCACGCTTCAATACATATATCCTTAATCTAAATATTATTCAGCAGATACAACTTGCATAAAATGCAAAACTTTTCAATCGAACAACAATCACGACTTTATGACCATTTGTATGGCAAAGTTGAAGTCAAGTTGACAGTCTTTATGAAGAAAATCAAATGGTTCCGTCTGCAGAGACAACTTGCAACACTTGTGAACTGACAACTTCAGCTTGCAACAACTTCCCCAGCACTCGTCTTGCCGTTTGTGGTAGCAAAAAGCGCATAAAATTAAATTTTAATCATTTTCTGGGGCGCCATTAAAATGTTAATTCAACTGAAAGCATATTGCAGACGATTGCGTTTAAAATATGAAAAAAGAGATGATATCAGCGGGATATATACATATGTACATATACATACTATGTACTTGTAAACTACATAATGAGGGAAACTGAACTGCAGAGATTTGTCATTAAGGTCGCAAATGAAAACGTAATTACAAAACAATTCTTAAAACGTCTATTTCACACACATGTCAAATGAAAGAAAACAAAAATTTAAAAAATAAATTGAGGAAGATGCATTATGAGGGGGAAGAGAACGAGTATTGGTGGAAAAGTTTTTGTCAGCAAACTTCTGCAAGCAATTAAATATATTTGTCACTTCGAAACGGCTGACAAGCTGAACTTATCAAAAACCGCAACGGAACAGGAGGCGGGGCAACAATTGCAGCTGCACTTGGCAGTGGCAAGGAGGGGAGAGTGGGGAGGGGGAAGGGGAAGGGGGGCATTGCATGTTTTGCTTGTCAAATATTAAACTGGTTGTTGGCTCGGCTTCTTTTGGCAGAAAGGAAGTCTTTGCCAGTTCGCCACTTATTAAATGCTGGGAACCTTCCTTCCACAACCTCAAGCACGTCAACTAACTTGGCCCAAACCGGGAGCTTGTGACAACTTTTTGAGCAAAAGTTTTTGCCAGGCTGCCAAACTGCTAAAAACCGTTTCTACTGTTCTTGAGCACTTGTTAACTGCGCTGGCGCCAACTCTGGCTGGCGAATCCTTTGTCCTTTTGCCATTTATAAAGTTTTAATCATGTAAAGCATACCAATAGTTAAATATGTATATAAGTACACGCACTTATACATATATGTATATATAGTTATATACATATATTTATATGAAAGCGCATGAAAGTTCCCTTTCGCTAAGGGGCAAGAAGTGACTACAGTTGCTATGCAACATTTAATTATACTTCTCTTAAGGCAGTTAAACAAGGGGTATACTCGACTTGTCACAAATATTGTTTGTAATTTGAATATTCATGATTTGATCTCAGAGTTCGTTGAAGTTAGAACATCTACATCAAGAATTCATCACCTTCTACCAAAACTGCCTTCCTCTAACTATATTTATATGGTAAGATGAAAAAATTACAGGGTATATTTACATTTAAAATAAAATAAATTAATAATCAATTAATAAACTGATATAATATATCTGTAAGTAATATAATTACTAATAAATACGACAAACTAAACAAAATATTAAAATACCTCTTTTGATTTATCAGTTTTTTGTAAAATCAAAAGGATATTTACTAGTATATAATTTAATATGTTTAATTTTTTTTAATGAAACTCAATTTGCTTTAATGATAAATGACATAATTATGATAAATGTTTTAAAGAATAAAATTAACTATGTTTATATTACAATTAAACTCATTTTTGTAAGTGTTACAAGTTGTGACGGAAATGTGCAGAAAAGCTTACTGAACATTTAAATTATCATTGTGATTCGATTATGTGAAATAAGTTGAGCAATATGTATATGAAGTGGAAAATAATTGTTTATTGGGAGATATTTAAAAGCAGAAGCTAGGAATTGGACGATTATTATTTACTTATACAGAGTATATTTTAAGATATTTTCATAATCTCTAAACTAGTTGGAATGACTTTTAGAATTTGCCAATAAACAAATAAAATAAACCAATGCTGACATTTGGAAGGTAAACATTATATATGTATATTTATATATATATATATATATTTTAATAAATTCAGAACTCTAGTTAGATGAAATTCTAGTGGCTTAACAAAATGGCAAGAAACAATTCGGCAGCATTTCCTACCTCAAAGCGATGGAACAAACTGGCAGTCGGAAATGGAAGGAGATGAAGGAGGGACAATCTCAGAGGCTCTGCAGGGACACTCTGTATGCAGGCAAGTGGAATCAATTAATCTCTTTCCGTAAACATTTGCCAGACCCAGCAACAGCAGCCTGTACAGCAATAACAAACATGAAAGGAGACGCCAAGGTCTAAGCAACCAAAAATATGAGACTTCAGCTGAAGATGAGGATGGGGATGGAGATGTGGATGGAGATAGAGAAATGGGATTGGGTTGGCTACTCCATACAGTCGCTGAGTGAAATGTTTCAGAAAGTGCAGCTTGCAGCAATGAAAAATGATAAATTTCACTGGGTAGCGACAGTCAACCCCAAACCCAACCCCAAACTCAAACCGAAAATCAACTCAAACCGAAGGCAACCCCATGACAACCCCTCACTTCTGTGCTCGCTTCAGTTTACTTGCGCTCTTTTATTATTTATCAAGCTTATTACGAAAGCAGCAGCTCCATCCAGGAGTGTAAAAAGAGCAAGGAAGTAAGCGAGGGGAGCTAAGGGATCGAGGAGCAGCCTTCAACTGCAACTGTGCAGGGGGTCGACTCAACTTGAATGCAGTTTCAGTTTGCCGCCTGGTTTGATATTGAAAAATTATTGCTTTTTATGGAATAGTGTCATAAATTATTCGTAATACATTAACAATTATTTAGTAGTTGTTTTTGTAGCGTCTACTCAAATGCGTGATATATTACCCAGCACTTACTCAAGCGACTCCACACAGAATCCAAACACAAACCCAAACACAAATACAAACTCAGTCTCCGAATCCCGATTCAGTCTTAGTTTCAGACACATCAATTAATTTCATTTGGCAATCAATTACCTAAAATGGAAAATACAAAATGAAAATTGGATTAGTCTTTAGCCAAAAATATGATTAGGAAATTGAAAACTCAAGAAAAACAAATGCCAAATGCGAATATAAATAAATTAACTCAGTAAGCTAGATTTTGTCGCCACTCAAGTATTTAATTCATTTAATATTGTGCTCAAATGTGTGTGTAAGTTAATTATAATAAATACATTTCAGACTCAAATCGATCAATTGCTAAGAATATTTTAAATTAGAAAGTAAGAAAATTGATACGAGTATTTCAGAATGTTACAAATATTCATAGTTTATATTCATTGAATATAAGAATTTTGACTACATAATAACATTAAAAAATTAATATAATATATTCAATGAATATTATTGAATAAGGAAATATTTTACTCAGATTCATCAGATGATCTACTCTAATATTCAAAACCTTCTTTTATATAATATAAACTAATATTCATAGTTTATATTCATTGAATATAATAATATAAGAATTTTGACTATATAATAACATTCAAACAATTAATATAATATCTTTAATAGATATTATTTAATAAGGAAATATTTTACTCAGATTCACAATTATCTACTCTAATATTCAAAACCTTCTTTTACTCTCTCTCCATTTTTTTTTTATCAAATTATATATAAATTGACAGCAAATTACTAAATGAGTAAACACCGCAGGAGGCAGAAAGGAGAACACAGCTCGCAGGACTCAGGACTAAGGACTCAGAACTGTAAGTCTGTGCAGAGGACGTCTTATTGATTTATCACATTTGGCGTGAGTTATAATTGGTTTACGAGGTAGAACAACCATAAACTGCAGAATCGACGAGTAAAATTGATGACTGCCTTATGGTCGTTTCTCTGGCCTTCCATGGAACTGGGAACTGGGTCTAAAATTAGCGCTTATATGTGTTAAGTTTAATTATAATTAGCGCAATTTGATGACTTTCTTCCATGAAATTGTGTCAAGTGATTAATGCCCTAAGCCTTTCTCATTGCCTAGAGATTTGCAAAGTGTTTAAACTTATTAATTATGGGTAATTAAATTGTGTGTTAGATGAAATATAGGGAGAAAGTGTCGTCGCTAAACTGTGCACTGTGGTACGCAGCCTTTTGTCAGACACTGTGCGCTATGCACAATTGTCTCTGTAGTGCCAGGTTTCAATTAAAATACCAAACAAGGGGGCTCTATACTATATATGTATATATATTATATAAAGATGTATACTATATAAAATACATTGTAGTTTTATGCCCCTTTTGTGTAGGGAAGTTAACAATATACAGACTGGCAAAACAACCAGCGGCCATTTGAAGAAAATTATTTTTAATCATCCCGTTGGCACCTAAACAAACAAACAGTCGACTATCATTTTTGAAGGGTTCACATTGAGGTCAACCAACGAAATTCGCTGGATTTCGGCCCTGTTTGCTAACAGTCTACTTGTTTTTTAGGCCATGTGCGTGTGCCGACCATTTCGTTGTTGGCCAACAAATGATCCCTTAAAAATGTTAACAAAACATTAACAACTAACGAGGGAGAAAAACGACCTAAGAGTTGACTCTATGGCAACTCATTTCACTTCATTTTAGATGAAAATTAAAGCTCACGAGAAAGAATGTTTATTGTTGAGGAATAAATTGAGAGACCTTTCGGTAAGATACTACAATTATCTATAAGAAAATTCAAGTTATCTGCATATGTTTCCTTAAAAAGCATGCTGAAAGTCAGCTTAGTCTACCTTCTATATATACAATTTTACAAGATGGAAATTTGACTATCAATAATTTTATTTGAGTTTGATTTTAAAACCGTCCATGTATAATAATATACATATTAAATTAAGTTGATTATTTAAAATACTACACATTTTTGTACATCATTTTATATAGTTAAAAAATCAAGATAATTTGAAAGTACTTTGTGTTTTTATCCCATTATAAAGTTAGAGTGAGCTTAATTTATTTCTTATCCAGGGTAAAAAATGTATTATATTAGCATAAATTCCAGGCATTTGATTGCTGGCCAACTGAGCAGATCTCCAGCCACAGTTGACTAGCCCGACCAAAGAGTATTTCTGGGGAGAATCCTTATAGGAGCAAACAAGCGGGGATCCAATATCGACACCGCAGGCTTCGATCTCCTGCTCGACTCCGGAACAAATGACGTTCTCGCGTATGAATTCGCCAAACCAATTGATATTCTGTTGCCTTATTGAGTCCTCGCATTTACTGGTTTCCATTAGGGAAAGAGGGAAGGATCGCAGTATGGAACTCTGACTTCCCCAGGCTGTGACAAGGCAGTTGGTCTGATCGATATCATCAAGTGAATTGGACAAACAAATGGGTTTTATATAAAACACATCACTGAAAACATACTTCAGTTTAAGCAGGGCAATGTTATTGTATTTCTCATTGTTCTTGAAGTCCTCGTGTGGAATGATTTCTTTCACCGCTCGATTTTGAGGTGGATAAATTTCCGTATTACTCTGTTTATTCCATTCTGCGGCTATGACGCTAATTTTAGCAGGAATCTTTCCGTCTATTTTGGAAGCACTAGTTAGGACTTTATCCATGGCAATCAGGACACCGCCAGCTATGAATTCCTCCCCCTCCAAAACTGTGATCATCCAGGGGAACTCGGCGATTTCTGCTTCCCGTTTGGCTCCCTCTTGAAAAGGTCTCGTTGGGGTCACTTTTTTGCGATAGCCACACATATTCTGGAATTTCGTTAGTTTAATTAAATATTTGTTTATTAAGGTCATGAGCTGATACCTCGATTGGAGATTCACCGATTCCACAACAGATCTTATCATTGCCACACCTCTCAATGATTTGACCCTGTGTTGTGTACAAATTCTTTGTTGAATCATTGCACTCAGCACTTAAAACACATTCTTTATGTGGTCCACATTGTTCATCAGCTTGAGAGCGATTCTGAGTTTGAGTTGGGAGTCTCTCAGTCGTTAATTGTCCGTCTTTTTTTGGTTTATCTACGATATTCAGTTCAATCTCCGAAAAAGTTTTGTCAATTAAATCATTCAAAAGAATTTGTTGTTGACTCGAAATATTGAAAATTCGCTGTAAATTCGTTCTTAGTGCTGTTTTCTCATGTCCCAAGTCAATGTCAGTAGCTTTGATTGAACTTAACAGATAACAGCATAGTACAAAGATTACGCCTAGTACCCCACGCATTTTATTCTTATTTATGATTATCTATAGGTTTTTCAAACAAACTTTAAACTCAACTAATCTAAAAAAGCTGGAGAAAACATTCCAACTGCAAAGTCGTGAACTTGAATTATTACTGAATGTTTTTAAAAATTATCGCATTTTCAATTCGAAGCTTTCAGAGAATCTCCATGGATTTGTATAATCAGTACTATTTGTATAGCTCAGAGTCATTCATACTCTAATATTTCTTTAACTTAGCTACGCTTTTTTTCATCTACGTACATTACTCATCTTTCAGACAGGATTTAAGATTTTTGCATTTATTTATTATTACCTCATTAGTTGTTGAATACTAATAAACGACTAGACTAACTAACTAAATATATATATGTAAGTTTTGTTCATTTTTGGTAGAGCATTCAATATTCGTAATGTGAAATATTCTCCTTTATCTCTCTTCAATTTATATTTTTTCAAGGCTATTGGCACTAAATTATTTATATAATTCTCTCAGAGTTTATTAGACTACGAAATGACATACAAATATATATTTTAATATACCATATACCCTGATTATTTAAATTATTTGTAGTAAATTAAGTGGTTACCTAAATAGTGTTTAAGATGCACAAACTTTCAATACTATAATTATATATTATTTTATGTATATCTATATATTGCATTTATTTTATTTTTTGTTCTATATATTTAATTTATAATTTAATTTATCTATATATTTAATTTATAATTTAATTTATCTATATATTTAATTTATAATATTTCTTAACTATATATTGGAGGGTATTTAATCGTCAGTCAAAATATTCAATTAAATACATTCATTCTTTTCTTACACTCTCACACTTTCTCTTTGAATTCTTGTCTCTATCTCTTTTTGTAATTCTATTTGTTTATTTCTCATATTAAATTAAATTGAATTGAATTTATTCAAATAAACTTTAACAATGTTAGGGTAATTAAAGGTCAATAATGGGTTTTTCTAACGTTCTGTAAACTTGTCATCTCCAAAGTTGATTCAATTCTTATATTATTTATGTCATATGTTAAGAAATTTAATAAAGTTTCAGAAGTTCTTAGATAATCTCTGCGTGTAGAGTATTCCGTAGTCGAATACTCTTCACTGCAGCTATCTTACTTGATTTCGCATTCTTGTTTTAAATGGGCGACAATTACATGCTTATCAGCAAAGAGTTTGCAAGCGGACACACACACACACACACACACACACAAACACACACACACAGATACACGCACATGGAGACGGGGAACATTTGTTTAGCTAAACAAACAATAAAAATGTACACACACACACATACATATTTACATATAAGCACATTTATTTATGTGTAGATAGTCGAGTATGCGGAAGCACTTGAATCAGGTGGTAGGAAAGGGGTGAGTAGGATGTGAGGGGGTAAGGAGACCAGAGAGGAAGGAGGAAAGTCTCCTCGACACCCAGTTGCACATATGTTTATAATGGGTTTTTCTAACTGCCACGAACTATGCCCAGAGCGATATTCGAGCACCCAACACGAAGGCAACAGGGGATAGAGAGAGAAAGCGAGAGAGCTAGAGAGAGAGAGAGAGAGAGAGAGGAGAGAGAGAAGCGTCGCAGGGGATCATTGTTATCCATGTTGTATTGTAGGGTATTGCAAGTTGCATGACTTTAAAGTGACAGAAACATACTACATATTTTGCAATATTTATACTATTTATTTAATACTATGTTAATTCCAAAAATTACTTGATTATTAGTTAAATATTAAATAAATTGAAAATGCCACAAAACATTTGATACTTAATAGCATTATTTAAAAAAAAATTAAAACATAATAAAGTATAACAATTTATTTTTAATTAAATTTAAAATTATATTTGATCTTGTATAACTTTTTACTCTATCGAAATATATAGTAATTGTAACTATAGGGTATAAGCCAGACATTATTATCAGTAACATTTTGACTAATCAGCAGTCTAAGCTTTAAATCCATTTTTCTCCTCTAAAACAAGTTGAGAATTAATAATTAACAGCAATTTTATGTATTTCTCAGATGTAAATATATACACAAAATAAACATTGAGTTTAAAAATTGCAAAATATGTGACTTTCATTCTGTTCATGAGTCATTCCATCTATGAAAGTATAGATTGCATTATAAATCCCCTTATCAGCATCTCAGGCAATTGAGATGCTAAAAAATATATGCTTATAATTTTAGACAAATATTTTCGGAATAGATATAGATAGTATAGATAGATAGAACATAAGTTTTTTAAATACTTAATTAATTTAAAGCATGTTTTCATAATAATTTAAATACTCAATTAATGATAATTTACTAACAAATTAATTTCCTATCTTTGTAGTGTAATTTCAAGTCGTCGTATGACATATATATTTTTTTGTATTTTGCCGATTGTGTTGTTGTTTTTTATTGTCCTGTCCCGTGTACTTTAATTGCGTCCTTACTGCAGTATTGTAAGCACACACATGCTTTTCCTTATCCCCTTATCAGCCTTTCCATTTCCCTTTCTCCGTCTCTCTTTTTTCCACTTTATCTCTCTCTTTCTCTTTCTCGCTGTTTCTCTGTCTCTAAGGCCATTTCATGTTAGAGAAAGGAAGTCAATGACTTTGTCGCTTTGCCGTCGAGCCGTTTATATAAATAGAGCTGTTAGCACTAGTTTTAGTGGCCCAACATGGCGACCATTGTTGTTGTTGTTGTAGTAGTTGTTGTTGTTGTTGTTTTAATTATGCGACTTTTGCCACTCTGAGGGAATAACACGCAAGCCCAAAACGGAACCTGGACCGGGGCATTAAGTCATTAAGTTTTATTGGCAACATCGCGCCGAGCTGGGTTTCCTTCCTTGTTAGGGTTAATCATAAGGGTTAATTGTTTAAATTAAAGCGCATTTGCTGTTAGCCATTTAAATTACAGCAACAACATGGGAAAACAAGAAGAAGAAGCAGAAGGGAATGCAAAACTGAACCGATACATAACATAAATCATTGTTGGCATTTTTAAATTGGCTTTTACGCCGACACATTCCGCTGGCCAGGATTAAGTCGAGGTATGCAAAAGGGGCATCACGTAAACCTTCCAGAAAACAGAACAAACAGAAAGAGAAAGAGACAAAGAGAAAGAGAGTTCTCCGTTCCAACTGGAGATTCATTCCGGAGCATAAATATGCATACATACATATAGTATGTGAAGCAACTGCAGGCGAAAACGGAAATTTAACAAAAATTGAGTCAATTTGAATAAACCCTGGGCGTGAACAGGATAAGGTAAAAAGAAGCAGAAGCACCAACGGAAAGAAGAAGAATCATAATAACAATGAAAGCGAAAACCAAAACCCAAAGCAAACCGAAAACCGAAAACGAATAAGGGAAATGCAAGTTCAGTTAAAGTGAAAAATATATGTGTTTATAGCAACAACACAGCAGATGAACGCTAAAGCTGACAAAAGAAAACCCAAAAACCAAATGAAAATTGGAAAATCGTGTAAAGTAAGATGTAAATTATGGGAATCATGCGATACTTTCCGAATAAGTAAAAGACTTTTAATTTGAAAGTTGAAGTACAGCTATATTAAACTAAAGATATATAGCTATATTCCGACTTGGCTCCAGTAGTTTCCTTTTGCTGGTCTCCATGGTCACATTTGTCAGCATCAATGGCTTCGAAATCACTCAAAAATCTTGAATTTACACTCATAAACTTTATTTTATAAATGCATTTATTGGGAAACTCTTCGGCTTATTTATAACGTTAACTATATATATAAGTAACTTTTGAGCAAAAGTTCTCCATGGTCACTTTATTTGATATTTATCCATCGTAATGTCTATTTTATTATAATTTGATCTCATATAAATTTGCTTAATTTGGTTTGAACATTTCGAAAATTTTGATTTTACTGATGTTTAATAACTTCGAACTGCCATAACTTTGCCAAAACTCAATCGATTTCCATGCGCAATGTAAATTTGATCATAATTTTACATCCAAATTCGTTCTGCATTTAAATTTTTTTCATTTTGAAAATTTTTAAAAATTCGAATTTTTTAGAAATTTTACAGTGTTACCCCTTATCATTTTTCGAAAATTTTCGAAAAATTTCAAATATAGAAAATGATTAAAATTGAAATACAGAACGAATTAAGATGTAAAATCATCATTAAATTTACATTACGCATGAAAATTAATTAAGTTTCGACAAAGTTATGGCAGTTCAAAGTTGTGCAGTATCTGCAATGGCCAGAACCGAAAATAACCCTAATAAATGAATCGGCTACTAAATGGTTATTTCGGTTTAAAGAGTTTCGATTTATGGGTTTCGGTACAACGGAAAAAAATATTTTCGGTTACGGTTTTAGTTACGGTTACAAATTCCAATCGGTTTTCATCGGTTAAAGGTTACGGTTTCGGTTAAGGTTTTAATCCCTGATTATAACTGATAAGGCTGTATCTTAATCTTCTCTTTTTCATCGTAATTGTAATCGCTTTCTGTATCTAGAACATCTCATGGTCACTTTTATTTCTTCAATATTAACTTGTACTTCAAATTTCTACTCTCTCTCTCTCACCGTTTGTGCTTTAATTTCCACCCCATTCTTATTATGATTCCCTTCATAACATCATCGTAAACACAATGAAATTTCCCTCCGAACTATAAATAAGTAATTTCCCAAAATAAGTTCAATTAATCGATTGCCATATTTCATGCTAACTACAACTTTTATTTTTGCCTGAGAAATTCGGCTGAATTGTCGTCTGGCACGCAAAGAAATCGAATTAATATATATAAAACTCAATCAACTGAGCGAATGTCCAGGAGAATCCTTTGGGCGATCCTAAACACGATTCGGCTAAGAAACTTTTCATGTTGCCAATAAGTTTTGGGCAACCGTTTCGATAACTTTGGCAAATGCTCGACAACAAGCAGAGAAAGATGGAGTGAGGGGGAGGAGGTAGGAAGGACATAAAACCAAAACGCAATTGCTGTCAATTGTAGCTGGGAAATTCTTGTGCGCAGAAAAGTATGCAACATGAAATTATGAACGTTGCCACAAGAAGGCCAAAGGCGAAAAACTTTTCATTGTACGACAACAGCAGCAACAACAACAAGAACAACAAGAACAACAACTGTTGTCCAAAGTTTTCATCAGTATTAGTGTGGGCTGTGCCACGCCCACTCGTTGCCAGTGCTGAGCTGTCTAATGCATTGATTGATGAGCATGTCATGAACTTATGACATTGATAGTTATAAATTATTATTATTTCGACATTCTGCTTTTTGCAGCAACAATCGCTGAAAACTTGTTCCAACTTCTTCTCCTTCTTCCTCTTTGCCATTTTCTTTTGGCCTGGCCAATGGCAAGTGCATAAAACATTTGACAACTAATTGACATTTAAAGTGCGCCGAGGACGGAATGCGAGATGTCGAGGCAAACAAATGATGTCCGAGGAAACTGAGGAAAATGCTTTTCCATCTTTATTTTTTTTACATTTTTCCTAGAGCCGATGACGAGTCTCGATTCGTCATGTCTGTCTAAAGCGCTCACAATGGAGCTGAACCATTTGAATGGGAATGTTTTGTTGGCCTTATTTTTATTGTTATCAATAAGCCAAATCAAGAGTGTGAGCAAATGAGGCTTGTCTTCGAGAATAGAGGCTATTTTTCCCGCATTCAAAAGCCAACTCATTAAGCAGACAACGTGGAGACTGAGAAGCTGATGATGATGATGTTGAGAAGAAACAACAAGCCGTCAAATAATGGCTGACAAATATATGGAAAAGGTAAAGCCCAAACTTTAGTCGACAGCTATTGAATTCAGTTGTAAGGCTGAAATATTTGTGAAAACAAAAAACAATGCGATGGGTTAAAAAGTTGGAGAAAATGTTAATTAATCGGACAAGTTGGCGACAGCAAATAAAGAAGCAAAATGCAGATGGAGCAAAAAAAACATGTAGCTAACTATGTTTTATTTAAATTCATTTAATGATGAAAGCTAATGAACTTTTAAATCTTTAAGAACCTATGAGAAGTTTATTCCCGAATATAATTGAATTTTGTGCTTACCTATTGATAAACTTTAAACTTGTTTATATTGGTTCTAAGACAGATTTGTGATTAGTTCAAGATCATTGCAATTAAATGAATAAAATAATATGATAGTATTATTAAAAAATACAATAAATATTAATTTAAAAATAAGCTAGCTGTTTGGATTTTATTTCTGGTGTTTTAAAGTTAACTTTCCAACACTCAATTTTATTTCTAAAAATTAAAATATTTTATATATGTATATACTTTACATACACTCTTCTTACATTTTTTTAAGGGAATCTGCTTGTGGTCTAATGCATTTCGAGGGCAGTTCAATACGATAACAAGTTGTTTACCATGAATAATCAGCACAATTTTATAGACACACCCATATATACATATACATATATATCACAATTCCCACATCGCCTCCCAAGCTAACCACAAAATGACCAAACACATTTCCTGTTTTGAGTTTTGTTTGTTTTTTCCTTTGCTCTGCTTCGCTTTGTGGCCATTTTCCATCGTTTCGTTGTGGTCACTTTTGGGCCGCAGTTTGCTGTTTATCATTTTGGCATCTTCATTGCTGTCATTAAGCTCGCATTATGCTACCCTCTGTCCCCCGTCGCGTCCTTTCCCACTTCCTATCCACCTGTTTTCCTTTTCCGCACTACCTGACGTTTTATAAATGTTTCAAAAATACACACACACACTCTCACAGTTATAGACACAGTCCTTGCTCGGCTGGCACAATATTTATAAAGAGAAATTTGATAAATGCTTCTTGGGGGTTTATTTAATGCGCGCCAAGTGCGTTCATTGTGCGAAATAATAAAAAGAAAATGAGTCCAAGCAAGAAAGCACAAGAAAAACAGGGGTAGCATTTTCATCTTCCCTTTCTTTTTCTCCTTCTCCTTCTACTTCTACTTTTTTTGACTGCTGCTTAGGTGAAAGTAGAAAGAAGAAAATGTGCCAACAATTTCATTTTTAAAGTGATTTCAAGATGGCTTTGAATTTGAGTTATTGGCAAAGTTTACAATGTTTTGCATAGAATATTGTAAGCAGAAAGTCTTAAGTTAACATAAGGCAAAGAAATATGACAGTTAAAGGCAGCACTTTGAATGAATTTTGTTAGCAGTGAATGAAAGTGTGTAACTTTTAAACAAAATGCAATTTAATTTCACAATCAAATGTGTATTTTAATCCAATCTGAAAATCTCCCCTTTAACCACTTGCCTTTTGTATTTCCTGAAATACCTAAATAATATACTAAATTAGCATTATTCAGGGCATTTCCCGAGCTATGAATACGCAATGTTCGCCAGGGAGGCCAAACGATGGTTTGTCTTTTAACCAGAAGTAACCGCAGACGGCGCAGAAACATCCATCAATTTACAAGCATATAAATACACACACACACATACACACACACACACACTAGCACACATGTGCATATATAAATATTGTATATTAATTTCCATGCGTCACGTTTTTGGCCTGTTGATGATGATTATGATGGGAATATGATGATAATGTCGAATCTGCAGACGACGCCGCTGTGGCGGCATCTCTACATGATAATGATGATGATAATACTGATGATAATAATGATGATGACGTGAATCTGTTGCAGACGAGACCCCAAAAACTGACGCCAACTCCATTGGGTGCGTTTACTTCAGCAATCAAAAGTTTTTACCCTTTTCGCCTTCCTTGCTGCCACGCCCACATATGAACACATGCGCATAATATAATTTTCAGCACATTTTCTGCATATTCATCAACATTTTTGTTTTTATACAGTTTTTTCTTTCCCAATTTTTCATGTGGATTTCTGCTGCTTTTCTGCCGTATCTTCTTTTGTTATTTGTTTATGTTTTTATATTTTCATATAATTTTTATTGCTTTATTTTGAATGACGGATAAGACTCAAGTGGTTATGGTTGGGAATTCACTGAACTTCTTTTATTTTTATTATGTATCTCATACTACTTAAAACTTTTCATTAGCGGTCAGTTATTTGAATTTTGACTGCTAAATAAAAGTTGAAATATATTTGTTATTACGACTTTTGCTTTTTATAGCTAACAATCACTTTAATTCGATTTGATGGCATTTATATGTCTGCAAAATGCAATTCAGCGATTTCTTTTAAGCTTTCCTCTTTTATCTCTGTCGAAATTCCTAGTGAACAAATGTTTAACAGCTGAACTTATCTCCAAATCTACAAAAATATACTTTTAGGCATTACATATAAACATGGCGGCAATTAAAAAAATATGTTGCATACTTTTGAGCGCGTTGTTTTAAAATGGCGGCAATGAAAAAATGTGTAGCATACTTTTAAGCTCTTGTATTTAATGCGTGCGAGCAATAATCAAATATATTTAAAATATGTCAAAGTTGTTGTAAAGACATTTTTAACCATTTAAAATTTATTTAATTGAATTATACTCATTTTTATATTGCATAAAATATATTGAAATTAATTTAATTATTGTATAAAATATATGTAACCATAACAATTTAATAATTTTCCAGCACACACAAGTCTTTCTCTATGAGTCTTAGAATGAATCTTAGTCATAATAAAAAAAAACAAATCTTACTAAGACTTTTTTTATGCTTGGATTATTTTGCTTAAGCCACGAATGTTTTTTGTCGGCTCTTAAGCCTAAAGCTTCAATGCAGCACCACAAACGGCAACAAGGGCACAATAATCATACCTAACATATAAGCATGTCCTGCCGGGATGACATGAAAAGTCAGGAAGAGAGGGAGGAAGAGGGGCTGTGTACGAGTACAAATAGGAAAGTAAACCGCAAAGTGTTGGTTAACAAAACTGCAGGACTCTGGTCGTCAAACAACAAGGGGGATGGTGGAAGATGCAGGGATAAAGCAAGTGCATATAATAGACAACAGCTAAAACAACAACGAGTAATAATAATCACATCAACAACAACAATAACAATAAAAAGAGCACGAATTCTGTGTGCGAATACAATAATTATTTTAAATTGCAAGCAAAAATATTTGCGCATTCGTAATTGGCAGCAGGCACTACTGAGTGAATAAACAACAACAACAACAGCAACAACAACAATAAAAAGTAGTAGTACAAATAGCAGCAGTTCCAATTGTTGTTGTTGTACTTGTACAATTTTGCGCATTTTCATTAAATTTAGTATGCTACGATTTTTTGCTCACAACTCACGACGTCGTCGCCATTTCCATTGTCTGGCCGCATTAGCACTTGCGCCAGCGCACCAACAACAACAATAAAGCAACAACAATACCAACAACAACAACTTCAACTAGAGCAACAACAACTACAACAATAACTCGGACATAACAAAACATTTCACTTCCTGAGCCAGTGAGAACTTAATGAAAAAAATATACAACAAGCAGGTAGAAGGTAAAAAATAAAAAAAACATTAACAAAAGGAGAACGACAAAGAACTCGGTGTGGAGAAGTGACGAGAGAAGGTCTTAAGCTGGGGGAATTGCCAGTGGGTATTTCTTGAGGACGCGGTGACGCATTCAACAGCTTGGAAGTAAAAAACACACAAAAACACAATTCAACGAATGGCACAAGCAAAATCCTCGTTGTAGAAATATTGCAGGGAACTAAAAACTCTACCAATTTTATTCTGACTTTAAACAGGTTCGTGTTAAACGAAAATTGCAAAAGACAACTGACACTTAATTAAGAGTACTTGTATAGCATCTGGAGGCGTCTATATTGTAAATCAATTATGAGGCAAAGTTTGCAAGCTCTCGATTTTTCAATCAATCAAAAGCGATTTGATTTTGTTTTTTCCTCTTTTCTATATACTTATAATATTGAATACCATCAATAACAATAATTTTCATAAATATGATAAGACATAAATCACAAAGTAGCAGGCTCCGCAAAGTGCCTGGAGTCCTGCAGCATGTCCAGGAGCAGGAACAGGAACAGGACGAGGACTCTTTGTCGAGGCATTTGGTCATGCGAGGCACGCGCGTCTGGAAATGATGCGGCTGAGGACTAAGGGCTGAGGGCTGAGGGCAAACTGGCTAAGCAGTTGCTGGATATAGAATATATACAGGATACAGGGCGCAGGACACGGGACGCAGGACGCAGGACGTCTGGTGACGCCGTCACGCGGTGCTGTCATAGCGCAATAAAAATAAAAATCTAATTAGTATGCCGTTGACAGTTTAATCGTGATTACGCTGGCAAAAATTTCAACCAGCCAAAACACAACAATAACAAAAAAAAACGAAAGGCAGGAAGAGGGAGAGAGAAAGAGAAAGGGAGAGGGTAGCCAAAGAGATTCGTGAACATGCCAACAGTTGATTCTTGTTGTTCTCCATTGTGTTGCTGGTTTGTGCTCGGCATTTCCGGCAGCCGCCGCCATTGCGTGCGTGCCACAACAAATATATGTATGTGTGTGTGTGTGTGTGTGTGTGTTGGTGTGTGTGAAAAGTTTTAAGCAACGTTGGCCACTGACGGTCGCAGTTCCATCTATGGCCCCCAAAACGTTACAAAAATATGTATATTCTACCGAAATAATAGTAATTTAGACTGCAGCGAGGGACGATCAAGAAATATGTATTTCGAAAAATACTTTCAGTATGTAAATTAAATTTCAATCATTAAAATAATAATTATATAGTGAAACTTAACTAATTTAAATTGTTTAAATTAACAATTTATATTCCTTATAGTTAGAAATAAATCAATAGCAATTATGTTGAGTCTTCGGTCGCACAATTTATTAATTACGCGTCATAAAACTTTATTAGCTAAACAAAACTAATAATAAAATAATTTATAATTTGATAGAACAAACGCTGTGGATGCCACACGATTTCATTGTCTCACTTTTAAAGCTCTATTAATTTCAAATAATTGAATTGATTTTAGTTAGCGAGAATAGACTGCATAGAATCAATAAATTATAAAATGAACTTTCTTAACTCAAACCTACATTTTAGTGAACTGACTTTTCATCCATCACAACTCATCATAATCATGATCATCCTTTATTTATTAGTCATAGTCTTGTTATGATTATTTCATTATATAATAATAATTTAACAACAATAATTTAATTGGTTATTCGTCTATTGCCTTAAGCCAAAGCACGTCGAATATAAATATCATCATGCAATTCAAGCATTACTTTCAATGTAACCTCAACTGCGTGTGTGTGTGTATGTGTGTGTGTAAGGTACGTGCGACATACACATGCCACGCCCCACTATCCACTGCCCCCTTCGTTGTTGGCCATTGAAATGCGTGTCTAGTGAAGGATACGCGCGACGTGATTGAAATTTTCGAACAGGCGTCGCTATTCCCTATTGCTGTGAGTGTGTGTGCGAGTGTGTGTGTGTGTGGAATGGATGTGTGTGTGTGGAACGACACCTTAAAAAATGACGAACTTGACTGGCACGTCAATTGGTCGCATGTCTGTCAAGAGTCAACAGTCAACAGTCAAAATCAAGCTGTTGTGTTAGTTTGGCCTAGACCGGAAACGGAAGTCGCCTTGATGAATTGCCTTAACCCCCGACCTCTCACAAGTAGTGTAATATGTAGTAAAGTACACTTGTAGCTGCAGCGCATTAACAAGCGACGTTCAAGTTCAACTTTCCAGTTTTTTAGCATTTAAATATTAAATGCCAAAAAAGTCAGCCGAGCATAAAGCAGGGATTTATGAGGAAAGGACTATGAGGACAACAAGGACTACACTCGCACATAGTAATTCGTCGAAAGTCTGTCATAAAAAACAAGAAGATGGAGAAGAAGAGACGAGCAGTTAAAACGGAAATATAAAACGTTATTAAAGCTACCGGAAATGCAGACAAAGCGACAAGTCATTGCAGCCATTTTGCCTAAAGTGTCAGACGGCGGCGAAGGCGACGGAACTCTCAACGAAAAACTGAAGGACAAAATTGAAAATGGAATCATTTTCATATAAAAAAAAGCGAGAAGGCGTCGAGTTATGAGCTGGGGGCGTGGCGAACATGGATTCAAATTACAATGAGCAAAAAAATATTAAAAAAGAGACGAAAGTGATGAAAATAATAATGAAAATTTCTTTATGAATGCGAGTCCAACTGCTATGACAGCTGCGAAAAAAGGACAAAGGACTTGCAGTGTTGAAAAGCCATAAAAAATAGCATTGACAGCAAAAGAAATCAGAAAAGAGCTGATAAAAGTCATAAATTAATGCAGGCAAATGTCGAGTAAGCAAATTACCTGAGAAATGTAAAATGTAAGGGATTATTCCCCTTTATTAGTTCTTCACTAAAACTTTATTAGGTTTGACTAATAGATAGAAAAAGTTCTATAGAATTTTTGATATCGATAAATTATCGCTGATAACTTTAAATTTATTATGTATGCTACAGATATTAGATTTATTTTATGCATAATTTAATTTATTGGCTTGTAACACTTATTTACACCCAATCTCAATTTTAAATATATGCTCTCAAACACAGCACTGTGGTACCATTTGTGATTGTCGTTTCACAACACTAAACTGTAGTTTTCAATATTTATACTCAAGATTTGCCTTTGGAACAATCTGCGGTTTGTGGTTGTTCACTGCATTTGCTGTGTGTCTTCGGTGCGTACAGTGAAGCCTCAACCGCAACAATATTGGGCCAGAAACTATGCAAGTGACCCAGTGACAAATACTCTCAAGTGTTGAAAGGCGTTAACTGCTCCTGGTCACACTTACAGGTAATACACACATTAATTTAGAAGCTGTCCACACTCACCTGGTAATGTTGTGAGGCAGGCAACGCAGACGATGAAAATCTTGCCAAATTCTATCCTGGGCAGCGACATTCTATTCATTTATGTATTAAATTATTTATGCAATTAATGTTTATTTATTTCAAAAGTCTGTTTCGATTTTTTCTTAACCTATTTTTTTTTTGACCGCACTACCGTTATTTGGCCACAATATCCGTTAGTTGAAACCACAGAAATCAATTTTTACATTTGCAATCTCGTTTTTTCCTGTCTTTTTCCGCTGCACAATTTCTCATTTTTTTTCCGTATTATGATTATTATTTTTTTTTTAGATCTGTTCTGTTCTGTTGGTTTTCTATTTTGCGGTTGCACTTAATGCATATTTTTCCATATGAATTTTTCCATTGCTTTTGTCCAACAGTTGCCAGCCACAATTAGCAGTTGGCAATACAGTGGCTCACATATGTATATACTCGCATTCGCATTGAGTTTCCCTTGAAATGACTGAATTGTATAAATACGTTTCGTTTGGTTAGCAGATGATTTCTGCATTGAACTCGATTTGGTTATTTGCATTTTTCATATCCTTTTTGCCTTTTTTGCATATTCATTTCCGGTTTGTTCCATTTCTCTCTATTTCTAACTCTCTCTCTTTTCTTCTTTATGAAATTTCAATCTCCTCTGTTGCGGTCAGCTGTAAATATATAAATAAAGTGCAAAGTGAAATTAATAAAGTTTTAAATAAGTTTGTTTATATTATTTAAATGTTAATTCATATTTGTTAATTAATTTATATTTGATTTAAATATTATTAACATTTAAATTGATTTACAAGTTAATTTTTCATTTTATTAAAATTTTAAATTCATTGAAATTCACTTTAAAAATAATGTTGAAGTTTAAATAAATGTTTAATAAAAATTTTGAAATTAAGATTAATTTATTTGCATTTGAATTTCAAACTACTCAATTTTAAATCGATTTATAAAGAAAATAAAATACTTTGCTTATTAAGAGTCCTTTTAAAGTTAACAATAGTTAAAAAACTCATTTTTTTACTCAATATATAACAAAAATTCAATCATCAAAGGACAAAACTGAAGAGAACACAGCTCCTCAATCATTTGGCATTGTCTTTAAGCTGCTTGGGCTTTACATGACAGTTCAAACAGAGAAAATGAAACAACAGAGGGAAACGACAAAAGGAGGAAAAGTAAAGAGCTCACAGTTCACATTTTCCGACTGATTTGAAAATCCAAATGTTGCCCATTAGCAAACCAAATACGCACATAGGATACGAGTATCTGCAACCGTACATTTATGGTAACTTCAACTTCCTTTTACGGGGAATTATATTAAAGGATCCGCTTTTCCCGCTCCTTGCATTTGAGAATTTTTGGGGAAAAGCCAAGCCATGAAATTGTACAACACGATTCGCACATATCGCACATGACACCATTTGGCAATGATATGGCGGAGGCGGCTTTTCGCATTCATATGACGCCCTCGAGTACGACTTGGCCTCTCTCTCTCTCTCTCTGTGTCTCAGTGTCTCTGTCTCTTAGTCTGTCTCTGTCTCTGGTGGAAATTCACTTATGGAAATCGAAGATACTCGCTGTCAGGCGACAGTTCGCGACCGAAAACTAAACTCATATGAAGTATCAACATTCAGTATTCAATGTAAATCCTTTAAGCTGAAAATGCGCTTGAGAGTACAACACACACACACAGTTACACATAGAGTGTAACTCACTCTGATTGGAAATTTGTGCTGCCTGGGAAAAGTGAAAAATGCCTGTGGAGGATTCTGTGGCACAGACTTATGAATCGGAACGTGGTGACATGCATCGCTTTGGGAGTTCTACATATATCATTTCACCTTCCCCTTCCCCTTCCCCTTTCCCTTTCCCGTTCCCAACCCCTTCCTTTTCCATGTGTCAAGCGATGCGTCTGATGAGATTGAATGTGAAATGCCAGGTTAAGTTATTATCCATACCAAAGTACTAGATTTTTTTGAATAACAACTGATTGTTTTATCCCCTGTTGACAGTTGATATACTTAGAACTGTTCATCTCTTTGAATATATTCTTAGGGCTGTGTAAGATCTATTGTTATCCCAGCTGATCCTGTAGATTCTATCACAATTAAATATTTCTGCCCCTATACAGATATGCCAATAATCTAAATAAGTTACAAGATCAATGTGATAATTTAGAAAACTTTAGTTATTATCATTGAGTTCTGATGAAACCTAAAATATATAAAGAACAAATTTCAAAGAATAAAATTTTATAATTAAAAAACTAAAATTAATATAATAACTGAACTAAAATTAAGACAAAAATTTCGAGAAATAACATTTAGCTTTTAAATAACTTGAACTCAAATATCAAGTGAAAATTTGTATGTCCTAATCTGCTCTTTCTTTCCTAAAAAATGCTTTTCCTTTAAAAGTTCCCACACAAATTAGATAAATTGTGGGTAAGAACTGTACAGTGTGCACTACATGATGTATAAATGCATTAAATATATAAGTTTCTTTCGACTAGCCAATCTTAATGTAATGCTCTGCAACATCTCGTGCTCATCAGTCACAAAATGTACAAATTCCGCAACATAAAACATATTTTGTTAGCTGTATATAGCTTTTCCCAGGGAAAGCCAACAAGAAGTAAGCAAAGTGCTTAAACTTTTTTTTATGCCAAGGCAAAATAAAATGCCAAATACCATAAAGGAAAAAACGCTAAAAAAAAGAAAAATATTGCAGCTCAAATTTATTTGCAAACATTTATTATAGTTACTTTGTTTTATTCTCGTAGAGTACTTTTGCTTGTTACCAGTCGGGGACTTGAACTAGACAGCAGGGAGAGGGGGGTAGAAGTGTGGAAATAAGAGGGGGAAGTTACAGTTTTTTATGCTGCATTGTTTTATAGTCATTTCAAGTCGTTGTTGTCTGGGTAATGAAACGCACCGCAATGTTGATAAAAAGAGGACCACAAAATGCGAATGACAAGTAACAGAGAGAGAGAGAGGGAGAGAGCGAGGAACAGAGAGAGGGGGAGAAGGTAGGAGTGTGATATTTTTCTCCTGCTTCAGCTGAGACAAATTAGTTTAAAGATAAGCAGGTTACAAAATATGCCAAAGCATACTTACTGAGGCTATCAAACAAAGTGGCTCTCTTGATTAGCCCTAAGAGGTAACTTTTATGCAGCACTTTTGTAGAAAAAGAGGAGGAGGGAAAGAGAAGTGAATCAGGAGGGAAGGAGTGGTGGTGATAGCGACTCAGCGAGTAAACACAATCAAGCGGCAGAGTTTACGTGAAAATGTTTAACAGCTGTCGATGGAAAATGCAGCGCAAATAGCGCAAAGCAAACATACAACTGACTTCTGAGAGAAAGAGCAAGATAGAGACAGGAAGTAGAGAGAGAGAAAGAGAGAGAGAGTGTGTCTGTAATGCGCCTTTGCTCAAGTGCACTGTAAATACCAAAGCAATTTCCACTGCAAAATTAACAAGCGCCAAACCGCAACAGACTAAGCAGCAGAAAAGCACAGAGAGAACAAGATAGAGAGAGAGAGAGAGAGAGTGGGAAAGAGAGAGGTAGAAGGGATTGTCTTGTTGAGGTATTGGCATCTTCGGAATGGATAACGTGTCTCTGTGTGGTGTCGAGTGTTGGTCTTAGTTACATGGCTTCCACTTGGCACCATCCGTTTTGGCCTGCTCCAAGGCACAAAATACATAATGAATTTCTACTCCCCCCTCACCACCCCCCTCCCACTGCGAACACTCTTACCCGTTTCGCTTGTGTATTTGCCTTTTTAGCCATTTTTGTGGGCTACACACACACACACACACATACACACACGAATGCAATTAAGCTGCCTGCAACGTTGCAACGTGTCGACTGCTTAAACAGTTTTTCTACCCAAAATTCACACACACACAATCACCCACACACTCACACACATTTGAAGTAATGGCCATTGCATCCTGTGTGCAATTTTGTAGTCCTACAAATGTGCCTGGTCTTTCACCATTTGCCCCAATTGTCGGCCTGTTTATGATCCTGCCAGTTGCCTCTCAAGTCTGTCCGACTTTTGAGGTTCTTATTTGGTCAATGACTTCAAAAGATTGGGGAGACTACGGATGCAAAAGGAGGTTGAAATTGTGCGGAAAAGCTCGTTAAAGAATTATTTATTTAAAAGCTACAAATTCTGAATAAAAAAAATTATAAAATAAATAAGTTAGTAAATTGAATTCATTGCAAAAGATTTAAAATAATCTAACAAAAATTAATCGAAAAAGGCATTTCGATTTTTTATGATTTTATTTTCACGGCAGATATGAGTTTGAAAAAAATAAATTATTTTTCGATTAATGTAATTTTTATTTAAACAAGAATGAATCAGAATCAACAAAAACAATCACACAAAAAACTATAAATAATTAGTTACTATTGTAATTAAGTTTAAATAGTTTAAATATATTAAACACATAATAACATATTTCCATATTCCACAAAATAACTCCCAAAATAATATCAGAATGTATTGCCTTAAAATTTATTTATTTAGGGTAATAATTAACTGGAGTATTAGTGTTACAAATGGTTTCCATAAATATACTTAAATTATATAAATTTTGATATATAATTGTTTTTCCATGATATTTTGTTAAAGATAAATGAAATTTTATATTTGTATAATTATATTTAATTAATTGAAGTATATACAATTTATTTGCCAATTGTGCCAATAAAATATCAAATATAATCAAAGTTGAACTTTATTTAAGCAAATTGTTCAAATATTGTTGATCTTAATTTCGGACATTTTCCGTCCAATATCAACAGAGAAATTGGGATTTTATTTAAACTTTTAAAATCCACTTGAAATTAACTATGGTTGAGTTGATGGCAAAAAATTGTCAGACTTGGTTTCGAGCAAGGGAAGGGAAGGGAAGAGAAGGGAAGGCAGCAAGGGAGGTTACATAAACAAAGCTTTTAACTGGCCATCAAGCACACATTGGACACAATTTCCATTACCCGAGTCCAATCAAATCAAGTCCAATAAATTCGTAAAATAAAATGTGCCAATAAATTCCATGGATCGAGTCTCGTTCACACACTGAAAACTAAACTAAAGTCAAATTGAATTAAAATTCAAAGCGCTTAATGTGCAGACAGAGAGAGAGGGTGAGAGAGAGAGAGAGAGAGAGAGAGGGGTAGACGCTGACAGCAGCCTTCAAGTTGTCGCATTTTTCAATAAACTAAACAATTTACGAAAATTGAAGTTTATCTCAATTGTGCAGCTGTTGTTGACAACATTTTGTCGTCAGCTAACAAAGCTTTGTGCCCTTCGCTCGCTCAGAACTCAATTTGGCAATAAACTGACTGCCATATTCCCTCTCTAAACGAGAGAATATATTCCCTTTCTCTCCCTCGCTGCCTCTCTCCCTCTCTTCCCTTGAGGAGAACTCCTCTCGAGTGGCGCACAAATGCGCTTAGTTGCTTTATTGGTCAAGCTGTTGTGCGTGGATAAAACCCTTTTAGTGCACAATTGCTATAAATTTGCTGCGACCATTACCATGGGAGTGGAGTAGGAAGGAGAATAGGAAAGGGATTCAGCTTGGTTCCATTGTCATGTGTGCGACTGTTTCGCAAAAAGGGGGATAACCAAGTCGATTGACGAACAAGCTTATTTTAATCTCATTTGACAGCCCTGAAAAGGCAAAACCCCAACTAGTTTTACCCCAAACGAAACGAAACGAAACGAAACGAACATCTGTTGTAGCTCTTTGAGTTTGACAAATGAACAACGTGAAAGGGTCTCCAATATAACCCCCATTTACAATTTGACTCAAGCCTCCCCTCCCCTCCCCACCACACCATTCCTTTATTTTCTCTTTGTCATATAATTTCACCATGATTAAGTTTGAAATTTGCATTTGGTCCAGTTCTTGAGCTCAGCTCAATTTTGATGACCCCCAGCAGCCTTTAGCATTTAGTCCTTTTCTATGAGTATTTACTGTGACCAAAGTATTTCTCCTTGGTCAGTTTCCCAAAAATGTGCGGGTTAATT
Organism: Drosophila kuntzei; assembly: GCA_035042165.1. Taxonomy (NCBI): domain Eukaryota; kingdom Metazoa; phylum Arthropoda; class Insecta; order Diptera; family Drosophilidae; genus Drosophila; species Drosophila kuntzei. The sequence goes on along the minus strand of JAWNLU010001919.1, from coordinate 2,126,135 downwards.
TTGTAATTTTCGCACATGGCCCTTTAGAGCCACAATAAAGATTATGGTCTTTAGTCGACTTCGTCCTTCGTTCATTCGGTTTCTCCATTTAGTTTATAGTATGTTCGGGTTTAATTGAAATGGATTGTGTGTTGGGTCAACGAGACGACTTTTCCAGTTTTCCACACTCTACAAAATTATGTTAAATTGCTTCTAATTAACTAGTGTGATTCCATTCTATATTTATATGAAAGACGTTCTCAAATTGCCTGCGGCTGTTTGGGTAACTTTTTCTTGTCGACACAAAAGGGTTTTCCCCCTCCTTCAACATTGAAAGATAATCATCAATTTTAAAGAGAATGACGATGGGAACTAATTAATTAATTGAGACAGAGTGGGAGGCTCATTAAACTATTTTTCAGTAATAAAAGTTTGATCTTTAATAAACAGTTTAATAAAATCGATAAGGAGTCTTAAGTGTAACTTGAGAGAATTATATATGGGTGAGTAATGTAACATAGTCCATTTTAATTATAGATTAATTATCCGAATTTGAGTATTTGTCTGAATTTAATGTCTATATTATTTATTTTATTTAATTAAATATTTTTAAAGTTGTATCTTGTATCTATTATATATTATTTATATTTATCTGACATTACTCTAATCTATTATCTGTAATATGCCATCTTTAATCAATAGCTTTTCATATATTTATATTTCTATTATCTAGCTTAAATTTCTTCAATTTACACTTAAATGTTGACTGCAAATTATCATCCCATTCACTTCTCAGACTCTATTCGAAATGTTCCAACACACATGGCCTTGTGAAAAATCCTTAGCTGCTCCCAATTTTTCCTACATTTCCCAACTGAATCGAAGGCTCTCGCATGTCGTTGATATTTTGCTTCAGTTTGCACGATTTTCAATTCAAATGTTTTACTCGATATTACGTTTGGTGTTTGGGGGAGGCGTTGATAGAGGAAACACGAGACGAGACGAGAGGAGAGGAGACGAGAGAGAAGGAGAGAAAGAGGCTGCCTGTATTGGGATAGCGAAACTTTTCGCATAAAATAACACAAGATAAATTGTTAATGCGTCTGTGGGGAAGCGATTAGCGGTAAATGTGCCGAGTTTATTTCGAGTTTTCAGTTTCAGCTTCGTCTGAGAGTTTTTTTTTATATTTTGAATGTAGCACGCGGCCAATGCGGCGTATGCGCAATTTAAATAATATTCACACAAGACCACAGTCAATTCGGTTATTCAGTTTGCCTGCTATTCTTTTTGGGAAAAATATACAAAACAACATTTACGATTTTGACCAAGAGGAAAATGTGTATATACAGCTTTTGGCCATGTTATTGGCAGTGCATTTACAGTTAAATAAAGTATACGACATGGGCACACCATAGATATATATATGTATACGTATATGTATTTATACTTATACGTATACTGATGTCTGACTGCAAAAAATTGTCTCAGTTACCAGGGAAAAGCAGACGGGCTACTCAACTTCCATTGGCAATTTATTTAGCTTTATGTTCCCAGGGCTTTACTGCCAGGCTTAAGTTACGCTTCGAGCCAATTCGAATTGGCCAAGTGCAGTACACACACATTCAGTTCAGAGTTGAGAATTGAGAGTTGAGAGTTGAGGTGTGTTCAGGTGTGCAATTGGCAAATGCAACTCCATTTCTGACACAGCATCTGCAGCTGCAACTCATGATAAATCGTTATTTATAATTTGTATTGTAATCGAAGGACGTTTCTTTAGTTTTTCCTTCTCCTTTTTTCGCATGGAAATTGTTGGTTAAGTGGCAATCACAACTTGCCTCAACTGGATTGCAGAGATTGTTGCAATGACTATTCAATTGATATTGAGTATTTGTATGTGCATGTGAAATATGCAACTCTCAGAGTTCTCAGAGGCTTTCAAATTCATTTCGATGGTATATAAAACATGTCCTTTAGTCCTGATTCGATTGAGTACGTTATTAGTATGAAAGGAGCCTGCAAGGCAATTTCTATAATTCTATTTATGTGCTGAAGAGGGTTTATTTCGAAATTGCATTTGATGTACATAAAGTGCATCCTCTATTCCCAGACAGTTTCTTCAGGTGAATAGCAGCAGTTGATGAATAAATTCATAAATAAAAAGTACAGATTATATTTTTAAAAAGAGAATTTTCTATTTAATATAAAGTATTCTGTGTTGAGAATATCGAACCATTTTATTTAATTATCTTTTGAAATTAAACAGAACTCGATTATTGAAATAAAATTAAACATTTTACAACAGTATATTCGATTTAAAATTTAATTTAGTTTACTTACTTAAGATAGTACTCATACTTATAATTGGTTAATATACTGTATGCAGTCTATTAAGTCCAATATTAACTGATAAATAAATAATAATAATAATATTTGATCCATTTAATCATTAATTAATTTTTATCTTAATCCATTGAAAAAGTTGATCAATATTAAAAAGAGAATTTAACATCTTTTAGGATATTTAAGATATAAGTAACTCCAAAATTAAATCAGATATATTTGATATATTTTCATATTCTATTTATTTCGCTGAGAAAATAAATATAAATTTCACATTAGTACATCTTTCCAATGTAGTAATTAAAATTATTCTTTTGGAATTACACTCTCATTCTCCCTGAGTAGCATTTCCACTCCAGTGAGCTCACACTGTATTTAGAAATTGCTAGTATGTTCTACACCTGACCAAAGTCCACTCCTTACTTAATTATAATTACAACCGCATCTACATCAAGTTCTGCCTGGTAAACCATTCAAAATGTTGCAACAAATTTAGCCAAAAATCTCACAAATTATGCTAACAAAACTGGAAACTCAAACACACATGCACACGCCCTTTCTCCTCTTTCCTCTCCCTTCCCCTCAATCTTTCGCGCATATTCTCTCATCTACACTTCTCCCCTTTATTTATACCTGTTGGCCAAAAGTATCCATCTATCCGCAAATTACTGCAAATACCAAAACCGAAAAATAATTATTAGCAACATAAATTTCAAAACCAAAAATGTACAAATTTGTTAACCTGCCCTTGGGTGTTTAAGGTGGAAATGGGGGTGTAAGGGGTGTGTTAACCTAATTTGAAGAGCAAACATAATTTATGGATAATTACATATTTTACTGCTCACACACACAGTAAAAAACTTTCATCGAGAGATTTTCATTTTGCATGCGGCCAAAATATTTTGAATAGGGCCAAAAATGTTGCTGTTGCTCTTAATGAAAATTATTTGCGGTAACAAAATCTAAATAGACAAATTTAAAGCTACTTAAAGCAATGTTGTAGCAGGTCAGAATTTGTGGCATAAATAAATGCAATGCTGCCACTGGCAGCAGATGAACGAAGAAGAGAAGAAGAAACGTAACGAAAAGAACAGTTGGAAAATGGCTGAAAGCTGTTGGCCAACTGTCAGCGAGGAGTGCAAGTGACAAGTCAGAACTCAATGAGGGAAGACACACACAGAGAGAGAGAGAGAGAAAGATGAAGAAAAACCGGATGCATCTTGGCGGCAATGGAGGTCAACCCCCCAATTGTTAGTGTATGGGATGTTGGTTGTGCTATTCTATTTAGTAGCTGCCTCTCCCTTCCTCCTACTCTCACTTTACTTCTCTTTTCATGCCACACTGCGAACATATTGTGCATGCCGCTGCCACAGACTGTTGCATACTTTTGTGCACTCGACTGCGCCTGAGTGACTGCGCCTCAAGTCAGTAACCCTCTTCCCCTCTTCCCCTGTCCCCCTGTCACGCTCCCCGCTTGCCACTCTGCTACTTGCCACTTGCCACTTGCCATTGAGAAATTACCTAGCCAAAGTTGCGTAGCGAATCAGGCGTAAAGCAGACAAAGAAAAGTAGCTCCAAGTTAGCTGACAGATATTATTATTTATGCGGATCTCTGGGTCGCCATGCTACCTTTCACTCTCCTCTCTCTCTCTCTCTCTCTGTCTCACTTTTCTCCTCTCACTCGCTCAGCTTCTTGGATGGCTGGTTGAGTTTTTAAGTGCAGAATCGCGAAATGGAAACGCTCATTACTCATGCGAGTGAAACTTGGGCAAAAAGGCGAAACTTTCTGAAGTTAACTAGTTTGTTTTTTTTTGGTTCCCTCTCTCTCTCTACCTAGTTTTGGAAAAGTCGTAAAGTAGTCAGGTAAGAGCTAAACAGGGTATAATATTTTATAAAATATATTAAACTCTCAAAGAAAAACAATGAGCATAACTAATTAACATTTAAAACTGCTATGCATGAAATTTTGTAAACATTTTTCTACAAGTTTTGTGTTGACAATACTATGAACTTAGAAATATTATAAAATGTTGTTATCTTGAACTTTTCTTTTATAAACCATAAAAGTTATTAAAGTTAAATTGTGGACAAAGTAAATATTTTCGGTTTTATTCCGTAAATATAGATATATTAAATTAATATATAGTTATTCGACACAATACCGTTTTTGAGATCAGTTTTTCAAGGCAAGTATGCCTTTATTTTGGAGTGTTGAAAAAAAAAATAAAACAATTATTAAAGTTAAAAGAAATTTAAATCATTTTCTAATTATTGTTCATTTTTATTTAAATCATTTCCAGAATTTCTGGAGCTCAAAAAGTGTTCAAAATTTCATAAAAGAAAAGAATTGAATGTATGATATACATACATTAAAATTTTTCAATCCTTCATTGTCAAATAAATTCAGTGGCATTTCAGACTTTCCATGATTGTAAAAATATAAAAATTCCAGTACAAATAAAATGATATTTATACAAAATATAAAAAAGGAAGTGGAGTTGAATATAGATAATATCCATAGCAGAGATTAAAACCTCAACCGAAACCGTAACCTTTAACCGATGAAAACCGATTGAAATTTGTAACCGTAACTGAAATCGTAACCGAAAATAATATTTTCGCTGTACCGAAAACCATAAACCGAAACTCTTTAAACCGAAATAACCGTTTAGTAACCGATTCATTTATAAGGGTTAATTTCGGTTCTGGCCGTCCCAGGTACTGATTAACTTTGAACTGCCATAACTTTGTCAAAAGTAAATCAATTTCCATGCTCCATGTAAATTTGAGCATGATTTTACCTCATAATTCGTTCTGCATTTAAATTTTGTTCATTTTAAAAATTCAAAATTTTTCGAAAAAATCAAAAAAGACAAAGGGGTAACACTGTAAATTTTCCAAAAAATTCGAATTTCAAAATTTTTTGAAAATTAACAAAATTTAAATGCAGAACGAATTTAAAGGTAAAATCATGCACAAATTTACATTTCGCATGGAAATTGATTAAGTTTTGACAAAGTTATGGCAGTTCGAAGTTATTAAAAATCAGTAAAATCAAAAAAATCGATATTTTCAAACCAAATGAACCAAATTTATATGAGGTGAAATTAAAATATAATCGACATTACGCTGGACTATTCCAGTCTTTTTTATGTAAAGCAATGAAAACCTTAATTTTTTTTTTGTAAACCAAAACTTACAAAAAACCGATAACCGTTACGAAACCGATACTCCAAGATTTTTCATAACCGATAACCGAAAACCCTAATTCGAGAATAACCGAAACCGTAACTGAAACCGATATTTGTTTCGGTTTTAATCCCTGATACACAGTAAATATGTATTAAAGTTTGTGTTCTGAAGATAGATCAGATGACCTAAAAATAACATCTTCAAACAGTTTAAGATCGTTGCCAATATTGTTGTAAATATTGGAATAACTTTGACCCAGAAATACCATTGAAGTGCGCTTGGATTGGGGGCGTGTTGGGGGCAATCAAATAAATCAGAAGCCCGCGTCTAATTAAACTTAAGCTGCGACCCTTAACACTTGAGCTTTTGCCATTGTTTTTGCTGTGGATGAGGCGGCGGCTGGGCAAGGGGGTCAAAGGTGGGGGATTGGGAAGCTTGTTAAGCCGCGTGCCAGCGCACACATCAAGTCATTTGCATAAGGCGTTGCAAGTGCCGCATCCACCACGCCTACGAGGCCAGGCGAAAGATCAACTGGGGAGCCATTTCAGGGGAAAGGAACAAGTCCCGGCAACCCGACATGTCGACATCTGAATATGTCTATGCATATGAGCAAAAGTTTGTGCCCAAGACCCCTTCCAATGGGTCTACTTCTCACTCCTCTCCTCCATTCCCCCGTTGCTCCTTTGAGTAGTGGCAACTGTGTCACGAGCGCCTTTGTGTCATGTGTGCCAATTAAAGTCGCGCCACGCCCCCAAAACACTAGGCGACAACAAATGGCACAACTTTAACAACTCGAAGAGTTTATGCTCTTGTTTTTAGTATAATAGAAATTTATGCAAGCTTCTTCAATTTAATTAAAAGTGACTATATTCTAAGAAGCTTTGAATTAATCTTGTATAACGTTCTTTATTATATCAAATATTTATTAATAAGCATGTTAAATTTAATCCAAATTTTGTATTAATCCAGTGCAGCAACTTTTTGAATTAGGTGTATAATTTGAAAATAGCTTTTTATTAGAGTACTACGTATTCAACTTGTCGAGTTAATAAGGAACTATAAAATAATGAAATGTAAGCTTTCATGCGCTTTTAAAGCTTTGTGCATTGAAAGCTGCAAAATTACAATAGAATAAAGCTGCTAGAATTCATATACTTGCACAGGCTTTGATTTTATTTAAAAGCTGTGCAACTGTTTATCGTATTAATATTATTTATATTGTAAGTTTTAATTAGTGACACAATAAATGTGTTTTAAGCTTTCAGGTGCTTTTAAACATCTTTAACAACAGTTTACTTAAGCTTAAAGCTTTCAACTGCATTTATGTATATTTGTAATTAAGGATTCATAATTTAAAGCTCTGTCTCTAGAACTCCATTTCTTTGCCAGTTACAAACTTTCTCTCAGTTCTGGCAAACTTGAGCATTATTTCCATTACAGGGTATTCAAATACATGCTGCTCGCCTGCTGTTGCTGTGTTTTTGTTGCTGCTACTTAGTATACTCAACTTTTGCCCGTCTTGCTGCCTTGTTGTGCGCATTATTAGCTGTCGTTTATTTTACACAAACAGCGGAGTTAAAGAAACAGCTGCAGTGAGAATGACAGAGAGAGAGAGAGAGAGAGAGAGAGAGAGAGGGAGTGTAAGAGAGGGAAAGGGAGAACAGCTCATGCTGCTTAAAAGTCCTTGTGCACAACAAATTTCTGTTGTCGTCGTTGGTTGCTTTGCAACAGGACTTGAGACTGCAGACTCCTCACACCTTTTACTAGGGCCGTTGCATGTTTGTTGTGCATATGCCAGGGCAGAAGGAACTTGGCTGCTGCCACAGTTACTAGTTACAACTTGCAACCTGCCCCTTGCCCCCTTGCCACCTTGTCCCCTGCATTCCTCAGTCCCATCTTGTCGACAGTCCTTGGCTTTGTTGTCGTTTTAGCTGCCGTGACGCTACTTATCTTTATACATTTAAAGTCATTAGTTGCTGCCGTCGCAACGGATCTTAAAGAAGCTGCCACAACAGACACCAAAAGGGACCTCGATGCAAACTTCACTGTAACTATTTCTCCAGCAACGAGAAATTAAAGGAGAAAATCAAAACTAACAAAATAGTAGTAAATGCAATAAGTGGAAAGAAATAAGAAGTCGGGTCAAATTGCAAATATGTATTTATCCAATGTCTGCTCACAGCTTTTGGGTATGAGTACTTTAAGCTAAAGTCTAAGAAAATGCACAACAAATTGAAAGAGACTGAGGTCAAAGTGCGGTAATGAACTATGAAAATGGTAAAGGAAAATAAAAGAAAACACTTAATACTGAGAAAAGTACAAACTAGTTGAATACAACACTTAATAATAACAAAAAAATATTGAGTCAAACATTTTTAATCTTCTACTTTATTTAAGCTATTTTAATTTACTTCTGATTTCCGTTTCCAATAATTACATCATCCATTAGTTATATACTTTATATGCTGTCTTATATTTTATCTCCGATTTCTATTTTCCATTTTCAAATATAATAAAAGTATACACTCTCATTGTATCATAAATGTGATTAAATTTATAAAAATTAAACGCAAATTATTCCTTTCACATCAAATAAAAAAAACCTATTTTTCAAATGTTATTTTACGAGTTCTTTTGTTTACTTATTCATTATTCTGTGTATATCCTACATTTTATTTTATTTGAACTATATATTTTATATTGTACTGAATGTCCTACTATCTTTAAATATATGTACTATTAATATATATTTAATATTTTCTATATAAATTAAATATATTCTTTATTTAGTTATAATTTTCATTTATATTCAAAAAATATAATATTCAAATTTGTTTGTACCACATTTCTTTTCAGTCATTAAGTCAATCATGATCCTTTCATAATATAATAATATTATTCGTTTCTCATACTATTTTAGTATTTTCCTATGATATAATATTTAATCTACTATCCTCTATTTTTTAGTCCATTCAATATTATTTATTTTCTTTATTTTTCGTATTGTATTACATATTGTAATATTTTTTATTATTCATTTCATTATCTTTTTTTATATTGTACTGAATGTCCTACTATCTTTAAATCTATGTAGCATTAATATTACATATTCTGCCATCAGTTTTATATTTTCTATATAAATTAAATCTATTTTTTATTTAGTTATAATTTTCATTTATATTCAAAAAATATAATATTCACATTTTTATGTACCACATTTCTTTTCAGTCATTAAGTCAATCATGATCCTTTCATAATATAATAATATTATTCGTTTGTCATACTATTTAAGTATTTCCCGATGATATCATATTTTATTTACAATCCTCTATCTTTTTAGTCCATTCAACATTTTTTTCTTGTATTATTATTTGTTTTATTTTACAAATTGTAATATTTTTTTTATTATTTATTTCATTATCTTTTAGAGTACTTTATTTTAATTGACTACGCTTCTATTTATAATAATATATACCAAACCAAACTGGACCACTTAAATAATTGTAAAAAATAGAGCAATACGAGAGAAAAGCAAGTCGCTTTCTTAAATCGAGTTGTGTTGCAGCCACGCATCTGGGGCATGAACTGCTTCAGAGTATGTGGCAACGCAATGAGGCGAGTGGCAGCAGCTGCCACAGCTGTGATGTGAGAAGGTGGAGCAGGAGGAGGAGGAGGTGAGACAATGACAGCAAATGTGAATGCTAATGCAACGCGTGGCAGCCACAGCAACAGTAACAGAAGCAGCAACAGTTATGTGTGTGGCAAGTGGCAGTTGCATTAGGTTGGCCGACTCTCAACGGTTGGTCAAGTAACTCGATTCTGCGGCTTGTTGCACATCGGACTATTTTGTAATTTATATGCGCATGTCGATGTCGATGTCGTCGTTGTTGTTGTTGTTGTCGTTGTAATCGTGGTCCTTGGGGCAGCTTCCTTGTAATCGTGCAACCGCAACGAACAAAATCTGACAGGAAGCATTTTTGTGACAAGCGCACAAGTTTCACGCTTCAATGTGCAACGGCATGACTGACACCGAGAGGGGCAGGAGCAGGAGGGAAAGGGGAAAAGTGCGACAGTTGTTTCAAGAGGAAAACGTCAACAGCAAATGAAAATGGCTGTCCAAGCTGTGGATGTGATCAGGGGGAGAGGGGAAGAGGAAAAGCTGAACTGTTGGAAAATGAAATGAAAAGCACAATATGTTTGGGATTTCTTTTTCTTTTTCGATTTTTATTTCTATTTTAGCGGAAAGTGGATGGAGCTTGACATTGATAGACACAGGGGTCACCTGTTAAATCTACAAAGAAATGAGTGTGTAAATAAGAGGAAAATAGGAAATTAGTTGGGTTAGAGTGGAGTCGGAATAATACAGTGTCATCTGATGAGGTTGAAAATAAAATGCATTGTATGATAGATTGATAGAATATGTAGAGATTACCATGTGAACCTCTGAATTATGAACATCAGTTCTTCAAGACTATGCCAAAATTATCTGCTAACCTGCAAATATTATATTAAATATATAATGTTTAAAGCTTTAAGATAAACTATTCTTAAGGAAGCAAAAAGCACTGCAAGCACTGTCTTAATAAAATATGAAACATATGTTTGCCTTCTCGCAGACAACGACAGCGACAACGACAACGACAGCAGTAAGGATAACAGAAGGAGGAATTCTTCCCGGAAGGAGAATCGCTGCCGTAAAGAAACATAAATATATTACGGCCACACGGTGTTTATTGCAAAAGTTGTTTAAAGAGCTGAAGCCGCAAATGAATTTTTTACCTGAGGAAAAGAAACTTTCAACCATTTAAACTGGCGACACTTTTCTTTGCTTTTCCATTTCCATTTCCATTTCCATTTCCATTTGGATTTGCATTGCGAGCCTTCTTTTGGATGGAGGCAGAGGTTGTTTCAACTCTTGTTATTATTATTCAGTTACGCGCTGTTTATACAGGCGAGATATTCATACATTCATGAATATCTATATATGTATATATGTATGTATGTATGTGTATATGTATGTGTATGGTGTATGTCCATACATATAAGGCACGTACGTATTCGTATCTGGTTTTGGCGTTGTCCCAACACACACGACGCAGGGCGAGAATTTGCATAAACACCAACAACAAAAAGCAGGTGAAGAGGGGGAAAATGGCAGGAGGGGAGTGTAGTGGGGGGAGTAACCACATCCACCATACACAGATAGCACAGCAAACGCGACTTGGTTTACTTTTAAATTTGTATTATATGCATTTCCCTTCCCTCTCCATCCCTCCATCCCATTTTTTGTACATGTTTATAAAATTGTCTAAATTCCCACAAGTTGATTTAAACTTTCTGCTTTCTTCGCGTTCTGCAAGGACCACCGAAAGTTGAGCCTCGCTTTTGTTAGTTGCCTTAGTTGCGTAGCTAAACTACATTTCATAGGGTATACCAGAATTCCGCTGTTGTTTGTAACAAATCAATTAGCAAATTAAATTTTAGTTTTCCACTCTTTAACTGCAATTTTTATAATTTTATTTATTTATTTCACACGTATATATGTATCTGTATTTTTATAGTGCATAATTTATTCGTTGCTTGTCGCTTTCCACATCAGATATTTCGAGAGCTGCTTACTCTGTGGACTTTCATTCGTTTGGTGCCACGTCGCGTATACGTTATGCTTTTTACACAATTGTTATTGTTGTTGCTGGGTTTAGTTGGGCTCAGTTGAGTTGGGATCTGTCTTTTTGGAGCATTTGCCGGCATGCAGAAATGTTTTTCTTTTACACACGAGTGCCATATACTCGTATACTTGTAGAATCTGTCGGGGGATGGCGATGCCACCAGGAAATGCTAAAAATGCACTCAGGTATTGAAATCTGTCTGTGTGTGGGTGTATACATATCTCTTTGTCTGGATATGAGTGTGTCTTGTCTTCCTTGTTTATTTATGCAACTGTGCCAGCGCATTCGGTTTAGCTTTTTGGTCATGGTAACCAGATAAGAACAGGTTTTATGTAATGCTCTCGCATGACTATCAACATCTCATACACATGTAAAAGAAATTGAAAGCGAAAATACTCTGAGATGAGCACAACAATTGACGAATTGAGAGCGTGAGAAAGCTACAGAAGTTGTGCAATGAGGTGTGAATTATAAATATTCAAGTGATAAATAGAAAGCAGCTATAAATTGAACAAAAAAAAATAGTTCTGCATTGCGTATACTTAATATGTTCTAAAAAGTGATTTTACACTAAATAATGTTAGTAATTAGAAGACATTTAAGTTCAGACTTTATTAAAAACGATTAAAATTACTAAGAAAACCGTATACTTGAGTGTAATTGGGCGTATACTTAATTTATGAACTAATATCTTGCAATATAAGAGAGAAATTTTATAAAATTTTGAACATGTATTATGATATAAATATTCAAAAAATTAGTACAACATAGCGTATACTTAATATGCTGAAAAGAGTGCTTCCCCACCGTCAAAACCGTCTACTTGAGTGTAATTGAGCGTATACTTAATATGAGGCAAAAATGGCAGACTTATGAACTAATAGCTAGAGAAAATAAGAGAAAATTTTTAAAAAAATTTTAAACAGGTATTATGATCAAAATATATAAAAAAACAGTACAACATTGCGTATACTTAATATGCTGTAAAATGAGCTTCTGAACAAAATAATGTTAGAAATTGGATTACATTTAAGTTCAGATTTTATTAAAATCTTTTAAGCGTACTAAGGAGAGATATTATGATGAAAACCATGGACTTGAGTGCAATTGAACGTATACTTAATATGGGACAAAAAAGGCAGAATAATGATCTAATAGCTAAAGAAAAATTTTAAACATGTATTATCATATAAATATTACAAAAATTAGTACAACATAGCGTATACTTAATATGCTGAAAAGAGTGCTTCCCCACCGTCAAAACCGTCTACTTGAGTGCAATTGAACGTATACTTAATATGGGACAAAAAAGGCAGACTAATGAACTAATAGCTAAAGAAAATAAGAGATTGGCAAACAATTTTATGCATGTATTATGACTCTCATAGAATAGAAATATTTGACTTGAAATAACAAGAGACACAAATAAGACTTTCGTTAATCTTGATAATCAAATATGACATAAGTAATAGATTGCTGAATTATATTCTGCTATAACAATTGAAAATACAGCCGGCATCTCTTAATGTATTTCTGAGAATTCTTTCGCACAGTTGTTAGCGTGATTCGCACTCATGACAAGTTCATTTCTAATCCACTTACATCTAATTTATCCGTATTACTTTGCATCTACGAGTTTTGTTTAGTGGTTATGCTGTTCACCCCATGCACTTGACTGAACTTTAACTATTCTCACTCACTCACACTCACAAACATTCACATTCATTTACACTTGTATTCACACTCACACTCACACTTACACTCACTCACAGCCAGACTCACACTCATCGCTTTAACCAGTCAAGCACTTGGCTCAAGTGTTTGCTCACTTTGCGGCCTCTCGCACTCCTCTTTCAGCCCCTCTTCTTACCCCTTTCGCCTATCTGCCTATCTCTCCATCTGCCTATCCGTGGCTATCTCTTTCCGCATTCAAACCCTCTCTGCTTTGTTACCGTTTTGGCCTCTGTTTCTGTTTCTGCCTGTTATTCATGTTTTTTTTTTCGTTGCGTTTAGGCCGTGGCTAAATCTCCTTGGCATATGTTTCCCACTCTCTCTTCCTATGTTTTTCTGTTTGTTCTCAGCTTGTTTATTTTTTCTTTCTTTTCTCTTGCATTTCGTCCCTTCTATCCCTTATTTTCCCTACTTTTCTGCCATTGTCTGACGCCTTTCACTCACTCACTTTATTTGTGCTCATGCATCATAAGGGTTTAATGGATTTGCTGCGGCCTCTGGAAGATCTCAGTACAGGTCTGCATCATTTCTCAGCTAGCGCCACACCCACAATTTTCACACGCCCCCTTCTCCTTTGTTTTGGTTTTGAGTTGCCCACACAATGATTATCATATTACGCACATTTCCAAGCCCCATTTTCCCTCCGTTCCCTAAAACATTGCCATCTTGACGTCGGTTCTGTCTCTGGTGTTTATGACTTTATTTTGGCCACCTACCCAACAGTTAATACATTTTTATAGACTTGCCAAACTACTTTCTCCCACACTCTCTGTCTCGCTTTCTCTATTTCCAGAAGCACTTTACAGGTCTGTCATTCTATTAGCTTTTCGCGTGCTTTGTCATTGCCGTTAATAGACTTACTTTTTCTGCTTTTCTTTTTTGCTTATACAATGTTTTTTGTTGTTATCGCTCTCGTTGTTATTGTTGTTGTTGTTGTGGCGCCATTAAGACGTCGTTGTTGTCGTCCTTGCTGTTGCTGTAATTGCTCAGCTGCGTGAGAGGCTCAGGTGTAAGTAATGGCTATAAAAAAGTGAGCAACGCTGCGTATACGCAATGCGTAAATCAAATTGAGCGAATAGTCGAAAAGTCTATAAAAATGGCATACCTCCGTATTTTGAACTCAATTCATGGCGAATGGCAATTCGGGAATAGCAAAACAACGAATTATGTATACTCTTTATATATAATGTAACATAATAATATTTAAATATATAAAAATATTAATATATTATTTGAAAATAATGTTGTTTATTTAAGTATTTTTAATAAAATATTGTTAGATTTAAAATTAATAAATTTTATTATTATTTTTATCCATTTTTGCAGTAGAATTTATGTATAATTTCATTTTCTCTTGAGATGCATTCTGTAATCAGCAATTTTTGTTTAATACAATTTCAACAATTGATCAGAATGTTGTTGAATATGCACTCGATTTACAAGCTCAATTTGCCTGTGTCAAAATTTTGAGTTTTTCATTTGGATAGAGAGAGAGAGAGAGAGAGAGGTAGACTTCAGCCGCAGGCAGAGCTTTACTGGTTTACTTCCCTCTCTCCCCTCAATACACACTGAAAGCATAACCAGATTCTGTATATGTGTATGGTATAGTTTGTAGCTGTCTTTAGCACACATCAAAAACATTATTAACACGACGACAAGCACAGGGACAAACATGGTCTGGGGATAATAGAAAAGATGCCTGCGAGCAGGCTCAGCAAACCAAAACATGTGTCCTTACTGCAAAATCTACTATGTGAGTGTGTATCTCTCTCTCTCTCTCTCTCGCTGTGTGTATGTGTGTGTGTGTATTTATGTGCCATGCCAGACACACACACACATACATATGCACACTCTCTCATTGCCAGAAACATCAACTGCTTTTGGCGTGCATTAAGTGGCCTTAGACTGCCACACAAGGACATGCTTTTTGTGGTCTTTAAAATATTTTGTTTTCTTTTTACCACACTCCCACAATTCCGTTTTTCTGCCCCTTCCTATTTTGCATTTAAGGTGTCTGCAAAGCGCATAAAATTTATATTAGACTGTCTCTCAACTTCGTTGGCGAAATAATATTAAAAGCAATAGCTACCAGTTTCAACAGAATGAAAAAAAAAATCTATTCTTAAATTTAGTTTCGCGTTTCTGGTTTCGTTTCCTCTTTTTCTCTTCTTGGACTGAGTACTCCTACTCTGACAGGGAATAAGCAGCTTAAAAATAAGAGTGTGTGTGCAGAATTTAAGTACAACACTCGCGACTGTTTAATTGAGAGCATTATCAAAGATATTGCATGAAAGTAGCTTAAAAGCAGGGATTAAAACCGAAACGAATATCGGTTTCAGTTACGGTTTCGGTTATGGAGTATCGGCATCGTAACGGTTATCGATTTCTTGTAAGTTTCGGCTTAAAAATACCGGTAAGGTTTCGGTTCACACAAAGAAATTTAGGTTTTCGGTTGACCAAAATAAGAAGTTTTATTCATTGTTTTACATGAAAAAAGACAATACTCTTATTAGCCTGGAAAATAATGTTATCTGGTGACTCGAATGGTCCTGCGTAATGTCGATTTTATTATAATTTGACATCATATAAATTTGGTTTGAACATTTCGATTATTTTGATTTTACTAATGCTTAATAATTTCGAACTGCCATAACTTTGGCAAAACTTAATCAATTTCCATGCGCAATGTAAATTTGATCATAATTTTACATCCAAATTCGTTCTGCATTTAAATTTTTTTCATTTTAGAACATTTTTGAAAATCTAAATTTTTTGAAATTTTACAGTGTTACCCTTTAACTTTTTCGATTTTTTCGAAAAAATTCGAATTTTTAAAATGAACAAAATTTAAATGCAGAACGAATTTAGAGGAAAAATCATGCACAAATTTGCATTGTGAATGGAAATTGCTTGACTTTTGACAAAGTTATGGCAGTTCAAAGTTGCTCAGTAGCTGCGACGACCAGAACCGAAATTAACCCATTTAAATGAATCGGTTACTAAACGGTTATTTCGGTTTAAAGAGTTTCGGTTTATGGGCGGAAAAAATTATTTTCAGTTACGGTTACAAATTTCAATCGGTTTTCATTGGTTAAAGATCATGGTTTCGGTTAAGGTTTTAATCCCTGCCTAAAAGTATAACAAAATTTCCCAAGCAATAAATCATATATTTAATTAAGTTTGAAAATAAGTGAAATATTGTATTTGTCGAAATAGAAATTAATATGAGTTCATAAATACAATATCTTTGAAATCTACTTACAATATAAAGTATATATAATATTAATTGATAGTTGTCTAAACATTTATTTGACTATTTAAATATTAGTTTTGTGTTAGTACGAATGGAAAATCGAAGATTACTATATGATTAATAATAATATTATTTATTGTAAATACATTTTTTACAGTAGAGCCCCTAGATCAGGTTTGGCGCTGACAGTGAGTGATAAAATTTTAATACCTTCTGCAAGAACAAGAAGTGCAATTGAACTTTGCACTTAAGATGCTCCACAATTCTGAAATGTATGTGCCACATGCACAATCTCTTTCAATCTTTCTCCTCTCTCTCTCTCTCTCTCTCTGTGGTAGGCTGTCAAATTTGAAGTGCAGCTTGTGTGTGTTTGTGAGTGTAAAGCAAGAAAAATGAATCAGGTTAACGAAGTTGCATCTGAGGGCAGCCATGAAAGTGTAGTGCGTGTGGAATTGAAATCAGCCAGTCATGAAATGTAGGTTACCCACACACACACACACACACACACACACACAGATACACAGATACACACACACTGACATACATAGATGCAACTAAAAAGTATGCAACAATTTGCAAATCAAATGAAAATCTTACAATTAGTGCGATGTCTGAGAAATGCCGTGTGATTTTTTTAACGCTGCCAAACACCTTGGAAAGTTTAGCTCGTTGTTAAATTGAGTTGTTGTTTCAGTTGCTTTTGTTGTTCTCGTTGTTGTTGCGGAGGCACTTGAAACTGTTGCAGGTTCGTTAGTGTTGCTTTGACACTTTAGTTCTGATCATCGTCGACTTCTGTCGGCGACTTTTCAAAGTTCGCAACGTCGCCAAGTTTGCTGTGAGTCAAAAAAGTTGCAGTTGAAGAGAGAGAGAGATAGAAATATAGAATGGGGGAGAGAGAGGGATGGAGTGTGCTGCATTCAAATTTAATAGCATTTTGATGAATATTGATTGATTGCTTTTGCCATGAGGCAAATTAAAAGCAATTGCCGAACTGACAGATCGACAAAGTTTGCCCAAAAACTTTCGAATCGTTAATTCTGATATACACAAAAGTTGCAAATGAATTTGGTGGCGAACATTTGCAAGAAATATTTCAATTTATTAAGCAATAGTTGCTTATGTAGTTTTGCTTTAAACGTAATTCAATTGCGAGAAGAGTTTTGGAAAATTAGATTGTTTAATTCGGGTAATTAAATTATGTAAAGGGAAATTTAATAAAGTTGCCTGCTTTATATATATTCAATATATTAATTTATTTTAAATTTCTGAAAATTATGTGACGCTTAATTTAAAATAAATCATAGAGGACTGTCTGAAATGTATAGTTGATATTTTGTTTATTTGCTTTTTCTATAAAATAACATTTCTTTATAATTTTCCTTTTCATCCTTTGTCAAATTCATGATAAAGTTTTTTAATCCATTAACAGTTATTGATAAATCAAAAATAAACTTATTTATTTATTAATAATATGAAAATCAACAATTTTTCTCTTTTTATATATTTTTTCATTCATAAAAGTCCTGCAACTTTTTTTCCTTTGTCAGATCAATGTCAACCCTTTTTTTAAACCATTAACAAATAATTCTGTATTGTTATTAAAGAAATTGCTTGAAGCGAAGTTAAATAATTTTAAAATAATTAAAATCGACAGGTTCGAGTATTAACTTTCGCTGATTATCTTTTGAATACTCTTGTACTCTTGTAGAATTTACAACGAAGTTGGCTGTTAGAAACAATAAAGTATTTCAACATTAAATGTTGTTGCCAGGAAAGAGAGGAAAGGGACGCAGGACGCAATGCAAGTTGCAACCGGAAATGAGTAAACAAGCGTCAAATAGTAAAAACACAAGAGGCAAGCCAAAGCAAGAATCACAATGCTCAAACCAGACAGAGTGTCCTGACGCTGCAGTTGTAGGTCCTTTTCGAAAATATAAATAAATGAAACATTAAACAAAACTGCGACGACAACAATGGACAATGCCTTGTGGAGTGTAAGAAGTGTTGGGTAGAGTTTGGAGTGTGGAGTGTGCCGCGTGCATAAGGACGAAAGATGGCGAAAAATGAGCGAAGACAACAACCGGATATCCGGCAACTTTATAAGGCAAGCAGGCGCGCAATACGCTGGAGAATGCGCCACAAAGGACAACAAGACTCCCAGCGACAACACCGACAACAACGACGCCGCCGACGACATCGTAGTTTATTTTAACTTTTGATTTCCGTCCTCCATTTTTGCACCCTCCCTCGCCCTCTCTCCTCGCACCCCCTTTCCCAGTCAGCTGCATTGTGAATGCAGCCCAGCGCTGTTCCTCGAGTCCAAAAGTTGAGACCCAAGTTCTCGACAACATCTTCAAGACGACGCCCACTGGTAGCATTAAAAATGAATTAAACTTGCGATGTTTCGCTCCAATTCCCACTCCCCTCTCTTCTCCTGCCCTTCTTACTTCCTCTTTATATCCCTTTCTCTATGAGGAATTGCCGATGATATGCAACAGCACAGAATTCAATTTACACCGCTCGGAAGATAACTTTTGGGAGTTTATATTGAGAATAATTACAACATAATAAATAGAATTAAAGAAAACTTGTATCTGATATAATCAGATTAATACTGTCTTCATTCAAAGAAAATTAATCTCAAAGAAAATAAAATGCCTTAATCATTAAATCTAATTTTTTATATCTTCAATTCAATCTCTAGGTGAAAATTTATCAAATCAAAGTAGACGCTGTTTTCGTTTAAAATTCCTTTCATTCTACTCATATCGAAATTCATGAATATATTCACTTTTAAACACATTTTTATACAAGCCACATCAACAAAAATAAAATTTAAATATAAATCAAAATCATTTTAAGCATAAAGTGAAATATTTTTTTTAATGTTAAGCATAAAGTGTAATTTTTTAATTTTTTGTACAACATTTTAAAAGAATATATGTATAGGGAATCGGAAGAAAGATAGATAAAAAGAAATAACTCTGGAAGAGTAAAAGTAAAAAAACGAACAATAAAAGTTCGAGAAGAGTCGATGAGTAATATCGATTCTTTGCTTGGAGGAGCTGGTATGATTGTCTTTCATAAAAGAAAGATAAAAGATAGATTAACTTTGGATGAGTATAAGTGGATTCCTTTTTTTGGAGGAGCTGGTACAATTGTCTTTAATTGGAATTACTTTACTCATTGGATCTAATTTTGGACTGGATTATAATCAATTTGATTATGACTTGGATTGTAAGTGAGATATCCAAGAGGTTATGGAATATTTTTTGAGATTTTCCACTTGTTGCAGTGATTTACTATTAACCGGACTTTGATTCTGGATTATGAGAGTTTGGATGTCCCATTATCCTCCCCCATATCAACTACGTGGGCATGATTTTGGTGAACTCGATTTTGGATTTGACACGAAAGAATTTAAGACATATGGTTGACGATAAACTTAACTTCACAAGAAGCACTTGGAATTTTAACTGACTTAGTAATTTACTGCAAGATTTAAAATTCTATGTTACAACGTTCTCTTTTGAATTCGCACTTTGCTTAAAATTTTGGTATTATAAATAAATGTTTAATTTGGAACTTTATATAAGCATTTAGCGTTTGTATTTAGAGTGCAAAGTCTGGGCATTTAAAACTATATAAATTAATAAATATTATATTATTATTTAAGATAGTTTCTTTTTCAAATCAGTTGTGACTTTCTTTGCTTACCTACAGGAGAAATGTTAAATTCAGATTTTAAATATTTGTTAAAAAAAAACGTTGGTTTTTGTCATTTGGTTCATGTTTTAATCTGGATTTTAGTTTAATTAAGTGATTATCATTGGTGATTTATAGTGTATAAATGAAAACAGGATACAGATCAGTTTACCAAAGTCTTTAAAGTATGTTCTAAACTGTAATATTTGTATTGAAAAGATTCATTTATATTTCACTTTATAAGAAACTCATATACTGTACACAGTAACAATAGATTTTAGATACATATATCATAATGTGGTCAAAGGGGCTAATTTCATATAACTCACTTCTAATACACCATCACAAATATATGGATTATGAAGAGGATTACAACAGTAAGGGGAAACCCAGTGTAGATTTAAATCAAAATATTTTCAGGTAAGTTTATCCACTTTCTATAAACCATATCTAAACTCTCGATTTCTTTAGAACCCAACTTCTTCTGCTCGATTACAAGCAGTTCAAGGCCGCTCGTCTTATTCAGCGACATTTTCGGGGATGGAGTGCTCGTCATATGATGAATAAACAACACAGGGCTGCGATTTTCATTCAAAGAAAATGGCGAAAGTATTTAAAAAATCGAAATCTTATAATCAATTTTCAGAATAGAACGCAGTCCAATGTTCTGATGACATACAATTCAAGTTCCATCAAGATTCAGGCTCTCTTTCGTGGTTGGTGGTCCCGCAAATATGTCAACAATATGATATATTTGAAGTCTATACAATTGAAGGCCGTCGAGGATATATTGCATTGCATATGTTATGAGCTACATACTATGAAACGCACTGAGCAGCTGCCAGGACTTTTATCGCTCCGACAGGGAGAGTGAGTCCATCTCCTCATTAAGTTTTTACCCTTAACTCTTCATTATTTCTAAATCTATTCTATTTACTAACTGCTATCTCTTTTATATAATAATTCATCTTTTAAGCTATTAATCTGCTTTCAGTTGGTTCTTCTGATTATTTTCTTTTGTAGCCTCTCTCTACTATTTATAATCTGTTTTATTTTCCTCTTTATTTTACATTTATTTAAAGTGCTTTCTGTGATTCTCTATTTATATTTATAGTTTCCGTCTTAATTTTTGTTGGTTTTGTTTTTAACCAGGGATTAAAACCAAAACGAATATCGGTTTCAGTTACGGTTTCGGTTATGCGCGCATTAAGGTTTTCGGATATCGGTTATGCAAAGTGTTGGAATATCGGTTTCGTAATGGTTATCGGTTTTTTATAAGTTTCGGTTTAAAAATACCGGTATGGTTTCGCTTCACAAAAAAAAATAAAAATTGAGGTTTTATGATCCAGTGTAATGTCGATTTTATTATAATTTGATCTCATATAAATTTGGTTTCAAAATTTCGATTAATTTGATTTTACTGATTTTTAATAACTTCGAACTGCCAAAACTTTGCCAAAACTCAATCAATTTCCATGCGCGATGTAAATATGAGCATGATTTTACCTCCAAATTCGTTCTGCATTTAAATTTTGTTCATTTTGAAAATTTGAAAATTTCGAAATTTTTCGAAAAATGATAAGGGGTTACACTGTAAATTTTCAAAAAAAATTTGATTTTCAAAAATTTTCAAAATTGAACAAAATTTAAATGCAGATCGAATTTGGAGGTAAAATCATGCTCAAATTTACATTCCGCATAAAAATTGATTTACTTTTGACAAAGTTATGGCAGTTCAAAGTTGTTCAGTAGCTGCGACGGCCAGAACCGAAATTAACTCTAATAAATGAATCGGTTACTAAACGGTTACAATCGTCTTCTAATCTAAATTGATCATCCTCCACTCTCTTTCCAGTTGCCTTCGCAAGGTGGAAGAGTTGGTTTCGACTCTTACCTATCGATTGTACAATCGTTATGTGGGAACAAAATGGATTACTACCAAAACTTATATGGATAAACGCCGCTCTGACTTCTTGAATTCTTTTCTCTACACCTCGGTGCCCTATTATGGCAATGATCACATCAATGTCTGTGCTCCTCCACCGCCTCCGAAGTCAATCAAGGCCTATGAACGTCGTGAATACGATGTCACTCAAACCTTAATGGAGGCGAAAAGATTTAATCAAGAACTCAAAGGCAATCAACCCAAATTACGTGAGTAGCCCAAAAAATTTAATCATATGTGGAGAGATAATATGTTGTTTTTCCTTTTAGGAAAACGGCCGATAAAGGAGCCAGGTATGCGCTATAGACTTTTCTGCAAGGATCTTGTCTATAGCATGAAGCGTTGGAATATTGGTGATCAATTTAAAATCATTATACCAGATGACGTATTTGATGGTAACATGCAGAACTTTATAATGGATCTTAAGGGGTATTTAGAGAGGAACAACTACGTCGAAAACTGCGATTGCGTTCGCGATAAGGAAAATACAGATATCTTAGCTCCCCACTTTGACTTTCAATAATTTGTTCTTAAATAAATTATATAAAAAATCAGTTCTTGATTATCTATAATTTTTTTATAAAAGGATTAAAATAATGCTTTGAGCTTTATCTCAAAACCTGTACCTTACCTCTTCATCCTTTTCTTATTTTAAGAGATGATGAGATTGAGCAATATAAATTTAACTTTTTAACTTGATAGACAGTCAGGTAATTTTTTTTAAACAATACAAAATTTACATATGGATTTATTTATCCAAAATATTTATAACTTAGGGTATATTAAGTTTTAGGTTTAATTAATTTTGGTTCCTAGGTTTGGTTAAGTTTTGATCAAAGAATCTAAAAGATATTTGACTGTTCTTATTCTCGTCAACTTCATCAAATCAAAACACATAAATAAGTTCAATCAATATTGGCAACAAATTAAATTTAATGATGTTTGTTGCTTGCAGCCAAAGTAAAGTAGCTCCAAAAATAAAGAAAGCAACGAAACGAGAGCAGAAATTGCTAACTCTGGTAAATATTTGCCAACTGACGCTAATGAACTTGAGCATACAAATAGGCAACATACCAATTCAGTTAGTACTTGAGGTCCTTTATATCTCGATAGCCAAAGTCAAGTCGAAATGATTTTCCCAATAGATTCAAGCAAATGCTTTTGATTAAAGAGTTTTCCACAAGAAAATTTGCTCACTTACAGATTTCTCTCATGTATTTTTTTCGCAACGAGTGAAACATGTTTACACAAAGAATTTTTGCTATTGATTGTGTGATTGCTCTGTGTGTGTGTGTGCGTCAATGTGTGTCTGTGTGTGTGCGAGTACGAATTTTCACATATGCTACAATGTTGCAAGAGAATCACGTTTGGGCTCCATTGTGGGCACACAAAAGTCAATAGCTCTGCTCTGATTTTCTCTCTCTCTCTTTCTCTATTTTTGGTCCGTATTTGCAGAGGTTTCGCTTCTCAGAAGAAGGCTACTTGTCGTAACAAAAACTGAGCATACAATATCAAAATGTAGTACGTTCAGACTCAAGGATTTTCCATCAATAGCACAGATCGAGCTTGTAATCTTCACGTAATTCAATAAAATGTATAAAACTTGTTTATAAATAATGAAATAAATATTTAAAATTATTTAAAATTATTACTTTTAAATTACATTTGATAAATACGCTTATATAAATCTACATTATCAATTGAAATTGTAAATAAATAAAATATTCGTAATTTGTAGTATTAACTTTTTGCTTTTGTAGATTGAGCTTTTTATTTTATATTAATTCCTCTTTTTTACAGCCAGCTGAATTAAATTTATAGAAATATCTGACATCACACCATAAATATATATTTTGAGACTACAAAAGAAAGAAAAAGCCGAGTTTTCCTCGTCAGCACATGACAAATGATAGAACATGTTAATTACGGATAGCAAAAAACAAGAAAAATGCCAGTCATATGGGAAGAATAAAATAGAAACAGAATTAACCCAGATATGCAAATAAATTGTAGTAAAAAAACAAGTCTGAGAGCGAAAGTTGCACATTAACTTCCGCAGCTCATTAAGTCACTGTCAGCCAGAGAGAAAGATAGATAAAGAGAGACAGAGAAACAGAGAGAAAGAAAGGAAGAGTGAAAGAGAGATGTGATAGGTAGGGGTAGACATTGCCTAGTGAAAGCTAGCGGAAAATACTTGTATATAAAAATTTATGCGACGCCAACTGGACGACAAAACCCACCCGCCTACCGGTTTGGGAATCTCCCTTCTCTAGAATCCCCTATTGAAACCAAAGCCAAAGCCTTGCCAGACTGCCAGAAAGTTCTCGCTGTGCGAAAACAAAAATAAAACATTCGGTGGCCCCCATGTAAATTATGAGGGCTCCAGCCCAGCACAAAGAATACGTAAATTAGCAAAATAAAATAAAAATATCAGCACTTGGGGCGCCAGAGGTCAGCTGGATGAGGTCCAGGAAAAAGAAGGGAGAGAATTGTTGTTGGATTCAACTCCTCCCGCAGTGGAAAGGTTAAATGAAAATGTCGACGCATTAATTGAAAATACCAAAATTTTTGTTGGTATATACTGCAAGCAAAAAATGTGGAAAAAATACGTAAATGAAAAAAGAAGCCGCACATCCTTGGCCTAAAGTTTAATTAGGCCGTCTGCCTGTTGTGGCCTATATAAGAAATGCTTAAAATTTCGGTTAATGTTAATGCTGTTGGCCTTGCGCCGTTGAAGGTCAGTTTGGTCGGGTGTTGGCCATTTGAGTGTGGGTCGTTGAATGATGGCCTGTTGGGTGGGGCCAAACTAATTAGTGAGCATTTTGTGGGCGTTGCTGTTTAATGAAATTTTAATAGGAGTTTAATTGAAACTCAGAACGAGCTTCAAATTATTTGTTGCTATTTACTATTTACACAATGAAATTTAATAAGAGTAATTCATATTGACAATAGTAATAATAATTTGTTATTTTATTTGGAAGTGAAAGTTTTATAAAGATTAAAACTTCATTTAGTAATTGCTGAGCCATTAAAAGAACTTGTGGTAATTCAAGAGATCAGGAACATTCAAAATAATATATCGAAACAAATACATTGCTAAGGATAAAGCTATTTTAAAGTGAGTTGAAGAAGTATTGTGTTGCATATAAATAATGAAGTATATTTAAAAATTGGAAAACATTTAAATATTAAGAGAATGGAAGTTGCAGTAGAATTTTCCAACTCGCATTACTATAATGTATAAAAGAAAATCTAATCGTTCCCTTAATAAATGTTTTAAAAAATATTGATGATATTTAAGAAAAACTAGAAAAATGTTTTGATGGTTAGCAGAGAAGTTCATTACTTCTATGTTCTTAAATGTTGCGAGAGATTCGCTTTAATTAAATATAAAGTTATTGAATTAATTAATCTTAAATATAAATAAATGAATTACTATTAAACGAAAAATATATATATTGTTAGATTCTATACTTTCAGTTCTTATAAGGAGACAAGCTTTATAATAAAGCAGATAAAAATAATAATTTATGTTCTGGGAATATCCTATGAAAAGCTGAAGAGTAACAGAATATAAAAAGGTAAAAAGTAAATGGACACCAGTTAAGTACACAAAATACTTACTTGACTCAGATTTATATAGTTGTTTCTGATGGAACTTAAGTAGTGCCTGGAAGTCTTCAACGTGCACAATTTGTTCAACGGGTAATTGGACAGGCAAAAGCAAATTGTTTCAGACACGCAAGGAATTGCAGTCTCAGCAGGAACGCAAAGAAATGCATTTAATTTTCAGTTGTTGTGGCCATATGGAAAATACACACACACACACTTGCGCATACACTGACTGCAATAATTAAACACACGCGCGACGACGATGACAAAACGACTGACAGCACCAATGAAACTTATGAAATATGCATCCTCGACAACAGTAACAATATCACTCATACGCCTCGTATGCCACAGTCTGAAGTGCCTGGCATATTACACAGCTCTGCGAATGTTGTTCTTCTTTTTTTCTTGTTGTAGTTTTTGTTTTTGTTATTGTTATTGACGACGCGGCGACGGCGAGTTCGTGCGACAGTCTGATACGCTTTTGGGGTAGATCCAGTTCGTAGCGCGTTATCAATGAAACTGCTGAACTGCTGATTTTTCTCGTCATCGTCGCTAGCATCGCCACAGAAAGGATATTCTTAGCCCGTCTTCGTCGTCGTCGGTCGACTCTCTCGGCAACTCGGCTCGACTTCGGCTCTTCATCGTTTTGGGCGGGCGACTCAACTTAACGAAGCCTGCAGCTGTGAGACAAGGGAAATTATTGTACGAAACTCAGGAGAGAGAGACCGAGAGAGGAGGAAATTTTTGTGCTAAGCAATGGGGAAATTTAAACATGTTAACAGCAAGTGTTACATTATTTAATAAAGTTATTAGGCAAGTTTCAAAGAATTTAACAGTATGAAACTATAAATAAATATATATACACGTTTTAAAACCAAAAGTATCTGTTGTCTCTCTTTAACATTATTTAATGACTAAATTGCTTTAAGAATTTTTCTCATGGTCTCTTTTATTAGTTTTGCATTAACAGCACTTGTAATATTAGCGAATTGAACTAAATTTTATATGTATATTTTCCAATTATCCATTAGTTAATAATTGGAAATAATTTAGAAATTTTAAGCAATAGGAAAAAAATTTCATTTTATAACGACGTTAATTTAATGTAATACCTAATCTCTTTTGGCTTGTCCCAAACCTAAATACTGGGAATTTTTTTTTTGGGAATTTCCTAACGCTATATCGCATTTCTGTACAAAAGTTCTTGGGATTAATCTTAAAATGATGATGAATTTACCAATTTATGTTTAATACAGACTGAAATTTGATGATGAAGAAACTGAAGCTTATATTGTTGTCTTCAATAAGCAAGATTTTTCCACAATAGGCCAGATCCAGGGTAGGTTCTAAGCTCTAAAACAATAAAAGCTGGATAGATTTTACCCATCATCAGATCTATAGAAGTAAAAATGCTAAATATAAATAAATAAAAAAAATTGCGATAATTTCCTAGACAAACTTGATATTATTTATAAAGAACTTATCCGAAATTTTTTAGCTAATTATAATTAAGCTTAACATTAAATTTGTTATAATTAAACTCTCCTAAATGATCTAAGGCCGACCAATTACTTATCATTAATTACAAATGATGCTTTGAGCGTTTACGACCTGAGGGGTAATTACTTAACTTATTATGTGACATGCAATTAACACAATGCCATATTAACTATGGTCTTTATCTCTCTCTCTTTCTCTCTGTCTCTCTCTCTCTCTCTCTCTCTCTCTCTTTACCTACTCCCTTTCTCTCTCTTTCATTCCGTCGCCTAGCATTATTTTAGATTATCCGCATCTCGTAAAAATACTGAAAATATTTTATAGCTCGCCTTTAGTTGACGACAAGCATCCTCTTTAATATGCTTAATATGATTATGAGTGTTGCATGAAGGAAGAGAAGGGAGGAAAAAAGAGGACACACAATCTCCCTGTCTGCATACAAATTAAATCATAATTTATAAAGTCGTATGTGAGAGATTTGGCTCTGTTTTACTTGTTACCTGTTACCTCTTACCTGACGACTGTCATAAAAATTCGCTTTTATTGTCGACGCGGCGTCTAAGCCTCAAAATGAAATATGCATTTTGAATTGCCTGATGTGTAATGGGTACACACCCTGTAAGGGAAGGGATTTCACAATGGACTCTTAAAATAAGTTTAACGTCCTGAAAACTTCAGTTTCTACTTGGCCAAGTTCATAAGCAGTAAATGGAGTAAATACAAAACTTCTCCCACGCGCCACATTTTCCATAAGTCAATTGAAATTTATTACATATAAGTACAACATATGCACATTTCCACAAATACTTTGAACCTGCAAGCTTTTTATCTCCATAAATATTTGTGTATTGTGTCTATTATGGCTTGTTCTGTCTCACTCTCTCATATTGTTCGCTCTCTCTATCTTTCCCCCTGACTTTCTACAACAAGTGGGAGGTGGACTTGTGTTCTTTCTCTATAATAATTTACAGAACATTTCACGCTTCGCTTCGCCTGCCATCTGCATTAACCGCAAAGTCACTTTTTAAAGAGCCGAGCAACTGGCGGGGAAGTTAACTTTATACTGATTCAGTTGGAGAAAGAGAAAGGAAAAATGGGGGACTGCATTATTTAAATATGAATAAAAAATCTAAAATAAGCGTCCTTGATCTATTACCCCATGTTGGCAGGTTGGATTTGAATTCCACTGACTAATGGCCAATTATGATGGACAACAATTTATTTAGGCTTTTCTAACCTGTCACGTATTTTTCGCATGTCTTTTATTTATTACAAATATTCAGCCACATTTTAGCTAGCAAATTGTGGATATATTTTTATTACATAAAGCATTTAAAAAGGGGCAGTTTAATTTGTGTCAAGAGTGAGGGTTGAAATATTATAAGAAAAATATTTATTCTAATAGATTATTATTTTTAAAATTAAATCGCAGATCAGCCTTTAACACTAGAAAATCTATTTAAATATAAAATAAAATTGATTTAAAAACAAAAGCCTTAAATATAAATAAATTTTCATATTATTGATTCGAAGGAAAATGGTGTAAATTGAAGGAATAGAATGTTATTGAATTTAATTTTATGTTATTATTATTTTTAGAATTTAAATATATTTTTTATAAAAATATTTTGATAATTATCCAATGTTTTTAATTATAAATTCCCTTTTCAACTTGCTGACCACTTCTAATATGAATTGTTGGAGCAACTCTACTTTCCCGACTTAACTGTACTAATGCACTCTAGGACATGACCTCAATAATAATTCCAGAAGATTTCCAGTAGTACGAACCTAATCCAGTGGACAAGAAATATGTATTTGTGATGACGGCTGAAAACAATTTCCAAGTCATAAGCAAAAGCAATGCATCATTTTTATGCCGAAAACTTTACAACTGCCGCAGCGATGAGTGTGCCCAGAGGCATCAACGGAGCACAACTCTGTTGCCAGAGTTGCCACACACACGCGCACACGCACACACATTTGTGAGCTAAGCGAGCGCAGAGAGCACCCCAAAGGATATTAACAATAATCTAACCAAATTAACCCAAAGCACTAAAGTGTAAGTGACATTAAGTTAATTTTCGTGCGAGGACGAGCTCAAAGAGGATACAGCTGCAAAATAATCACAGTACATAGAGGGACAGAGACGGATAGACAAAGTGAAAGAAGAAAGAAAACAAAAAAAAAGAAAAACGTTCGAGTTTTATTTTCTATTTTCTTTTTGTTGCCACAAAGTTGATGCTCTTGTTGTTGTTGCTGGATGTTGCAGCAGCAACTGTGCAAAATTTCCCACGAGATCAATCAGCCACAGGCAGAAGAAGAAGAAGAAGCAGCTTGATTCTGCCTTCCAATGTATTTGTTGTTATTGTTGTTGTTATTACTACTTTTTTTGCAACTTTTTCTTCTCCTTTTGTGTAACGTGAACGAGCGTCTGCTTTTCTTTTTGTATTGTCTATGAAGCAACAGCAACATCAGCTTTTGCCTCAGTTTCAGTTTCAGCTTCAACTTTAGCCTGAGCTGCTTTTCCTTTTACTCATTTTTTCCACGCTTTTCTTATGCTTTTTTGTTTTACACCTTTTGGCATTGGCCTTTGCAGTGAGCGCAGCTAATGAAGCGACTCTGATGATGCGACGTGCGTGGGAGGGGGTGGCACAGGGGCGTCTGGAAAAAGGGAGAGAGAGCAGATAAGGTTGAGAGATAGGGAAAAAATGAAAAACTGGCAGAGTGAGTTATCTAGTATGGCAAGGGAATTGTGTGGCGTCTGACCAAAGAGGACTAGAGAGTGTGGAGTGAGAGAGGAAAATAGAGCACGAAATATGGAGAACAGGTAGTGTATCAGAGTAAGTATTAACTACAATTTTTGAGGGATTGTGTGGGAGTAGCACAGGGGCGTCTATCTGAAAGGGGGCTAAAGAAAGTGTCAGTCAGAAGGATACAGAGAGAAATTATTTTTAAAAAGTATTTAATTAAAATTTAAGGTTTTCGGTTGACCAAAATAAGAAGCGTTATTCATTGTTTTATATGAAAAAAGACTTAATGGAGCAGGTACTGAGCAACTTTGAACTGCCATAACTTTGTCAAAACTTAATCAATTTTTATGCGCAATGTAAATTTGATCATAATTTTACATCCAAATTCGTTCTGCATTTAAATTTTTTTCAATTTTGAAAAATCTAAAATTTCGAATTTTTTAGAAATTTTACAGTGTTACCCCTTATTATTTTTCAAAAAATTTCGAAATTTTCGAATTTTCAAAATGAATAAAATTTAAATGCAGAACGAATTTAGAAGTGAAATCATGCTCAAATTTACATTGCCCATGGAAATTGATTGACTTTTGATAAAGTTATGGCAGTTCAAAGTTACTCAGTACCTGCGACGGCCAGAACCGAAATTAACCCTCATAAATGAATCGGTTACTAAACGGATATTTCGGTTTCTGGGTTTTGGTACAGCGGAAAAAATTATTTTCGGTTACGATATCAGTTATGGTTACATATTTCAATCGGTTTTCAACGGTTAAAAGTTACGGTTTTGGTTAAGGTCTTAATCCCTGCTTCAATATTTAATAATAAAATTATTCTAAACTATTATTTTTGATTTTAATAAAAAAGTTATGAAGTGTTAATTTTGTTAAAATTTGTATTTGTATTTGTATCAAAAATATATATTTAATATATAGTAGATAATATCACTTTCTTTCCATTTCAATCCCTCCCTCTCGCTCTCTCTCTCTCTCTCATCCCACGGGACGCCTCTGAACAATTGTATTATCCAAAGATAAGAGAAAGAAAAACTGTCATCAAACCAAACCCAAGAGCAAGAAACTTTTGGCGTTCATCTCATTAACGGGCCGACACTTCAAGGACAACTTAACGCTAATTGTCTCGCTGTATCTATGTGTGTGTGTGTGTGAGTTCAAGCCAAAGAAATATGCCGTCAAATGACACAGTCCCCCTGTCATCCTCCCCCTCACAACACAGGGAACCTCAACAAAGCAAAGTTGATTGATTAATGGATGTCAACGTCAGCGAAGGTGACAAGTGGCCAGAAAGTCGAACAGGGATTCGTGTCCTGGTAATCATCAAGAGCTGCCTACTAAATGATCTGCCAAATTGGATGCGGCCCAAGAGGGTGGGCAGTAGGAGCAGGGGTAGAAATTAGGAGTGGAAGTATCAGAAAGAATGTTGTGCCAAAAAATATGCAATAAAATGTCAAAATGTCGCACGGCAAATGACATGAAAATGGTTGGTAATTTTCCTAGCAAAAGCCAAGGTTTGCATTTTTCCGAGTAGGCGGAAACATTTAATTTTGCGCCTCAGTTGTGCAAGGATGTTATAGGGAGTAGGATAAGGGGATTGTAACGGATAGGTAAGCAAGTAAATGGAGTTTCTTGCACAACTTGCACTTCCGTCTACTTTTGCATTTCCGCAAAACGAAACCAAAAGCCGAATTGGCCAAAAGAGTCCATTGCCGTCCATTGGAGTCCATTGCGGAAGTCCGCGTCGCAATTTTAATGCAATTTTTATGCGCTCGTTTTGACTTCCTATTTTCTTATTTCCTGCATATTCTTAATATACTTTATTTAACTTATTTTTATTTCATTTTCCTTCTTCTATTTATAATGCATTTATGTTGGTTTTACTCTTTTATAGTGTAGTATACGAGTGTATCCTGTCAGCGGATGTTTCAGGTATTGTGCTTGAAATGGGGTTACAATAGTCCATCATATCGAGTGCTACTCGTATGCAGCTTGTTTAGAAATTAGTTGCCTAATTTTTGCGCAAAGTTTTAGTTTTCCTCCCACTTCGATAAAAGTGGGCTGAAAATGTGAGCATAAAACCATTTTACATGCTGCTAACCACAGGACAATGTTTGCAAACTAAGAGCTGCTCAGCCTCTGGGCCTCCATCTCCCTCTCTTCCTCTATCTTTCCCCCCGCATTCTCTCACACCCTTTGGCTGTTGTTGAAAACCAAGAAAATTCTATAAAAAGGCACAAAAGACGTCAGCAATGTCTACAACAGCTCAGCAGCAACTAAAACAACAACAAAGGCATCAATAAACAGTGTAAAAGACAGTCGCCAGCGCCCAGGACATGAAGACAAAGGACATGGGACATGGGACAGAGGACATGGGACAAAGGACACAGGACACAACGAAGAAACTAGAGAAAGTAGACTGAAGGGGGGGGAGAACGGACTTGAGGCCGGTCATAAAGCTTCCGGCCACTGGCAGCTTTTGCTGGTCCTTCATATTTTTATCGGTTGCGCCGCAAGAGCCTTGAGGCAACGGGTTAAAAGGGCGTGGCAGTGGGCAGTTGGGGCAGTCCAAATTGTGGTGAGGGGGAAGAACATACGTCAAAGATGCTTTATTGAGTGAAACAAACAAAGCGTCGTCTTCTTCTTTTTCTTGTTCTTCTTCAGCATGAGGAAAGGGAATTGGCAAACAATTTGAAAGTTGTGCGGTTACTTAAGCTCAGTATCCAGCAGCGGCTTCGCCTAACTGTTATTACCCCTAGCAGTACCTACCCCCATCCCTCCTTATACCCCATCCCGTTCCTCCTCCTTTCGTCCCTTGGTTCAATGGTTCAGAGCAGCTGCCGTTGCACACAAACAAAGCGCCCCGGGCGGGATTTTAAAAGCACTTACCAAAGCTACCAAAGGGAGGAGCTTTTTGGCTAGGGTTGTCGAGGCGCCGACAGGAGGGGGAGAAGAAAGGAAGAGAGGGGTAGCAACCATACGCGTATGTTGGCAAATTTGCAAAATATTGACAGGCATTGGCAACAGTTTTCCATCCACCAGCCTCAGCCTGTCCATAATTTAATAAATCAATATTTTATTAGCTGCTGTAGGGCAGAGGGGGATAGTGGAGTGTATGGTGAGGGGAGGAAGGGGATCAAACAGGTTGTTTATCTCATTGCGAAGGTGACAAATTTAATAAACAGCTGGTGGCAATTGAAACAGCTCGCTGTGGATGGAAAACCAATTGAATATCCTGCATGAAGCTATCGATATATTATCGAATTATCGATACGTGCAGTAAACAAATGTTAAATCTGATTTAATTTAATGCAGCAGAAAAATAGTGAAGCAATTGCTTTATTATTGAATATATTATTAACTTATAGATAAATCTGATTAAAGTCAGCTGAAGAAGATAAATAATAAAGGATCTGTTCAGGAAAGAATTGTGCTGTAAAGTTATCGGTATAATGATAAACAATCGATACATTGAGCTATCAAATATTATAAAAACTAACTTGGATAGGTAAGTAATATGGAAACCTCTCAATAAATGGTTTTAACGTAGCGACAATGGGATCAAATTTAAAGGATGCAAATAAATAATGATGGAACTGCTGTGAACCAGCTGAATATTTATCGATGTCAAATTAAATTATCGATAAATACAGTAAAAATCAACTGAAGCAGGAAAATAATAAAAAAAAGGACAGCTCTTTGACGTTAAAATCAAAGGGAATGGAATGAAAAGTTATTGATATACGCGAAATTATAAACTATGTAAATTTTGCAAGAAAAAATCTGAATTTTGGGCAATAACATATTTGAAATCAATTAAATTATAGTTATGATAAAGGTTTATAAATTCTGGATTCCTCATTGATTCTTCAGGCTGTTGTATACTTAATCTTTTTATCAATTGCATCTTCTTTCTATCTATCTTTCGAATCAACTGCAATTGCAGCTAATAGTTATTATCCTTGTTATTTCTTGCTTTTGTGCTGTTTTTGTCCATCTTCTTCTAGAGATCAAAAGCAAATGGAACACGTGTCCAACAATCGCTGGTAGCTAAAATAAATAGAAGACTAGAAGACGAGGTCAGTCACGCCCCCATCGCCTCCTGTCACTTCCCTTTGCTCATTGGACTACTCAGAAAGGACATGAGTATACTTCTTAGTAATACATACATACATATATCCTTGCCAGAACATCAACTGCGTGCAATGCCTTCCAAATGCCTTTCAAATGCGGCGCCTGCAGCAAACGCATAGAAAAAGAAAAGAATACAGAAGGAAAAACTCTTATTTTTTGATGTTGTTATTGTTGCTGTTGTAGTTGTCATGTTGTTGTTGTTGCTTTACGCACTCAGCAGAAATGTTCAACTGACGATGCTCCTTTCATTACTTATTTCTTTATGACGCTAATGTCCTTAATTCGTCAGTGTTAACCTAATTTCGAGAATTCGAGCCGAAGCCGGCAACAAACTTCAACGACAACGGCAACGCGGACGATGACAACAGGACGCAGGATGCAGGAAAATAGAAAGAATTATGCCAAGAAAGTTTTCTATTTTGTCGCAGCAAAAGTTTTGCGGCCAATGCGACGACGACGACGACGATTGTGTCACACACACACCGAAATATAGAAGGAGAAGGGGGGGGGGGGTGAATTCTTTGCCTTCTGGTATCCTGGCCATGTCCTTTGTGTTTGTCTGCGCCTCAGAGTCTCAGAGTTGTGCGCATTCCCAAAGGCTATATAAATCATAATAATTTTGCAATGTAGCAATGGGCAAAAGGAGCAACGGCAGCCTCACTGTCGCATATCCTTGTGGCATGTCCTTTATTTGCTACGTGTTGATGTCCTTTTGATGGCACTTCTTTTTGGCCGAACAGTAACCGAGCCCATACGAAAGCCTCCGGGGCAAATAATGGCCACAAACCGCCAAGGGACCTTCGCTCTCTCTCTCTGCCTCTCTCTGTCTCTCTCTCCTTGAATGTCCTGCGTGCGAGCGTGCATGCCGTCTTGTATTTGTAATTCCTGGCAGCATGTCCAGCATAAAAATATACTTAAGTGATTTCTCTTGATTCACTTACATAGATTTGGGTTACATTTCTTTCCTATTCTATTCTATCGTATCCTGGGACGAGTCCTTGCCACAACAACGTTGCAAATAAATAATCCTTATGATAGAATATGCCATCCCTTTGCCATCGTCTTGGCCCTTCATTTAATTTCGCTTAAAAGCGCCAAAAGTTAAGCTGTAATCATTTAAATGATTTATTCTCCTTGATTTTCATATCACGGATCGCCGCTTGTCATTTCCTTTTTTCGAAGAGAACAGAGAGGAGAAGGGAAGGTCTATTTCCATTCCTTTTTCCCATTCTCTCCCAACATTTCCCTTGGGTCAGTCGAATTGGCATGGAAATAGGGGACATTCTCAATCATAATTTGTTGCTGTCACATTGATAATAGCAGATTTATATGCGTATCTTTTGCAAAAGGTGAAATTTTATGTTGATTTTGCGATTTTGCGATTCCGGTATTCACTTTGGCATTGATTTAAGTTAAGTCAAGAGTTCAAAAGGTTAGGGTAAGGTCGACTTGAGCTTGTTTAACAATTTTGTAGGTGATTTATAACGTTTAGTGGTAGACAAATTATTTTTGGTACATTAACTACAAGTATTCACATAAGTATTGAATAGTTTAGCAGTACTTTGAATTAAACTATGGTAAATAGATTTATTTAAAATTAAAGTAATTATTATTGTCAATGATTGATAATTTGCTAGATTTATTGAAATATTTTTAAAAATATTAAATAATATTTATATTAATTTTATTTAGCTTCATATTTTAACATCATTTGCTCGTATATTAATATTAATTTTTTGTATATTGTATATAAGCTTGAAATTATTTTATTTATTTTCTAAAATTATTCATCATTTTATTTCGTTATCATTTTTTCCAGTAATTGCTACACTTTTATAAGCGATTTATTGTATTCCAAGAGTCATTTATCAACACTCTGATGTTTATTTAATTAATAAAAGAGAACCGCAATCGCATTGCCAATATCTGAAATATGCAACAAATGCTGTAATCAAAACCCAAAGGCAGCCAGCAAATGCTGCAATTTATCCTTGACCTCAGAGAGCAAACCGAAGTCATTAGAAGATTTTTGCGCTGCATGGCAATTTTTTAATTGTTATTTACTTATTGTTCTTTCTCTTGTTGCTGTTGTTTTTGTTGTTTTTGTTGTTTTTGTTGCAACAAAGGCCCTGGGGGGCAGCTGAAGCAGCAGCGTTGAAAACAACGCTAATGACTAACTTTTGGCAAAGCAACAGCTAAAAAATATTTCATAGCATATATTTCAGGGCTGTTTCTGTTGCAGTTGTTGCTGTTGTTGTTGTTGTTGATGTTGTTGTTGCTGCAGTTGTTGTTGTTTTCGTAGTCGTCGAAAACACTCAAAACCCATTAGGCAACACTTTATGCTTAGTTTAAAGTTTGAGGGCACACAAAATACAAAAACAACAAAAGACAAGAACAAAAAAAATATCAGAAACGAGGTAACTGCGGGCCAACTGAATTTTGCATATTAGCACAGCAATGAGAGCGAGAGAGAGAGAGAGACAGAGAATGGGGAGAAGAGAGAGAGAGATGGATGGAGAGAGATATCTGTCTATAAAAACGTTGCTCAGCTTAACAAGAG
The DNA here is from genome assembly GCA_035042165.1 of Drosophila kuntzei. Taxonomy (NCBI): domain Eukaryota; kingdom Metazoa; phylum Arthropoda; class Insecta; order Diptera; family Drosophilidae; genus Drosophila; species Drosophila kuntzei. The sequence goes on along the minus strand of JAWNLU010001919.1, from coordinate 2,089,751 downwards.
ACACACAATGCGCTGTCTACTTAACAGTTGGCGATGGGATGTGCCGCAGGGCGTGGCAACTGCATTTAAAATGCAATTGCCGTACTCCGAACACACACACACACACACACACACACACACATGTACACTATGCAAATGAATTGAGGCAGACACGCCCCTCAAACGGCCTACGCTTACGCCCAAAGTTATCCTCCAAGTTGTTAACTGTTCTATCAAGAAAGTGGGCGGGGGAGGGGGGACAACATGGGAGGAGGGGCGGGGATTGCAAGGCCGTAGGCGTTGCGTTTACATTGAAAATTACCCCACTTACTGTGTTGACGAGGTCCTCGCAGTCGATGTGCCGAAGATGCACGTCTTAGCGACACAAACAATTCAGCACAGTGGACAAAAACTAGAGGTTGACTGGTCAAAAACTATTAACTTCTTTGGAAATATTGATAAGACCCAGTGATCTTAACTGCAATAAATTATTAAATAAAAACTAAATATTACAAACTATTTTCTAATATTAATTATATTACTTTTAAAATAATACTCATTTTTAATTTATCAAAAATAATAAGTTGTCAATAAAACAGAGGAAAAAATATATATTTCGAATTTATAATCAATTAATTTAAATTGTTGTTTATTGAGGTATATAATCAAATTTTTTATTAGCTTAACTAAATTGATTTTAAAAAAATTAATCAGTACATTTTTTCTATTATTTGCTGAGACCTATTTTAAAATCTTAAGTCATCATATGTTTCAAATCATCAATCAATCAAAAAATCACTTGGTTCTTAGTAATTGAATATTATAATCAAGACTCAACTGAATTTTCGGTAATTTTATATATACGTTTATGAAAGTTGATCCCTTGAAAAAGGAATTTTTAATTTACCATGCAAATACTTTATGTTTATCCCGATTTTGTCTATTTCATTATTATGAAATATCAGATGTAAAGAAAATTCTTTTTTTTGAACCCTGCCTATTTTTTGTACAGCTAGCTTGCTCAATTTATATTCTTATCTCAGATTTTCTGTTTCTATCTTCGCTTTTCACATACTTTATTTATTTTAAATGCATAGCTTTAGTTCCACTGTGCTTACAGTGGGCATTGCAGTGGGTTAAGTAGTGCAACCGCAACGCTTTTGTGGATGCCGCGTATATTAACATAAATCGAATGTGACATCGAATGGCAAAGAGAAGGAGGCAGAGAAAGTGAGAAGAGGGGTATCCATCGAGAACTCCTTTGACACTCGCAAATCACTCAACGCAAATGATAGATGATCCCATTCCCTTCCATTCCCCTCATCTCTCATGCTGTGCAGGCTTGCAAAGCGATGGGGCAGAAACAGGGGTGAAAGAGGGGCAGAGAGGGAAGAGAGGGGAGGCCAAAAGGTCGGAACCCGCAGCGTCATTTAACGCAATAGCGCCAACTATAAATTTAAAATTAATTTTGAAGGCAACGACGACGAAGGCTGCACATCAACGACGACGGCATCTCATGCGAGACATTTCCGCTTACAGGCACGAAGAGGCAAAGAGAAAGGAAGGAAGAGGAGGGAGAGAAGAGAGAGAGGATGCAAAGGACACACACATGACACGCATTTTATTGCGCTTCACTTGCATCACAACTGACAGCAAACCTCGAGCTCGAGTTGGAGTTGGAGTTTGGGTTCAGAATTTGGTTTGGGTTTCGAGTTCGGGTTCGGGTTTGGGTTCGGGTGTGGGATTCGGTTTCAGCCAACTGGTAGCTGTTCTTTAACGCTTTGTTGTCTGTCATTACAAGTGCATAAATTATTGTAACCACATTTGCTGGCGTCAGTCCCATTGACGATGACGACAGCGATGATTTCGACTCTGGCTCTGACTCTGACTTTGCGGACAGACAGATGGAGTATCATCAACATGGCGACGGCGACGGCGACGGCGATTGCAATAGTTGCCTCTGCGCTGATGACATGACAAAATATTTTCCCAAGCGACTTTGTTCGACTCCCTGTCGCACTTTTCCCTCCCCTCTCCATCTCTTTCTCACTGTTCCTCACATTGTCGACACTGTCACCTTCGAAGCTCCAAAAGTTGCTTTTGACTTTGATGCCAAAGCCACACACACACATTCAAACATCGACACACACACACACACACTCACACACCGACACGCATCAGTTACGCCCATGCCACGTCACGCCCACTTTTGTCATGTTGCCTTATGACCTTTATGCAATTGCATTCTGCGGCAATGTGTCGTCGATGTCAGCAGAGACGTCACATGTGTCTCCCTCCCTCTCTCTCTCATCCTCTCTCTCTCTCTCTTGTCCCTCTCTCTCTCTTTCTGGCTGTCTCATGATGTGAGTTGTTCTTTTGCTTTGTTTTTGCTGCTCTTCTTCTCGTTTTTTGTGCATTTCATTGTGGATTCTATCATTTTCTACTCGCATGCTTCAGCGATTTTTGGAATTTTCAATTTGTTCAGAAATTTTTGGACGTTCTCAACGAAAAGAAAGCGCATCAGGAGAAAAGTACAGAGTGAAAAGAAGAGAAAAGTAGGGACAGTGTGTGTGTGTTGCAGCTGAAGGATAGAAAAAGCTCTGCATGGAATTTTGTCTGTTCATATAAAAACATAAATTTCATATAAAAATTAAATTTGTAATTGAAAGTAAAGAAAATATATGGATGTGATGCGGGAAAGGAAACAATTAAGATTTTTGACTTGCATTTATTTATTTCATAGTAAACAACTCGCAAAATTGAATTATTTCTAAAGCGTTGCATTTTGTTAAACTTCGCAGTTTATTTTTGATTACCAAACTAAAAAATTGTTTTAAAATATGTAAATATTAACTGAACATTCAACAAATATTTTAAAATTGTATTTCATATTTTCAAAACTCTTGTTCATAATAAACTCAGATCTTTTACTTTAAATCGATTCTCAAGCAATTTCTAAAACTTGCCTTGAACTTTAGTGGGTTTCTATCTATTTATAACTATTTATTCCCAATCAGTTAACTATCATATTTTATGGGTATTTAATTCAGAACATCAATCTATTCCCAACTCCAAATTATTTCAAGCTATCGAAACTCAATTACAACATGCCAAAAATTATTTAACTTATTAGCCAAAAGTTTGGCTTTAATTTATGGCTGACCGCAGTCTAACATAAATATAAATTGGCCATTTTTATTTTAAGACAAAACTCTTGACATTTAATAGGGGAGAGAATGGAAGAAAATGAGAGATATATGTATATATATAGAAAGAGAGAAAGAGGGAGACAGCCGCTGACCTCTGTCAATAATAAAACGCTTGATAAATGCTTAGAAAATGTACGAAATATTTTACATGCGAATTAACGCAATAAATTTGATGCCAGAGATTTGCCCAAAAAATAAAGAGAAATACCAACAACAATAATAATAACAATAAGAGAGAAAGAGAGGGAAAGAAACTTTAATTGCAAAACACATTTGTGATTTATTTGAGCGCACATTTAACAAATTGCCAGCCCAAAAAAAAGAATATACGAGAATATATATAAATAAATATGTGAATATATATTTAGAGTATTTGCGATATTGGTATTTATTTATGCGACGGGCTACTTAAGCCATTAAGCACACGGCTCGCACCACCCGAAACCACCCAAATCCACCCAAAACCACCCGAAACCACCCGAAACTCAACCCTCAAGATGCTCGGCGCAAATAACTTGATTAAAAAACCGCAAAAACCTATTGAGGGCCCAATGCGTTGACCACACACACATACAAACTGTCGAGGGGGGATGAAAGTATAATTGGCATGGGGTTGGGGCCGAAGGGTTGCAGAAATACAGTGAGGGCCACATGTTATGGTCACCGCAATCCGATTCAATGTGTAATTTAACACGAAATGGGAAACGATTGCTGCTGTGTGTATATATATATGTGTGTGAGTGTGTGTGTGTGTGTGTGTGTGTGTGTAGATCTCTTGACCAGATGAAGACCATGCCTGACCAGTTCCTGAACCACACCTGTGGGCGTTTTGCTGCTCTTGATGTAACCAGTGGGCGTGGCCTCTGTTTGGGCTCGTCTCTGTTTGCTTGCTGCGGTGCGGTGCGATGTGTCATGTGGTGCGGTGTGGTGCGGTGCGGTGTGGTGTGGTGCAATGTGATGCTGTGTGGTATGGTGTGGTGTAAAGTGCTTCAACACTTTTCGCACAGTTTATTGAAGCTGTTGGAATTAATGTGGCAAAATACTATAATCTACTGGGATTTGTCTTAGCGTAGAAACATTCAAGAATCAGGCAAAGAAATCTTGTTTCTTAAGCTCATTTCTTGTTTTATATGAAATGAAATTTGATTCGTATTCAAATTTTTTATTTATTAGCTCAATCAATTCATTAAAGTAACTCAATTATGATTTATGAAATTATAGAGAAAGAATTTAATTTTTAAATACATTAAATGTATCTGAATATAAATAATTTGTTGGTAAATATTCTTTTTTTAGAGATTTTAAATAATAAAGAAAATAATATAAGTTGTATTTCTTTCTATTTCTATCTAGTCTAACAAAACGATTACCAGGGATTAAAGCCTTAACCGAAACCGTAACCTTTAACCGGTAAAAACCGATTGAAATTTGTAACCGTAACTGAAGCCATAACCGAAAAAAAAATTTTCCGCTGTACCGAAAACCACAAACAGAAACTCTTTAAACCGAAATAACCGTTTAGTAGCCGATTCATTTATAAGGGTTCATTTCGGTTCTGGACGTCGCAGGTACTGAGCAAACCTAACTGTCTTTACCAGTCTTCTGAACAGGTGCTGGTTATTATTTTAGTATGATGCCAAATAATGAACAATTATTGCAGTAAATGCGGTTTTTGTATGATAATATGTATAATAACTTTGAACTGCCATAACTTTGTCAAAACTTAATCAATTTCCATGCGCAATGTGAATTTTAGCATGATTTTACCTTTAAATTCGTTCTGCATTTAAATTTTTTTCATTTTGAAAAGTTGAAAATTTAGATTTTTTTCTTAAAATGTTAAGGGGTAACACTGTAAATCTTCTAAAAATTTCGAAATTTTCGAATTTTTGAAAATGAACTAAATTTAAATGCAGAACGAATTTGTAGGTAAAATCATGTTAAAATTTACATTGCGCATGGATATTGATTGAGTTTTGACAAAGTTATGGCTGTTCAAAGTTATTAAAAATCAGTAAAATCGAAATTTTCAAAGGTCAAATTATAATAAAATCGACAATGGTCCAGTCCAGTAATCAGATAATATTATTTTTCAGGCTAATTAGAGCATTATGTCTTTTTTCATGCAAAGCAATGAATAACGCTTCTTATTTTGGTCAACCGAAATTTTTAATTTTTTTTAAACCGAAACCATACCGGTATTTTTAAACCGAAACTTTCAAAAACCGATAACCGTTACGAAACCGATACTCCAAGATTTTGCATAACCGATAACCGAAAACCTTAATTCGAGCATAACCGAAACCGTAACTGAAACCGATATTCTTTTCGGTTTTAATACCTGAATATTACCATTAAATTTATCATATTATACCATGCATAATTAGAATAAAAAAATTATACATTTCTGTACTATCCCAGCAGAGAAATATATTATCTGCAGCATTTAATTATAATAATATTTCTTGCAATACTACATCGAATTTTAGAGTGATGAATATATCAAAGATTTTTAGCGTGATGAATAATTTGTAATGGCGTGGGATTGTAAAATATGAATTCTGAAAAGCATTTGCTAGGGTCTGTTTGCAAATATTTTAATTCTGACTGTAATCCTTTCGATTTCAAAATGAATCTATCTAAAAGTAATAAGTAATTAAATGTTCTTCTTGTTATTTTAATTACTTGGTGTAGAACCCAATTGATTTATTGCGCTCAACCACGTGTATTTCAATGTCTTGGTTCTTTACTCTCCGTCAAGTGCGAATTATATTAACAATCAGCAGAAAACCCAGTGAAAATCTGTGCAAAAAGATGGCACATTTTCCACAGACCTTTTCGATTAAAATGCGTTGCATACTTTTCAGCGCAGATTCGCACATTTGCATGGGTCGGAAGAGGAAAAGGATGAGAGGAATGAGAGGGAGGAGGCCAGAAGAGGACCCTGACAGACCTATAACCAACCCAAGGAGCATACAAATAATTAAGTTTTTTCTCTAACTTTTTTTTGCGAGTGTGCGTGTGTGTGGGTGTGTGTTTGATAGTGTGTGTGTGTGTGTGTGTTTGATAGTGTGTGTGTGTGTGTGTGTGCTTGAGGTTGTCTCTGTAGTTGTGCCTCCTCCCTCGTCCTGTCACGTAACTTTACAATGGTAAAAACTTTTGCATTTTATGCGCTGAGCTCACGCTCCCACCATATCTCTCTCTCTCTCTTTCTCTGCCACTCTGCCACTCTCCCTCTCTCTTTCTCTAGTTCTCTGGATGATTGTCTCTGAACGGTGCATAAAATGTTTGTAAGTGACGTTGAAATTGAGACACTTGTCGCTTAATTGTTTTTCGAGTTCTGTTGCCCCAAAAAATAGAGAAAGAAATTTAAAAAAAATAAAATAAAATACATTAAGTGAATATGTTGGCCTGGCTTCCATTTGGGTACTTGATAGTTGGACTACCCCCTCAAACACCCCCTCCTGGCCCCTCTTACTCTCTTGCTGTTTTTGTTGCCAGTTGAGAAATTGCACTTGGCAATTGTTCTATGCGTGCTTGGGATTTGCCTTTGCATGCTTTTGGCCTGGTTCTGTTCTTGGTTTGCTTCATTTTCTTTCTCTTTTTTTTTTTTTTTGTTACCACTTTTGCATGCCAGCCCCCTTTCTGGCTGTGGGCGTGGCCCATTAATGCATCCTGTGGCTGTAGATTATTTTAAGTAATTATCAAGCGATTTGCGCAGCGACTTAAGTGCTATCAACTTCAGTCTCTCGCGACGGAGGAGTTGCAGAAGGGCTACAAAGGGGGCGTGGAAGGGGCGGGAATCTCTCTGCATTAATTAAGCATGGAAATTTAACTGTTAAGTGGCAAGTTAGCAAGTTATTTTCATAATGCGAATGTAGTTTCATTTTTGTCTTACACTTGTCTTACTATCTATTAATTTATCATTTGAAAATGTTTTTAAATATTTAAATAAAATTAAATTTCAATATTATTATTTATTGTATCTTTGAATTAATTGTTTATTTCCAAAGATATGTCAAAGCAACAATTGCTTATATTATTAACGAAGATTATGATATTTTTTATATTCGCCATGATATTAATTTATCATTTAAAAATGTTTTTAAATATTTAAATAAATTTTAAATTAAATTTATTTATTTTATCTTTGAATTAATTGTAGATTACCATAGATTACACAAAACAACAAAGACTCATATCATTAAAAAAGATAATGCGTTTTTTGTACATACTTTTTTTATTTAAATTAATATACTGAATAATTAAATAAATAAAAATGAGTTCCTACCTACATTCATATTAATCAACTGTAAGTGAAATATGTAGAGTTTTCCTAAGCATTTGATGAAATTAACTACCCCAAAGGACATTTACGTTGGATGTTTTGGGGTGAATGTCCCTTTGAGTATATCTGCAATATGTGACCCAAATGTTACATCGACTAATTTCATTATGACAGTGAAATGAAGAAGACTCATGCGTTGCAAGCACTCGTTGCAAGGAGCACTCGTTGCGGCAATGCATTAAGGGACAAGGAAATGCCATTGGCATTGACTTGACTGTATACTGTATACTCGCATGTCCTGTACCAGGACGACAACTTTCTGAAATGTGAAATTTGCGGCCTTTTGCAAACATTTTATAATTTGCCGCACGGCGCAGCACATAAGTCAGCAAGTGATGTAGTAGGAGGGGAGAGGGGATGATAAAGATGGGAAATGTGGCAGGGGCAAGCACTTTGAGTTGCCATGTAAGCGAGTCCTGCAACATGACAGGGACATGGGACAACAGTCAGCATCAGACGAGGCTGTCACTCAGCAGAAGAGACTCTTCACTCCCTCTCTCTTTCTCTCCTTTTCTCACTCTCTTTCTCTCTCTCTCATCCTCTCTCCCTCTCTCGCTCTCGCTCTCGCTCTCTCATTCTCATTCTCTCTGTCTTTTGCTCTTTCTAACACTCGGACAAACCGCAAATGATTTTGCAGTTGACAGTTGTCTGTTGCCATTTGGGGAATTTAGTGTTAATTATGGTTGTAATAAGTTATACAACTCGCACACACAGACGACACACACACACTAATATACACACATATGTATTAGGGACCATTTCAGATCTGCAAACTTCAATTTCGAAAACTGTCGTCGCATTGAAATTAAATTTTTCGTGCTCATTTCCTGTTTTATTCCTTTGTGAGTGGTCGTTATACAACACTATAAATTGACTACACTTTATTATCAACTCTTTTCAACTCAATTCATCTCAGATAGTAGTTCATGAATTTTATTATTCTTTGGGTTCATTGATTTTATTTCACTAATTTTTTCGTATAGAAATATATAATAACTAGGGTTCTCCGCCCCCTGATAGCTTCGCTCGCGGAAAGAAAAATTAGTTATGTTAACCTCTAGTATGAGTTTGGTTAAGATGTCTTAAGAAACATAAAAGTTTTTCTTACAAAGCAATTCCATGACCTCTGACCTCAGGTAAAGGCACTTGCAGGTGGAATTTTACAAAACAAAAATTACGATGACATTGTCTCAGCTATGTTGTGTGAAAATTTCAGCGTTTTACCTTTTGCCGTTTGGCCTACACGTTGATGTGTCAGTCAGTTAGTAAGTAAGTCAGGACAAAAAGTGTTATACATATAGATGACATGTAAAAAAATGTATTCACCGAAATTATGATCATCCTGATGTCTGTTTTAGATGTATATATGGATGCTATATATTAAATATATATATGGATGCTATATAACTATTAAATTTTGCATCTCTATCTCTAACAGTTTCTAGGACTAATAAACAAATAATGATTTTTTATTTTTTTATATAGCACAATAAAATAATACGGGAATATTTATTTTGCACATATACATATTACAAGCAGGGCAATGATTCAATACTGAATACTCTCGTTCTAAAATTTACAATCAAGTCTCTCTCGCAATAATGGATGTTTAAGTATTAAATTTCGTATCTCCATCTCTAATCTTTTCTAAAACTAATAAACAAATAATGATTATATCATGAATTTACAATCAAATCTCTCTCACAATAATGAAAACTCCATTTATTCATTAAGTGAAAACAGATTCCATTTTTTAAAGTATCTGTTATTATAGCTATAACGATAACCACAACATAATCAACTACCAATGTGTGTGTCTGTGTGTGTGTGTGTGTGTACATGTCTGGTTGTATGTGTGCTGGGACAATAGACAAATATTGTGCATGATAATTATCAATTTGGAGTGCAGTCATCGTAGCTTTTGTTTGCAGCAATCATAAACGTCAGACAGTTTGTCAATTTCTTGGCCAGCTTCTTGTGTCCTTGCTCCTTGCTCCTCCTTGGTCCCTAATGCTTAGTCCTGTTGCAGTTCCTGTTCCACTTTCTAGTCGAGTCGTTTGCAACTTGATGACTCAACCGGTTGCTGATGTCTATTTGCGGTTATTGTAACTCAAACTCAATTGCTGTTGATATGTGTGTGTGTGTGTGTGTGTTTGTGTCTGTCTGCACATGAATTTGGAAATACTATACTATTCCTTACCCCTTATCCCCTTCCGTTTACCCGCAAAATAGTCAATTGCAAGCATATAGATTTGGGAAACGTGAGTTGTCTATTTGTCTCTGTCTGTCTGTCTGTCTGTCTGCTTGTTTGCCAGCATCAACTTGGCCAAGACTCCAGCATGAACTTATGTAATGCAGATATCTGGCTTTAATTAGGACAAAGTCTTGTTTACAAATGTCAGATATAATATCATTGAGCACATCTTCAATGTGCCTGCAATGCAAATTAACTAAACGTATTCATCTTGTAAAATTAATAAGTGAAGTAATCGCCCAGAAGTTCAACTGAATGTTAAGTATCTCTATATTCGTATTGACTAAGACAATGATTTGAATAATAAGATATTAAAAAAAAAACCATTTTAATTTTGATTATTGATTCTGCTAAGCTGTATAATTTTAAAAATATTCTTAACTATTTTATAATTAGAATATAAACTTATAAAATTACATAACATAATTCATAACATTTGATTTTTCAAAATTTATCTATTCTGCTTTTTGAATTTCAATACTATTCTTAATTTTAATAAATTAAATATAATTTTTAAATTATTATATATAGTTGACAGTAAGCTTTAAATATATCTATTAAATTCGTTGTAATAAAGCACAATTCCTCTGAATAAATCCCTGAATGTTAAACTCTTCTTCTTCTTGGTAAACATGCCAGACTTTATAAATTGTTGTTCTCTGCCAGACTACCTTGAAACTGACTGCCAGTCATAATCTTTTCACATACATAGCTATAAGAATAAGTATGTTTCTGAGTCGTTATCAGATGCTCTCTCAGGTTGTTTACTTAATGTAAAGTTTTCAATATGCAAGCTTTTCTTCATCCTCCTCTTCTCCTCACGTTCTTTCTGTACATTTCCCAGTGATTTTTTGTCGTCTTTGCTTTGGCCAGGTGTTTTATGGGCAAAAATATTTTCATACATAAAAGTTTTACGACAACGACAACGACAACAAGAACAACAAAAATAACATGGCAACAATGTCGACTCGGTAGCATTTTGTTACTTATAGGTTAGTTGCTTCAACTAAAAGTATGCTCAATGTTGCACCAAGTAAACTGTGTAAATGAATGAAAAAGTACAGACAAACGGGATGGATGAATAGATAGATCAGAGACTTTTCAACTGTTAATATTTGCAAAATTACACAACACTTTTAATGAACAGCTTGGAAATTCCTCGAAATGAAGAGAGAAATAAATAGAGAGAAAGATTGTATTGAAGTTTGACACTTCAAGCATTTTACAACACTGGCAAATAATTTATTTTAATTTAGTTTACAACTTAAGTGTTTGATAAAGAAACCAGATAAATCAAGAGATTTAAAATAAATACTACTGTAATGTCAATTTTATTATAATTTGATCTCATATAAATTTGGTTTGAAAATTTCGATTATTTTGATTTTACTGATTTTGAATAACTTCGAACTGTCATAACTTTGTCAAAACTCAATCAATTTACATATGCAATGTAAATTTGATCATGATTTTACCTCTAAATTCGTTCTGCATTTAAATTTTGTTCGATTTGAAAGTTTTGAAAATTTCGAATTTTTTAGAAATTTTACAGTGTTACCCCTTATCATTTTTCGAAAAATTTCGCAAATTTCAATTTTTCAAAATCAACAAAATTTAAATGCAAAACGAATTTAAAGGTAAAATCATGCTCAAATTTACATTGCGCATGGAAATTGATTGAGTTTTAACAAAGTTATGGCAGTTCAAAGTTGCTCAGTACCTGCGACGGCCAGAACCGAAATTAACTCTTATAAATTAATCGGTTACTAAACGGTTGTTTCGGTTTAAAGAGTTTCGGTTTATGGGTTTCGATACAGCGCAAGGCAAATTTTTCGGTTACGGTTTTAGTTACGGTTACAAATTTCAATCGGTTTTTATCGGTTAAAGGTTACGGTTTCGGTTAAGGTTTAAATCTCTGGTAGTAATACTTAGCAAACGTAGTTATAAGCTGTAAATAAGACTCTGTTATATTGTAAATATTGTTGCATGTTAATTATATTTATGTAAATATAATTATCGATTGCTATAAAAGCGCGCCGTCCAAGAAAGACCATAAGAATAATTAAGTGTGAAATAAAGAAAAATTAAACATAAAGTAACACAGATTACAAATGTTAAATTTGCAAATTTACAAAGAATAAATTTAAGAAAAGAACGATAGAGAGAGAGAGAACGATAACCAGCGAATTTTCCAACACTGCTTGCCCTTTAATTTAATGGCTATTCATTTAACAAATTGCACACTAAAAAGTTGACATTTCTGCAGCTCGCTCCTCCCCCTGAAGTTCCCCTCTGCCTTTCCCGTTCCTCCCACATTTTTCTGGCTGTGTCGCCTCTCGCTTGTTAACTGAAACTAAACAGTACAAACACGGCTGTCAACAACTGTAACGTTTACCGCATGTTACCACTGCGCAACGTCCTGTGCTGCATGACAGGACATGTTGTGGCTTCTCGGGCTACCACACACACACACACACACACGGAGAGAGAGAGAGACACGCACAGAGAAAGAGAGAGAGAGACAACTCATGCTCGGTTTCGTATGTTTGTTCCATGTGAGTGATAATGCATGTGTCCATATGGGACGTTCCGTGCTGGGTTCGTTGGTTAGAATCCTTCTCCTCCAGCCACACATATATCTCTGCATCCTCCCACTCCCAACTCATTCCCTTCTCTCCCTTCTCCACACAACGTTACTTAATTGTTGAAATGCATTTTAGGTACGCTGCTAGTTGCAGCCAAGGGGCCTTTGAATTAGCCTAGTCCTAACTGCACTTGTAAGAGAGAAAATCAGGAGAAAAGCAGGTGAAAGGGAGGTGGAATTTTAGAAGAGAGCTCATGAACATGGCACGCAAAGAACGACCCGACTGGGAAATGGAGTTGAAGACATACATAGAAGGTGCTCCTAACAAGTGGCTTTCCAATCAAGCAAATTGATTGTGTTATGTGGCAACCCTGGTGCATAAAATCATAGTGGCAGCACTAATTAAGCCATAAATTTGAATTTAAGATAGGTCTAATAAATAAATATTTATTCCTTGTTGATTATTGATTATTGTCAATAATCCATCTATAAAATATGTGTGTAATTCTAATATTTAAATAATACCTTATTTCGACTATGATGCTCAGGTAAAATTTACTTTATTTTCACACATTGTTTTACATTAAATTTGTGTTTTTTGGAAATCATGGAGAAAATACCTAAATACTAAAAAACCATATTGACAACTCCATTGCTCATAATAGTAATGTTATTCTCTGATAATTTAATTCGGAAATCTATTTCTCTTTTCTCCGACATTTTCTCCTGTATTATATATATTTCAACAATTATTTTTTTTAATATTTTATAACACTTTATTTAATTTTATCGATCAATAGCAGAATCGATATTACAATCTTGTACCTATAGCCATGCATTTTTCTTAGCCTTAAGATTGCCTCCCAACACTCTCCTATGACATCTTTCACATGCCGAAATTTCTCCTATACCATCTCCAAATCATCGAATTGACCCACCGAATTCATAAATTAGACTTTGTGTGCATTTCAACAATGTTTCGCCTCCTCTTTTTCCCCCATTGTCGGTTCTGCCGCATTGAGCACACAATTTATGATAGCCAAAATTTCATTTCGAACTCAGAAAATTTAAAAAAAAAATAAGTAGAATAAAAAAAGAATTACAAAAAAGTCAAATATGTTTTGGCAAATTTCTGGACGATTATCAAAAACGTGCGCCATATGAGAATGTGGAGCACATTTCCATTACCTTCTATTTTTGATATTCTTTATTGAGTGCGGGCAATAAATTCAATAATTTATGAGTGCAAATTTGTTGCAGTTTGTGCGATAACAGCTGCTAACAAATAAAATATTTAAATAAATTTGTTCAAATTTAAGTCGAAATGAAAAAAATTAAATCATTGTCATTGGGCAACAAAAAGTTTGACAAACGAACTGAATTATCACCTCAAAATATGTGTAATAAAGTCCCGAGGGGTCCTGACACAAAGCACACACACATTCGAGTACACAAGGCAAACATGAGACATATAAAAAAAGCATTAAAAAAACGCAGACAGGGTTGGGCATGGCATATGGCAGCTGGGAAGCTGGAAAGCTGGGGAGCTGCCCTCAAACCCAATTCGAGACCCAAAACCCCATTGGCAGCCCCTAACCAGACTCAAACAAAAGCCAATGCCAATGAAGTTATCAGCGTGTGCCAGACAGAGCTTGGGGAGCAGCCAAAAGCCGAGTAAACATAGAGACAAATAAATAAATTACATTTAGACGGTGAGAACCAGAGAAAGAGTGTGAGGAGAGAGTGAGAAGTGGGAATACCCTTAACATACCCAGCCTCCCTAGTGCATACAAAGATAAAAATATAGTTACGGAAATTTAACTTCATTTGCATTTTTAAACACTTTTTTAAGCAGTTGCTCATTTTGAAAATAAAGTTTAAAAAATCTAAATATACTTACATTTGTATAAAAATTCCAGAAAATGGTTGACGCTTAGCCGCATGATCCGAAGACAGCAGTAGTTAAACGAGATCCTTGTGTTTAATTCCTTGTTCCTTTATCCTTTCTCCATTTGATAATTATGGTATTATCAAACTCCAATACTTAAGAACACTGTGAATGGCAATTCCCAATCGCCATTCACCAATATGGCAATCATCGATATTGCAATTTCTAACAATTTATTTATGACCACTCCATACTGTATATATTTATTTATTTACAAAATTATAATATATTATAATAATAATACTTAAACACAATACTAATTTAACGAGTGCTAACCTAGGCCTTCGACTCGATACTGTATATAAAAACAGCAAATATTGTCAAAACAAATTAGTCTTTATTCTGATTTGCATCATGAATGTACTATAGCATTTATTTAATATGTAAAATATTTAAAAATGATAAATAAATTTATTTTAAAAAGTTTTCGTGCCAAGAGAGGGTAAAAACATAAATACACTTTGTCTAGTTTTTATTTACCAAATAGAAATATAGCTAATAAATGGAGTCTGTTTTGAATTTTCTATATTTTGTTTTTAATTTTTAAAATATTATTTAAGGAAATATATATACTCTATATATTTATTTTTATTTATTTACTCTATTTATAAATATAAAAGAATATGTAGTATTTTTTTAAATGTAAATATTTTAAAGTAATACACTAAGCTATAGAATACATTAAAAAAATGTTTAAAATATTTTCCTATTCTTTGAATAATTAAAAAATTTATAAAATACATATTATCTAGCACTTTGTCGATTCTTAAATCAGTAAACATTTAATAAATTCCTTTAAATAGGAAATAAGTAGTTTATTGATTTTAAGCTATCCATCGCTTTCCTTTCAAATTAGAAGCTTACATTTTCAAAATAGATTTCAAATACATAGAGAATCATGGCCAAACCGACAACTATTAAGGATGCATTGGCTCGATGGGAGGATAAGAACAAACAGGAGGCCATCACAGCTACAGAGATTGGATTGCAGTTTCAGTATCCGCCAATCGAGAAAATGGATGCTACACTGAGCACTCTGGTTGAGTGCCAGAAATTGAGCTTGTCCTCGAATATGATTGAGAAGATAACCGGCATTTCGGGCATGAAGAATCTACGTGTTCTCTGCCTAGCTCGAAACTATCTGAAGAATTTGAATGGGATTGAGACATTGGGTGAAACTCTCGAGGAATTGTGGGTCAGTTATAATAATATTGAAAAAATTAAACAGATTGAATCGATGAAGGCCCTCAAGGTGCTCTACATTTCACAAAATCTCATCAAGGATTGGGTCGAATTTATGCGCATCGGAGTTCCCCAGGGTCTCACTGAGATCACCTTCACCGGGAATCCACTGAACGAGAACATGGATCCAGCCAACTTTCTAGCCGAGGCCATTCGACGTTTGCCCAACCTCCGAAAATTGGATGGCGAGCCAATTATACGTTAGGTTTTGAATTCTGATTGGAATGCAATTGAAATAAATGATGCAACTGCAGAATGTAAACCTCACATCCTTTGTAGGCTTGTCAGGGGCGACTGTCACGCCTACACAACAAAATTGGAATCTGCCTCATGTAAGAGGCATTTCAAATGTGTGTGTGTGTGTGTGTATTGAGCACATTTTGTTTTCTATTCTATTTCTTTAGCAATGAGAGAATTTTCCAATTTTCATTGCGTTTCTGCTGATGAGCGCTATTGTTTAGTGCCCAACCTGAACAACGTTGTAGGTGAAAGGTTTTCGCCTTTGTTTCCCCTTGTTTTTACCTTCCACATGCCGCATGCCACATGCCGCATGCCACATGCCACCTGCCACATTGCCCCTATACTTTGCGGAGCAAGCTCAGAGATTCAGTTTTTGTCTAGCATTGTTTGCATATTTTTAACCTGCTCGAAAGTAATGAGCACAGATTTTACCATACACAAATGTGGGCGTGGCATTTGAAACCTCAATATGCCTAAAAATGTGAATTGTTCTCGCATTTATTGGAAATGTTTACCCGCTTTCCATTCCCCCCATGCCCCAAAACGCCTGTCGGCCAGCTAAAGTTCAATTTGCAAACCGATACGAGAATGTATTCTTTTTTATTTGCATTTGAATAGATATTAATACCCTGTGGCTGAGTATTATTTGTTTGTGGATAAGTAAAGCTTCTTATTGCCTGCTTCAATAGCATACACACTCATACGGACGCCACTGTAGCCCCTAATATCACCATATTTAAACTAAATTAGGCTTAATACTCTCATTGCTGTAATACACACATTTAAACACTTTTAAAGGGTATCTTTTAGTCGCATTTTAAAGTTATGTGCTAACTCGATTTTGAGTTACAAGTAACACCCAATTTTTCGATTTTGAAAAACAATTGAAGGCCCCATAAAAATATTAGGTCCATTGGTTCAGACAGTTTTTCGGGTCTTTCTCTCCAACTGACAGTCTGGCAGTCCGACAGTCTGACAGCCTATGGCCAATAGAAGAGCATTTATTTGTTTTGTGCGCATAAATAATCAAAAACATAGACAGAGTTTGGGACGACGCCCTTTCCCCAGAAAAGGGCAGACAACAGACAACTTGGCAAACAAACCAATCCAACAAACATATTTGGGATAGATGTGGAATGAGGAATCTGTACACGAGATAATAATGTTGAATAAAATCATTGGGCAGCAGAGAGTGCTTGTTCTGAAGTTACCCTGTAAATCGCATTGAGTTATTTAAAATGATACAAGGAAATTCAAGCACAATTATAAATATGCATTTAATCATATAGATACATTTTTGTAGTTTACAATCTCTTTAAAATACAATTAATACTGAGATCTCGAAAATTATATTGGGTCTTTCAGCAGACGTCTATACAGCCCGTTCTGTCACATTTTTAAAGGGTATGTCAATTCCAAAGAAAGTTTAATGATTTCTTTATGCATTTTTGATTTATCTGCAAAGTCATTAAATATTTTGTTTTGTTATTATTTGTCAAATATTAATATAAATTTAATAAAATTTATTAAATTGAGTATCAAAATAAAAGTACATGTTTGTGTAAATGTAAATCGCATTGAATTTAAAATTAAATAATTATTATATTACATCTCATGTTTTGCAACATTTAAATAATAACAGACAGCTTAAGTAATATTTTATTTGCGACAAATTATAATTATAATTTATTATAATTTGACCTCATATAAATTTGGTTCATTTGGTTTGAAAATATAGATTTTTTTGATTTTACTGATTTTTAATAACTTTTAATTGTCATAACTTTGTCAAAAGTCAATCAATTTTCACGCGCAATGTAAATTTGAGCATGATTTTACTTTTAAATTCGTTCTGCATTTAAATTTTCTTCATTTTGCAGACTTTGAAAATTTCGAATTTTTTCGAAAAATAATAAGGGGTAACACTGTAAAATTTCTAAAAAATTAAAAATTTTCGAATTTTGAAAATTAAAAAAATTTAAATGCAGAACGAATTTAAAAGTAAAATCATGCTCAAATTTACATTGCGCGTGAAAATTTATTGACTTTTGACAAAGTTATGACAGTTCGAAGTTGCTCAGTAGCTGCGACGGTCGGAAACGAAATTAACCCTTATAAATGAATCGGTTCCTAAACGGTTATTTCGGTTTAAGGAGTTTCGGTTTATGGGTATCGGTGCTGTGGAAAAACATTTTTTTGGTTACGGTTTCAGTTACAAATTTCAATCGGTTTTCATCGGTTGAAGGTTACGGTTTCGGTTAAGGTTTTAATCCCTGATAATAATATTAAAATAAAACTTTTTTTTAGTAATATTTCAATAATTATGAGAGCTGAAAGAACCTATCATCTATTTTTATATTTCAGGAGTGAACGAAGCATGGCTTTAAACATGTTACCAATAACTAAGGTAACTGCAGCTTTTTTTATCTATTCCTTTTTTGTTATTTTACCTGCTCTAAACTTGAGCTCGGAGTATGCCTGCTCTTATCATAGTTGAGGCATAAATCACGCGTTTAGTTGCCAAGTGGTTTTTAGAGTCCGTTTTAGCCGCTTTTGCGTTTAACTGTCGTTTGGGCCCGGCCAACAGCTGGCTGGTCAACAGTGCCACAGGGAAAGGGGGCAAGCCAACATATTTAGAATATATGGCAACACTTTGGCAACACCAACACAACCCTTGACCGCAGCATGTGCAGACATGAAAAACAACAACAAAAACAAAAACAACAACAAAAACAAAAACAACAACAAAAACAAATAGAGTAAAATAAAGCAAAATCCAGCAAAAGAACGGAGCACAAACACAGACGATTGCGCAACCACAGCGCAAAAACCACTTCAACTTGCACTGGGGATACTCTCGGTAAGTGTTGTTGTGTAGTGTAGTGCTGTGTAGTGTAGTGTAGTGTAGTGTACGGTTTTGCTGTTGTCACAGCCAGAGTTGCCAACAACAACCACATGTGTATGTAGAAAAGTAAAACTTGTAGCGTGCATTTTTTATAAGCCTTTTGTTCGGCATTTGGCATTTAGATTTGTGCAATAATATTATATTTGCAGTCGTTAATAGTGCTGACACTTGCACGATACTAATCGATAGTTATCGATAAATGAGTTACTAAGATAACAAGTTTAGTATACTTCAACTTAAGCCTCTCTCCAACTGACTTTTGTGGCAGTTTGCGTATCTTAAAGATACTTTAAGCTGGCAGAAGACACGAGCTCACATCTTGTGCCTGTCAAAGACGCATAAATCTATTCAAAGACTTTACGAAAAATCCAGACAAATGCCAGAGATTACAAAAAGATTTCGGCCGCATGATGCATGGGCCTCAACTGGAGCGCGTGTTTGTCTCCCTCTCTCTCTTTCTCTCTCTCTCTCAGTCTGTCTCTGTCTGTACAGTGTACACACATATACACACATGCAAAACAATTAAAGCCTGATTAATAGTTGAAGGCAGACCAAACTCACATTTCTCGTTACCTTTCGCCAAGTTGCCAAGTCTCATTCCCCTTCCCCTTCTCTTTCTCATTCTCATTCTCTTTCCCTTTCTCTTTGCCAACCCACTGACTGAGTTATGACTTTTGTTGCCTTCGTTTCAACTGTTTAGCATACTTTTGGGCACAGATATAATTTCTATACTCTCTGTCTCCCTCTCTCCCTCCCTCCCTCTCTCTCTCTCACTCTTTCTCTCGCTTTTACGCCCGCGCATAAGTCAAATTGTTGTTAATTTCACAATGTTAAACCCTTTAAGCGTCGTACAGCAGAGACATAACATAAATTCATTTGCCCCATAGAGTCCCCCCTTTAACTCCCTTCCTCAACAAGTTCAGACCCTGGACAGACGGACAGATCCAAACCTTTTCCCCCAATGGGTTTTCATAATATAAATCATTAAATTTTAATGCTTCCCAGGAGATCAATGAACATGACCGCAAATTATACTGAAGCGTGCTTTCAGCCGCATAAAAGATTTCTCTATCCCCCTCTCTCTCTCTCTCTCTCTTCATCTCGCTTTATTTATTTTTATTTTAAATGCATTTTATGTAGAGAAAACGCACACACATATGCAAAGTGTTTGGATTGAAGTTGGAAAATTGTTGCTTTTTTTTTGAGGGGCAGGTTTAATGCAGCTGCAAGCCGCAAAGTTCTCTGTGTGAAAATATATCTGTCTCTGTAAGTGTATGTCTGTGTGTGTGTGTGTGAGTGTGGTTGTGTGTGTGTAAGAGCCGCATGTTCGTCGGCAACTGTTAAAAAACAAACTGGACAAATGCTCTTTAAATGCAATCGTAAATTGCAATTCTTTTGCATTTTTCAAGCTAACAACATGCACTTTAAAAGGAAAGGGGTATGCTCGATTAATAGATATCCTGTAAAAAATGCTGAGATACTTTATCACTTAATGTTCCTGATTTTTTGTGTAATAACTTGTGTTATTCTATGATTTTCAAATACAAATTTTAAATATATTTTTATTTCATAATTCTTCTATTCAGATCGTAGTATGTGTTACAACACTTTTTTCAGTTTATTTGATAGCAATATAAAAATAATACTTATTTTATAATTTAAATTTAATTTAAATCTTCTTTTGAAAATAGTTAATCCCAATGGATATTAATACATTTTATTTATTTTGTTCTAAGAAGCATTAGCAAGTATAAGAAAAATCGGAAATTAAATAAAAATCTAAGAAAAAATATTTGTTATTTATCAAATTCAAACATTATACATCAGAGGAAAATACATAGATTATTATCAGACTTTCGCCAGTTTTACATCACTGCAATACTCTATATATCGTTATAAAATATTGAATATGATGTTTGCTTAATGAAAAACAACACAGCTTTCGCATGTTTTCCTTACACTTAATTGTTCTGAACAATATTAAAATAATCAACATAAAGTTGATAAAGTTTCGCATGTTTTGGACGAATAAAATGTTGCGTAAACTGCACTTCCGTTGCCTTAAAGCGATGTTGAACAGAAGATGGCAAACATGCCAGGCAGCACCACCAGCAACATCACCACCACCAACAACACCACCACCACCAACTGCACCACCAGCAGTTTTATCATCATGAGTTGTTGAAGTACAAACCAAACGATGACTCCCATTCAAACACACACACACACACACACACACACACACACACACACACTTGTAGTAAATCAAAAAGTTTTCTAGTGCCAAATAGGGGCGTGAGGTATCAGGCGTGTGGGCGTGGCATGGCTACAAGTTGCACTTGTAGATATATGAAATGCTTTCGGCTACGTGCCACGCCCCACAATAGCTGGGTATCTGCCACTTCTCCACGTATTTGACATGAAATCATAAACAAGTTGTGCAAACCTCATTCTCAGTTCGCAGTTCGCAATTCTCAGTTCTCAGATCTCATAGAACTGCATTTTGCAACAGGAAGTCACACAGCTAAAAATGTATAAATTAAAATTTCGCTGGCAGCGGCAACCAAAGACGAAGCCAGCGACGAATTTCGCATACATTATAAATAATTCTCTGTCCCGGATTTAAGAAAGATTGTCGGGTAGATCAACTGTTAAGAAATCCGATCTGAAAGATTTTTAAGGCAGGATATATGAGATAAAATCGAATTTACAGAGTAACTTTTAATATGTTACCTTGTTTAAATAAGTTCAATCTATGGCTTATTTCAGAGTCTATCTATATAAATATTTCTATTAAATTCGGCAGTTAAAGTTTGAATAAAATTTATCTACAGGGTAACTCTCTGTCTATTCACAGATTTCACATTTCTAACATTCTCTCTATTTATTTATATGTTCCGATTAATTTCAGTTTATTGGTAGCTTAACTTTCAGAAATCTTTTCTAAATCACCTCATAAATTTGTAGCTCACCGCTATACAAAATATCACAAAATAAAAGAGTAGCAGTTTAAACTATAGGGTATTTTTAAGTCACCCATTACTTAGTTACATTTCTATCTTATTTCCACTGAGCATTTATTTACTTTTTGTTAAGCTTAGAGTTCTTCCTGTTCCTCTTGTTCTCATAAGCACTTTTTCGTATTTAAATATTAAAAATTGTGCTCCACAAAATGTTCATCATTTGAGGCGGCTCATTCCCCTCTCCCCTCCCTGGCACCATGCAACTCTTCTATGTACTCAAATTTACTGCATAACAGTAAACTTCCGCTTTAAGTTAGCACTTGAGAATTTTGGATTTTGGCCTACATGGCGTATGTTTAATTTCCGGCATTGCGTATACGCCACTTGCAACAAAATGCTGTCTAGAAATCTTAAGACCTTGCCACAATTATTAATGCCATCATATTAATTGTGATTAAAAAATGGCATTAGATCAAACAATCTGTCAACGTGCTGATAAATTCATGTTGTAACTACTTCGATAGAGTCTCAAGGATATATGGGAATATCTCTGTTTGTCTGGCACAAAGTAAATAGAGCTTAAAAACGAACGAAGAGAAGGAGAATCAAACGAGAAGTTGTGGGAGAACTCAACTCACTCTTCTCGGCACGATTACCACACAAATCTCTAGCAATAACAATCTTTTGGGCTATCAAATTCAATTATGCATATATCCTAGCTAACATCCTGGCAGCCACACACACACACACACAGACACACAGACACAGGGAGAGAGAGAGCTTTGGTCGGCAGCTGTACGCCATTTTGTTTGTTCATTCGCCTTGCGGCTCGCCTTTGTGATTAGTGGCAAGATGCTTGATTTGCTTGTCTAGGCGCAGAACCCAAACTAGACTTAAGGTCCTAAATATCCTTCTGCAGATGATTTCCTCAGACATTCACTTAAGTAGTTTTCTTATCCTCTACCTTGCCTCCTGCTCTTCTGCTTTTATGATGCAGCTGTACTATATACTATACGTAGTCGAACTGATTATCTATCACTTTCCACAACGGAAGTCTTGACTCAAAGGATATTTTCCTAATTGCAGCCTTATTTCAAAGTTATCACAATCTTGATTCCCTATTCAAATGTTTGTAAAAGAAATCACAATTGTTTGACAAATATGGAGTACTCAAATCTAGGGACATTTGAAATTAGCAAACCAATATTTGCAAAACTTAATTGGTAAAATAAAACTAGGAAAAAATCCTTTTCCATTTTTGTATTATTAAAAATATAATTTATTTTTTTAAATTATATTTTTAGCATAAATATTCGGAATTCGCCAAATACTATTTCTTAGATTTAAGTAAGTTATTAAATATATATTTAGTCATTACCATAATCATTACATTTGTTGGATTGATGACTTCGATTAAACTTTGATCCTATACTATTTTAATTCGCATCCTAGCTTGAAAATTATTGTTAATAGTATTAATTAAATGTCAGACAATTGCAGTAAAAATGTTTTCAAGTTTCTGGTCATATTTTCTTTTTCATTTTCTCCTTGAACTTATCCGCCTTGGGCATTATTTTAAAATCTTTCATTCTTTCTCACTTTCCATCATTTGGTAAACGCTTAACAAATTATTTTTGCTTTTGTTTTCTTCTTGTTTTATTGCTGGCTGCCCCCTTTTTTATTGTTTTTTATTGGGCGCTTTGTCATCTGGTCAGCGGCCTCTCAACACTTCCTTGTGCAACGTCCTGTGGCAGCTGTTCCTCCTCCTTTCCCCTGCTCCATCTGACTGGCATCCCCCTCGTCCTTGGATCCTTTTGCGCTTCGTTGATGTGTAAATTAATGTCATTTTGGGGCGCGGCTCGTTGAGAGTTTTGGGTCAGTATCTTCCTGTCATTTGCTCTTCTCGGACTGATTGAATTTTTATTATGTTTCGCTTTTGGTTTTCGCGTTTGTTTTCCAAATTGTTTTGCATACTTTGCCCGGGGGGTAGGAGGGAACGACCATACGGATGTAAACCATAATTAAGGTGATTTTATGCATACTTTTTTCCATTATGATCGTTATTTTAACTTCCGGTTGTTGCCTTAATTGATTTTAATTAATTTTTTATGCGTCAATTTTTTTCTGGTTTTCTCATTTTTGGCTTTCTTTTTTTTCAGATCTGTGGTAATTCCCTAAAAGTAGGCAGCACACTGTTTACTATCTCTCTCTGTGTGTGTGTGTGTGTGTGTTAGGTTGTATGTGTGTGTTTGTGTGTGTTATATTTTCATGTTAATTGCGAAAACTTTGCCCAAAAACGACGATGAGGGCGATGGCAAAAACTATTCAAGTACAATGAACAGTGCGAGTGCCACGCCCACACAGCAGCCCCCATTTATTGTTGTTGTTGTTGGTGTTGTTGTTGTTGTTGTTTTGAAGCTGTGAGAGCACTCGAAAAACAATGAAATGAAATTTGTATACTCAAGTTTTACTGTGCAGACAAAAACGAGCGAGAATTTTACGTATTTAGTTGGCACAGCAGAAACCCATTTGGTTAGCATAACAATAGGGGGGGAAGGTAGATGGGGGTGGGGTAGTGGGAAAGAGAGGTGCTGCCCAGGAGAACTTAATAACCCACTAACAAACACACTAATTTGCACTTGAGCCTAATAATGAGTGCGCTGACGAGTGTGCTACGAATGAGTTGCAGATACAAGGCAATAGATGGAGTAAGCGAACAAGAGAGAGAGAGAGAGAGAGAGAGAGAGGGTAAAGAGGAAAAGAGAAGACTGGACTCAGTGGAAGACCTCAAGTGGTTGTTAGAGATGAGTTTAGGCTGAATGGGGGCTCGTATCTGGACGCTGTTGTTGCTTCTCTATGTCTGTCTCTATCTCTGTGTCTGTCTCTGTCTCTATCTCTGTCTCTGTGTCTTGGCTAATTTCTAATTTGAATGCTGATTTATGCAGTTTGAATGGCATTGCTAATGTGCTCAGTCTTTAGAGAAGAGGCAGAACAGAATTTGAGCAACAAGTGGCTCTTTACAAGATTTAGATTTGTTAAACTCTTTTATAATTAACCATAGATCGCACATTAGATTTATGATTTTATAAAATTAAACCTGGTACGTATTATTTGAATAATTGAGTAAAACTCAGAG
The DNA here is from genome assembly GCA_035042165.1 of Drosophila kuntzei. Classification (NCBI taxonomy): domain Eukaryota; kingdom Metazoa; phylum Arthropoda; class Insecta; order Diptera; family Drosophilidae; genus Drosophila; species Drosophila kuntzei. The sequence goes on along the minus strand of JAWNLU010001919.1, from coordinate 2,064,943 downwards.
ATGCTATTTTTGGATGCATATTCTGAAAACAGCGTAAATATTTATTATATTTAATTTTTATTAAAATAATACCAATTAATACATTAACTTGATCTAATATTATATGATGAAACATGAAATAATTATTTAATTTTAATTTTTATTTTAAAATCTTAATATAAATAAATTAATATTTTGAATTTTTATAATAAAAATCGCATTCCACGCTAGTGACGAAAGCATCACGAGGAAAGCGAAAGACGACTAGCAATACATATATATATAGGAAGAATGGAAAACTTGCAAACTCATATTAAAAATATAATAAATTTCAGAAATACAATAACATATTTTAGAAAAAGTAAATAGTTATAATCATTTTATTTTAATTGAAGTATTATTTCAAATAACTTTTTTATTTTGACAAAAATGCGAATGTAATTTTTTTATTTTTTTATAAAAATCAAAAATTGCTTTTTATTCATTTTTTGAATTATCAAGGTCCCTGATTAAAACTGCAATCTGTTTTCACCTGACCTTTCACGGCAGCTCAGACCAAAAACTGAACTGAACTGCTAAATAAAGGACATTTGAACCTTGAGCGAATGCTATTCAAACTATTCCATCGTATATTCGTACCTTTTGAATTACATTTCAGGGGGCAGATTGCTTGGATTTTGAGCTTACCGCAAAATTAAATGATATACAGCTGAGCAACGTTGAAGGTTAATCTCTGACTCTGACTCCGAGCTCTGGGCTTGGGTTCAGGTTCAGGTCCTGGTTGTGATTCAGATGCCTGCATTAAATGCCTGTTGAGAATAAAATAAAAATTATAACAAAAACGAAGCGAAAGGCACGCCAAGAATAAAGTGTGGCGACCTCTCTTTCCTCTTCTTTCCCCTATCCGTTCATCTTGGCATAATAAGCATAAGCCGTCAGGAATTAGTTGCATTTTCATCATTTTCATTTTCATTCTCCCTTTCTCCCTCTTTACTCCTCTCTCTCTCTCTCTCACTTTTTCGTTTCTTACGAATTTTTGAAATGAAATGAAAGCGAAATGTGTTTTGTGGTTTGGTTCAAAATGAAAAGGATACGGCGCAGGTTCCTTTTTTGAGCTGCCACAAGATTTTCATGGATAAATGAGATGGTTTTTGTGGTCGTATGCCAAAGGCGATACTGACACTGAGATAAGGGATCCAGAGACCAGAGACCATGAAACTGGCAGCTGTTATTTCAAATCTGTATTTTATGATTTACAATTCGAAGAATTCTAATGCTCAACTGGGCAATACGAGACAGCTTTAAACTAAACGGAAAATATTTAGAAACTAAGGCATCCATTTTAATTCTACATCAATCTCGAGCAACATCACAGATACCTTATTCCTCCCCTGTTAAACAACAGCATCAAAAGTTTATAATAAATAGTTACACACAACAATTTCGCTCTGGGCCTTAGGCAGCAGCTTTGTAAGTGAAACTATTTTAATGATAAATGTTCTCAACTCAATATCCAAGAAAGTGCAATTAAAACTTTTAAACTTGCCGAAAATGTTGCATTTTTGGCTTAGTACTAGAATTATTTGCACTTGTACCTAAATATTAGATATTTTAAGGTGTTTTTAACATATCAGCATCTATTATTGAATTTTTGCATATTTTCTATAAATATATAAAACTAAAGTTTCAAAGCAATTTGGTAAATAAAGCATAGCATATTTTTTTGGACAAATATCAATCAGTTCAAATGCTGCACCTAAAAGTATGCTACATATTTTTAAAAATTTACTTTGAATTATTTAATAATTAAGAGCTTAGTTACGTCGAGGACAGCTTTGCAGTTGCTATTTGTGGGATTTATAAAGAGGAAGAGTTAGAATGTAGATTTTACACCACCTCCTCTACCCCCCTCTCTATACCTTTAATTCCCATTCTATTAATAAATATGTGCGTGAATACTTTTATACTTTGCACTGCAATTTAACAAATCGATGTGTTTTGCGTCGACCGCTGCCATTCGATTTTTATGGCTTTCAAAAAGCCAACAGAGCAAATGACCCCGTTACGCACTCCCTGTTATCCCCTTTTTCCCCCTTGTGGTATCCAATGCAATAAAATGCGCAGTCGACAGGCGGCCTGTAGTGCACACACAGTTCAGGGCATAAAAAATCGCTAAACGGCAATAATAAAGCCGGCAATGGTCATAAAAAAATACGATATGAATTTTATCTATTGTAGGTGAAATTTTAAATACGCTTAAAAATATTAATATTACACTTAAATATTAAATTCATAAAAATAATTAGATATTTGCAGTGTTTCACATATTATTTACATAAAATTTAAATATTAAAAATGAAACAATTATATTCAATATTTGAGGAAATTAAAATTTGATAAGAATATTTTAAATGTTAATTGCAAAAATAGAATAATATATAAGCAATATAAAATTTGTACGATTTAGGTATACATTTACATTAGTCGCAATACTTATTTAACTCATTATTTATATTTAAATATATTTTATTCAGCATCCTAGCACTACAAGATAAAAATATTTTATCATCAAATTAAAAAAAAATTATTATATATTTTAGGTATTCTGATAATTTTCTTAATAACATTTAGGTATTGTTTTCACAGAAGAAAACTTTACTTATCTAATTGATTGAACATCTTATAATAAAATAATAAGCCAAGGTGATATTTAAAACTTAATATCTTTGATATTTATGCGAAATTGATTCCTAAATAGGATTAAATAATCTATTAGTGTGAAATAATAGCGAAATTGGAATAAAATTGTCGACAATTCGAAAATCAATATAGTTTAAGTGAAGTTACAAAGCTAACCACATGATCGAAATACCCCATCAGGTTTGGCTATTAAAAATTGTTCGCTCTGTTGCTTGTCGTATCTTTTTCACGGCTTTGGTGGCTAAAATTCACTTGTTGGTTTGCGGCGTTCAATTGAAACTTGTCCAGGTGCAAGGAGGAAGGTGAAAGGAGTTTTTTGAAGAGACCAAAAAGCGTGAAGAGACCTGTCGCTGCAAATGAAAGCATTGCATACTTTTTGGCATCGCCAGAGACACGTACGCTGAAAGTTTTCTCTCTCTCTCTCTCTCTCTCTGTCTCTCTAACTCTCTATATGTTCCTTTTCGGTGCAGATCAAAAGGCATTAATGCGCAGGAGTTACCTGAGTTGTGGTCGGAGGAGGTGCTGTCAATGGTTTGGGACTGTTTGCACATTAGCGTCAGCCATTTTAAGCTAATTTCGCATGTGAAACAGGTAGAAACAGTTCCAGTTTCATAGCCAACGACACGCGCAATTATTGCCCGGTCATTTTCGTGATTGCAAGTGTATATCTGTATGTATGTGTGTGTGTGTATATATATACATATATGGTACACATATATTTTTTGTGTGTGCTTGTGTCAGTTTCGAACGTGGCTGGCATTTAGTTCGTTTGATCTAAACGCCGCGGCAATCAAACAAATTGAATTGAAATCGATTTTCGTGGTAATGCCTAAGTTGTGGAATTGCAGAATCATGTAAGAGGCTGAAGGGGGATGTGTGGGAGAGAGGAGTAGTATGGGGACTCTGAAAATAGTTCGAAAAGCGCTCGAGGTTCAGCTGATTAGATGCTGTTTAGCTGCGGGGACAATCGCTGGTTGTAAATCCTTTAGAATTACAGAAAATAGGTAATTTTGTTTAAATTAATTAAATTGTTAGAGATATATAAATTAAATCTTAAAAAAGTCAATAAAAAACAAAGTAATATAATTTATTTTAACTCTTGAAAAATTCTATAAATGATAATTAAATTAAATTAAAGAGAATTGAACTAACAATAAAATAAAAATAAATATAATTTAATAATATAATAACTTAATCAAATCGAAATCAGACAAATAATTTCCTAATACATTAAGTTCAATTTTTGAACTGTCCACATAAATATTATCTGAGGGGTAAAGAGAAAAACATTAAACGAGACTTCATAAAAAAGTAAAAGTAGAAATTCATTAATGAAATAAATAATTATAAATATAAAATAAATTGCTATTGTATTCTTAAATTAGAATATCTATTTATAATTTAATTTTTTGATAAAAATAAAATATGTTTTAAGCCAAAAAAAATATTTTGCATACAATTAAATAGAATTAATGCTGTTTTTTAACAAATTAGACAAGCAAAAAGTTTAAAATATTAAATGAAAATTTGCAACTTTTTTTTATACTTCCACAACTTTATGCCGCAAGGGATCTAAGAGTCTTACTACACTAACTTGCCCCAAAAGTAAATATCATAATTATGTGAGATGAACTTTCATCGAGCTTGGCCTTTTTCGGCTGATTCCCATTGGAGATGTTCTTGCCGCGATAATGACAGATGCAAAATGGGAATAAAATGAGGGAAAAGCAACAAATAAACTATGCTCCGAGATAAATACAAATACTGGTAGTTCCACATGGCTGCCATTCTCGCTTGGCCCAAATACACATCGTACTTATTAATCAGAAGCTGGAAACGAAACCAAGCAAATTAGTTGAAAGCAAATGCAAATCCGAGTGCGTAGAACGGGAAGGGGAACGGGAGGGGAATGGGAGGGGAATGGGAGGGGAATGGGAGGGGAATGGGAATGGGAATGAGTGGGCACAGTGGCACAGTTCACAGCTGACAAACTGACAGCTGACTTGCCTAATTAGAAGGCAAGTGTAATAAAAATATTACACATACGCCATGTATGTTTCACTTTTTAATTTACCAACTTTGCCTGCCTGCAGCCTTCTGCTTGCCACATTTCTGTTTCTGTTTCTGTTGCATTTTCAATTGACACAACCAACAGCAAAACTAGGAAAGGAATGAAGAAAAATAACAACGTTGTTGCAGTTGTTGTAATGCGCATTCGAAATGAGCACACGCATATGGGAAGAATTGAGGGCACATTAATGCACAGATCCTGGGCGCGAACGAATGTTAATTTAGAGAGGCTGTCCCCTCTCCCTCTTCCTCCCACACTCGAAATGGCATAGAAATTCGCATTGAAATGTGCATGCAAGTGAGGCCTGGGAACCAACCGCATGCCAGGATACCACAGAAGTCCTGTGCATAAAAGCGAAAGCTAAAGCCAGCTTAACAAACATGCGAGGCAGAATACTACAACCTAACTCTGCCATAGGTCCTCATCAACGCTGTAACTCTTTTCAAATAATAATTAACAATTTATTCCCCAAACAGAATACACAGCTCGCACACACACACTCCCACACACACACATTCCAACACACACACACACACAAACAGTCGCACCAATTCACACCCGCAAACTGGCAATCTGAATGTGAATGTGAATGTGAATGTGAATGTGAATGACGTGCTGTCAACGTTAGTCATATCATTAGAGGCAACGTGTTGCTGACTTTTTGAGTTTAGACGGCCAACAGGGGAATTCAAATGATGCACTGTGACCAAAAAAAGGGCAACAACTACAAGCCAACAAATTGAATGTAATGATAACAACCGACTGCCAACTTAATGATGTAACTTCTGAATGCTGTTCGGAATGTGTTTCCTGTCCAACTGAAGGAAAAATAGTGTACGAAGAGAGAGATAGTTCTGGTGAAAAGTTGTTAACTTATTCTTTTCTTTGTAAAGAATTAAGTATGAGAAATATTTAAAAGATCTCTTAAGCCATGTCATCTCATAAAGATCTTCATTTATCTTTACCCTGAATAAAAATAATGCAAATAGTCTTTCATTTGACTTATTTTCTTTTTAACCGAAAATGGATTTCCGAATGTTAGCATTTTTTATAATTTATATATTTGTTTTACAATTTTATTTAAATTTTAATTCATTATTTTTTTATCTGTCGACTGCTTTTAGTTGACATTAAATAAATAAAATAAAATAAAATCTCAATCTATAGATGCCAGTATAAATGTACAAATACTTATAAATGATCAAAAGGATATTCCAATAAAAAACAAGATCGTAATATTTAAGCCTTTGTATTATTATTAACCCAATGTCAACTTAAAAATGTACAATACAGATTATATTAATAGAAACCAACTTAATAGATCCATTGTACTTTTTTATTAACTTTTTTATAACATATTATAAAAAGCAAAAACTTTAGATAAAGAGAGTGTAAATTTTGAAATAAAAATTTAAAATAAAATAATTATCAAAATGTTGAAAATATCTATTGATTTATAAACTACAAAAAAAAGTATAACTTCTTAGCTGAAGTCAGCTTAAATCTATATATCAAACTATTCTGATTTAGCTATAAATTTCCTATCTCTTCACTTCCGACTCATCTATTTTGTCAAGTGTAATTATGAGAAGGAAAAAAAGAATTATTAGCAGAAGCTGATGCTGATTCTGATGTTGTTGGCGCTGTGTTCATCTCATTTTTCGCTGGGCTCAGTTCACATTTTGTGTGTAGGCGCTCAGAAGTATGCAACTATATTTGTGTTTTTGCGGTTTGCTTTTATATTTGTGCAGCACACACACACTTATGTATATACACACCCACTCACACACACACACAGAGTCAGATGCATGTGCACAACATTCCACAGCATGTCAAGCGGAAGTGAGTGTCTTTCATTTTTGTTTGCCCTGTCCCCAGTCGACACATTTTACTGTACCTGCCACCCCCCCTCGATCACCCCTTTCCCACTTACAACACATACGTCTTCACATCGCTGGGCGCTTACTGTTAATTAAAAATGGGCGCCAAAGAACAGCAGCCAGCAGGCAATGGCAAATGGGAAGGAGAAGCAGAAGGAGAAGCAGAAGGAGAAGATGTTGGGAATGTTGGGAGTGTAGGAGGCGTGGCAGGGGCAGGGGCAGGAGCAGAGGCAGCTGAGCAGAAGACGAACGTATCGTATGAGTATTTTAATTAGTTTGCATAATTATGTGCGCCCTCCTCCTCCCATCGGCACCGCCCCTCAACGTCATGTCCCTGCAGCGGCTTCTCTTTGAGAGCTGCCCCACAAATTTACAACAATTTCTTTAAGCTTTAACAACTTTCTGATACAAAATGTACTTTCTGGCAGTGTGTGTGTATGTGTGTGTGCGTAAGTTTCCTTTTGCTACCAAGGACATTGCGTTTTATGCATCGTCCTTTTTCGCTTCTTCAGGCCATGCATTTTATTGTTCAGTTTATTGATGTTTGTCATATAATTTCTCTTTCTCTCCCTCACTCCATGCTAAGTATACTTTGCCAGTCCACACTCTTTTATAGCAGCTTTATGGACTTGCCCTGACCCCCTCCATCCCCCCTCCCCACCTTTTGCCCGCGTTGCCAACTACTCAGCATGCGTGCTCAATGGGGCATATGCATAACCTCGCTGCTCCGATACTTTCTTACAATTTGTGTATCTTATCCCCTCTCACTCACTCTACATCTCTGTCTCTTTCTGCCACTTCGACTGCTTTCACAGTGAAGGCAACAAATTGAATTTGAATAACGCGCCATAAAAAAACGATTTGATTCGGAGAGCGATGCGATTTGCGATGTGAGGAAAACACAACACAATACAAGAATGTTGTGTGTTATATGTATTATATATTACAAATATAACTGAGTATGTGTAAGTTCATATAAGTAGTATATAATAAATATTCTTTTGTTTTGCTTCCATAAATAATTTCATTAAATAATTTCATTACAAATATTAAATTTTCTTATATTCTGTTTATAATTATGAACTACATATTATTATATAAAAATATTACTGATTTTTGCATACGATTTTATTATTAATTATTGATTTAAATATATTTGTTACTACATTGTAAATTTCGTAGTAGAGGTTATTGAATTCTATAGATTTGTAAAATGATAATAAATTATTATTTTGAATTTAGGTTTAATCTTTGATATTAGAAATAGTTGTTTCCATATATTCCAAATATTATTATACACAACAAAAACATTTTGTGACAAACAAATACAGCGATTAAATGAATTTAATTGCCTTTCAGATTATTATTAGAAATTCATAATCATTGTTTGCGAGAGTTGCCTAATAAATAATTGAACGTAATGTAAACTCCATTTGATATATTTATTTCAAACTTTTGCAGAATATAACTATCAGGGATTAAAACCGAAACGAATATCGGTTTCAGTTACGGTTTCGGTTATGCTTGAATTAAGGTTTTCGCTTATCGGTTATGCAACGGTTATCGGATTTTTGTAAGTTTCGGTTTAAAAATACCGGTATGGTTTCGGTTCACAAAAAAAAAGAAAAATTGAAGTTTTCGGTTGACCAAAATAAGAAACGTTTATCATTGTTTTAGATGAAAAATGGCTTAATGCTCTTATTAGCCTGGAAAATAATGTTGTCTGGTTACTGGAATGGTCCAGCGTTATTATAATTTGATCTCAAATAAATTTTGTTTGAAAATTTCGATTATTTTTATTTTACTGCTTTTTTAAACTTCGAACTGCCATAACTTTGTCAAAACTTAATCAATTTCCATACGCAATGTAAATTTGAGCATAATCTTACCTCTAAATTCGTTGTGTATTCAAATTTTGAACATTTTAAAAACTTGAAATTTTTCGAAAAAATCAAAAAAGACAAAGGGGTAACACTGTAAATTTTCGAAAAAATTCGATTTTCAAAATTGAACAAAATTGAACAAAATTTAAATGCAGAACGAATTTAGAGGTAAAATCATGCTCAAATTTACATTGCGCTTCGAAATTGATCGACTTTTGACAAAGTTATGGCAGTTCAAAGATATCAAGGTTGCTCAGTAGCTGCGACGGCTAGAACCGAAATTAACCCTTATAAATGAATCGGTTACTAAACGGTTATTTCAGTTTAAAGAGTTTCGGTTTATGGGTTTCGAAACAGCGGAAAACATTTTTTTCGGTTACGGTTTCAGTTACCGTTACAAATTTCAGTCGGTTTTTATCGGTTAAAGGTTACGGTTTCGGTTAAGGTTTTAATCCCTGATAACTAATTAATGTATTGTTAAACTGTACTTCTTACACTGATTGTATTAAATGCTTATTTAATCTGATTATTTAATGAAGTAAATAATATATTTAAAATATAAAAAAATATTCATAAAATGTTCCACAATTGATAACACAAACACAAGAATGGAATATGGTCTTGCTGTAAATTGAATTTCATATTCTGTGTATTAAAAAAATTATGTTAATTTGGAACAACAATAAAAAGGTGTGTATGTATATTAAACAGCAAACATAGCAAGTATTTATTTGTGTACTCTATTAAAAATGTTTAACTGATTAATACTGAAAAGTGACGAGTGTTTGATATGATTAATTTAATATTGAACAGGAGAAAACAGCAGATCTTCCATTTCTGACAAGCAATTAAATATTTTTGACTACTTGTCAGTCAACCCTCACATATGATGTTTTGTTTTTTGTTTTTGCGAATTAAGGCTTATTTATAAATTAGCAATAAACGGCGATTTTCGATAGACATTTTTTTGGCCTAGGGATAAATATGTCTAAAAATTCTATTGCCTTCAATTACACATGAACTGTCAAAGCAAACAATTGACAGCCCATTAAAATATAAAAAAAATAATAATAATTAAAAAGAGAGACAACAAAAACATCATGAATACAAAACTAAAGCAGAAAAAAAAACAAGAGCTTGCAAATTTTGCAATTAACATTTTCAAACAGATTACGCAATCAAATGGGCATTAATTATGCACAGTCTGATAAATATTTATTTTTTTCGCTTTGCTGTTGTCGCCAGAGATAGAGAGAGAATGCAAATAGTAAGCGTTTATAGAGAGGTGAAGAAATCTGTTTGGTTTGTGTGTGCCACATAATTAATAGACCATAAACAATGACACAAAAATCGATTAAACCAATCAATTTAAACTGGATTAAAAACTAAACTAAATTCACTTTAATTCGAGATAGAGAGAATATACTGAACGTGAAGAAGTATATTAATATTTAAAAAACAAAAACATACCATTTAATTAAATGGAAAGTATTTTTGAACTTTGAAACTTATTTAAGTATATGATCTTAACAGTGTGAAAAGCTTAATTAAATTCTTCACACACATTTCAACCAGGGATTAAAACCTTAACCGTAACTTTTAACCGCTGAAAACCGATTGAAATTTGCAACCGTAACTGAAACCGAAACCGAAAAAATGTTTTTTCACTCTACCAAAACCCATAAACCGAAACTCTTTAAAGCGAAATAACCGTTTAGTAACCGATTCATTTATAAGGGTTAATTTCGGTTCTGGCCGTCGCAGCTACTGAACAACTTCGATAACTTTGAACTGCCATAACTTTGTCAAAAGCAATCAATTTCCATGCGCAATGTAAATTTGAGCATGATTTTTCATCAAAATTCGTTCTGCATTTAAATTTTGTTCAATTTTGAAAATTTTTGAAAATCGAATTTTTTCGAAATTTTACAGTGTTACCCCTTTGACTTTTTTGATTTTTTCAAAAAATTCGAATTTTCAAAATGGAAAAAATTTAAATGCAGAACGAATTTAAAAGAAAAATCCTGCTCAAATTTACATCGCGCAAGGAAATTGATTAAGTTTTGACAAAGTTATGGCAGTTCGAAGTTTAAAAAAGCAGTAAAATCAAAATAATCGAAATTTTGAAACCAAATTTATATTTGATCAAATTATAATAAAATCGACACTACGCTGGAGCATTCCAGTAACCAGATAACATTATTTTCCAGGCTAAAAAGAGTATTAGGTCTTTTTCATGTAAAATAATGAATAAACCTTCTTATTTTACCGAAAACCTTAATTCGAGCATAACCGAAACCGTAACTAAAACCGATATTCGTTTCGGTTTTAATCCCTGATTTCAACTAAATAAAGTCATTTAAAAACTATTCAAATATTCACTTCATATATACAAATATTTTCACAATTTTTCAATAATTCAATTTGCCACATTCTCGAATTCAAATTCTCTTTATGAGAGTTATTCGACGAGGGAATAATCAAGTGCTTAAAGTTGATTGCCCATTGTCACCTCCAAACAAATTGATGAAGAAACACCTGACTTTATACACAGCCATATTCATAGTGAATATATTGATGATGCAAAAGATAAATTGAATGCTTTGCCAACCGAACAAAATGAAAAATAATCAACAACAATAAAAAAAAAATAGATAATGTAATAGAAAAGTTTGTGGCGAAACAATTTCTTTACTTATTTGATTCCATCAGCTGCTTCGTTTTGATCAATCTGCTGACAATATTAAATATATTGTCATTGCAACAATATAAGGGCGAATATGTGTGGGAAAAGTGGGCGTGGGCGTTGGCGTGGACATGGGCGTGGTCATGATGTGTGCGTGTTTGAAACTAAACTAGTCGCTATTGAAGCTCCTTTGATCTCGATGACGTTGTCAATGTTCATGATGTGCAATTTCTCAAGAAATTTGAACATCATCAATTTTTTATTTTGTTATCATGAAAAATTGCTCTTGTTGTGGTTGTTATTGTAACTTCTTTTGTTATTGTTTGCATCTATTTGTCAATTTTGCTGTAAATATGTGCACATACAAATTTGTCACTTGCCAAAGGCGATGATAGCAGTAGCGCATGAATGAGCATAAATAATAAATAATATATATTGTAACTGCAATTTCAAGAGAAGCACAAAAAATGTGGAAAAAAAAATAAAGTAGACATTTAAATAATTCAAACAAAATGAAAATAATGCCTTTTTTATAACATTTTTACATCTATAGTAACAAATAGAAAGCAAATTTTTAAAATACATTAATATAAAAATTAAACAAATGCAATTTTAATTAAAATCAAGTTTTTGTTTAACGTAATTAAGTAAATAATAAATTAAGTAAAGAAAAAAATTAACAAACACGTTTAACTCTTAATTAAGCAACATTAAGTAAATCATGGATTTTTAAAAGTTATTTAATTTTAATAAATAAATTTTCAATAATTGTAAGAATATAAATTGTGAATTTTGCAATTGCACTAAATATATAATAAAAATGAACAAAATAAATATTTTTTATATATTATACAACATATTTTAATTTCTTATTATTACTCAAACTTGTCAATAAATAAATATTTTTATTAATAGATTTAAATTTATTATCTAACACATTTAATGAAAACGCAATTGACAAATATAATTATCAATAATCAGTCAATGGAATTAGTTAACTAGCAAGATAATAATCAATAATTACAAGTGCACTTTCATTAATTAATTTTGTGCAAAATCAATCAAGTTAATTTGTAATTTTAATGATTTATTAATTTAACTACACGTTCTAGTTACTTGGCAACAGTAGAGCCACAAACGGAACAGTCAGAACGCCCAGAGCCACGCCCACTTCACTTCAACTTGGCTAAAAACTTGCAGCACGCATAAAAGTGTGCAACATGTTTGCAGTTTGTTGCAACAGCAGCGCAGTCGCAGTCGACGCTGACGTCGACGCTGACGTCGACGCTGACGTCGATGTCAACGTTGCCACGTTTCGTGAGCTGCGTGAAGAGTGAAGAAGTTGCCAGTTTTTAGTTTCACTTTCGGGCCCAAGTGAATTTACGAGTATGTGTGTTGTACGTGTGAGTGTACATGGGTGTTGTTGTGCGTGTGTGCGAGTGTGTGTGCCTTAAGGTGCACATAACATTTAAGTAATGGTTAAAAACTTTGACTGCCATCCAAGGCAGCAGGTAGACTTAATTTGGCACGCATACTCATATAAGAAGCGCTGTATGCAAAAGTTAAGCACACACACACACACACACACACACACACACACACACGCACACTCGCACACACAACAATGTGCAAGTTGTGCAGGAGAAAAGTGGGCTGTGTGCTGTGGGCGTGGCCTAAGCTGCTCTGCTCGCAACTTTATTAGTTGGCCACCTTTTTGGCTTTGCTTAAAGCCTTGGGAATGAATGTGTTTCAGTTTTCAGTTTCAAGTCAAGCGAGGCCACACAATTTTCCTTAATTATGAATCCCTTCTTAAAACTGTAATCAATTTTCCTAGCATCGCCGCATGCCATTTAAATATTTAATGCCCAACATTGCGGATTCCTCAAGTTTTTCAACCCAACTACTCGTAATTAGGCAAAATAGAATAATAAAAAAAAACTAAGCACTTAATTCTGTGGCATTTGCGCTTCTAAAGAAAACTCCCCTCCCACATTCCCAAAAAAAAAAAGTGAAAAAATAAAATCATAGTCAAAATTTAATGAATGCAATTTGTAATAAAAATTGGGGGAGGCAAAAGTTGAAAAGTTTCTTTGGTTCATTAATGAGCTGGGCCAGAAACAAAAGAAAGTCAAACTATTCAGAGTCAATGAACAAGCCAATGGAGCTAATAAAATAAATGTTTTTAGGGTCTAGGATTGCCACAGTTTACACTTATTTTTGGGTCATCATAAAAGAGCCCAAAGAAATCGATCTTGAGTGCAACTTTTGACTATTTTGTATTTAAAGAAAGTTTACTAAAAAAAAGAAAAAAGATTCATTAATAAATTGATTTATTGTATCTTTGTATGGTCACCCCTAATCGGAAATTAAATGGTCACCCTGAATTTACTCTAAAAACTCATAAAGGTAGATTTATAACTTTAAGGAAGAACGAATTACAAATTAAAATTAAGCCAAAAATGGTCACCCTAGAATGGTAACATTGCCAATTCAAGTAAAAAGTATCACAGTTATCTCAAGTATGCAAAATACACTCAGTTAGTTCAAGCGAAAAGGTAAAAATGTATCGTTACTCAAGTTGAACTTCTTTTGAGAATAAAAAACCTACAAAAAAAAAAAAAACATAAGTCGCGAGCTTGAAAATAACTCTCAAATAGATGCGAAAGATACGAAAAGAAAATGTTTGAAATACGAATTTTGAGTTGTTTCTTTGTTTGGCATTTTATATGAAATACAAAAAAAGGAAGAAAGCTACAAAGGAAACAACTTTTGTTATACTCGTAAAGTGTGTCCTGTGGCCAATTCTCTTTACTTTTTTTTTTTGCGCCCTGACCCACACATACAGTTACAGATAGAGGGACACACTTTTCTTGTTCTTTTGCATGGCTTCATCTTGGTATTTTCTTCCTTTGGCAGCTCCGCATTTCCCCATTTGCTTTTTTACTGCTCCTTTCCGCTTTCCACGAATTAAATGGCATGAAATTAAAAGTTACAACGAGAATTTTTGTGCTGCATTTGCAGGAAAACGTGAGAAATTATAAGCACAAAAGCGCGGGGAAAAACGCCAAAAAGGAAGAAGAAAGGAAGGAAAAAAATGATGTTAAAAAAATTATGAAAGGGTGCGTAGAGTGGGAGAGAGAGAAAGAGAATGGGAGCAAGGGAGATAGGGAGTTGAAGACAACATGCAAATCTGCTTAAATGTCCACGCAGGAATTGTAAGCCTTTTCTTTCTTGTCCTTTTCTTTTCCTTTTTCATCTGCTCCTCTCTCTCTCTCTCTCTCTCTCTCTTACAACATTCTCTGGCTTCCTTGTGCTTTTGTGAAGCGCAAGTAAGTCGGTTTGTTTGTTTCTTAACTCTCTCCCCAACTTCTCCTCATTTCTCTCTCTTTTTCTGCATTACGAGTATTTTCTCAACATTGTGGAAAAAAAAATATGAAGCAGCAAAATATATTTATGGCTTATTATTGTGAATTAATGGCCAACATAGAGCAGAATTGGTATGGGATTTGTTAGCCAACTGACGATTGAAGCCAGAGAATATAATAAATAGTTATTAAAGCGACATTTCGCAAAAGCAAAACGTACAACAATTTATGTCACTAGTAACGATATATGTATTTTGTGTCTATTTTCTATGTTTTATTCTACTGCTAAATCCTTTTGGCAACTAAACGATCGATGTTTGTATTTTTAGTAATATCCTGGCGCTGTCCTTTTTTCATCTTTTTGTTGCTTTGTTTTGTTTTGTTTTTCTTTTGTCCATGCGAGAATCGAAATACATTTTTTCAATCATTTACTGATAGATTTTTCGTTGTGGTTTTATTGCCGGCTTCTGCTCGAATGAGCTGGACAGGCGTAGAGGCGTGTTAATACACACACACACACACACACTTACACACACTCACCCACACACAGATACAGATACACGTAGTTCAAAAAGTGTTGTAAATATTTGTTTTACAACGTTGTTTGCACTTGGTGAAATTTGCAACCATTTTTTATGCGGCAAACTGACGTGGCCTGCGAAAAGTGGAAATGGGAAATGTGAAATGGCAAATGGAAAATGGGTCTCGAACTGTATTTTGAATGGGCAAAGAGATGGGAAGTGGTGTTGCTTTATTTATTTCCGGCAGCATTTTGACGTGGATTTAGTGAGAGCTATTTTGTTAGCCGTCTCACAAATATTTGATGAGTCCGAGTCGAATTCAAACTTTTAGAAATGTAATTGCACTGAAATGCATATGGAATATTTACGATTAAATATTAGAAACTTCAAATTGACCTCTGCCCCCATTATTTTGGCCCCATCCATTTTCATTTAGTTGGTCTTGCTAATGGCTCCAGGGCAATTTGATAATGCGGCAAGTCCACACAGTTTAATTGAGTTGAATGGCCAAAAGGGGGGGAATGTGAAGATGTCTTAGCCCTGGTGAAAAGCTGTCAGCCAAGCTGGCAACCGGCTAAAGCAACGTTTGCCTGCGCCTAATTGCATTTACGCTAATCCAATAGATTAAGACACAGCTGAAGCAGAAGCTGAAGCAACTGCAGAAACTCTTGCAGCAACAGTGGCAAGTTCCCCCTCTCTCTCTCTCTCTCTCTCTCTAACTCTATTGACTTCCTTCTCTCTCTTGGCCCTGTAATGCAATGCCAAACAATAACAAAATTATGCTACACAGCAACTGACAAGCTGTCAGCTCACAGCTCACTTCAACTTCAACATTGCTGTCATCTTTTATTTAATATTATTTACGCTTTTTCCTCTATTTTAATTAGCTAAAGAAATAATATAAATTATGCATAAATTATTATATAGGTTGCCACAACATTTTCATAGCCCTGCCGCCGTGTAAGCCGCCATTTTGGCCAACTAATTATATTTGTTGACATGACATTTATTTGACTTGCATAAATTAGCCAATTAGTTGACTGTCGCAAATGAAGTTACCAAGCAATTCACAGGTGTGAAAGCCAAATGGATGTACGTGTGTGTGTGTGTGTGCATGTGTGTAAGTGTGTGCGTGTGTGTGTGTGTGTGTGTGTTTGAGTGTGACAACTCTCAGAAGTCAAAGGCTGAAGTTGTGGGAAATCTGCAGAGCAAGTTGAAGTTTGTTTTGAATAATTTGACAGCAGAAAATTGCAAATGCATTTCGAATTTAATTTTAAAATATTTCTTATCCATATATCAAATTTATATATTTGACTAACTCACAAATAAAAGTGACAAGCAAATATATAATTATGATAAAGACATATTTTAATTCCTTTTCTGCTTTTAAATATAGTTTATTAAAATATTCTACAAATAATTATTATTTCTATTAAAAACAATTCTTATGTTGCACAAATAATTAGAGAAGTAGTTTAATTTTTATTTTTATTATTTCAATTCCATTTTGTTTGATATTTTGTTTATCAAAACTTGCAACTAATTTAAACAGATATTATATGAAATAAAATAGAGTTTCTGTTTCTGTTTGACAGCAGAAAATTGCAAATGCATTTCGAATTTAATTTTAAAATACGTCTTATCTAAATATCTAATTTATATATTTGACCTAACAGCAGATTTCTCATAAATAAAAGTGGCAAGCAAATATATAATTATTATAAATTTCTGATTTCACATATTTTAATTACATTTTGTTTTTAAATATAATTTAATAAAATAAGTTAAAAAAAATTTGTATTATTACTATTAAAAAATATTTTTAAATAAGTAGTTTTATTTCTTTCATTTCCATCCCATTTTTGTTTTCCAAAACTTGCAAATAATTTGAATTAAATAAAATAAACGGACAAAAGTGATTTTATGATGAAATATAATATAGTTTTTGTTGAGTAAAGTATCAGTTTATTTTATTTATCAATTCAATTAAGTTTTCTTATGTATTCCGAATTTAATTTCTTACCTATCAAATTTATATAAGTGAGCAACAACAAATTACTCATAAATAAAAGTGGCAAGCAATTATATAATTTTTATAAATTTCTGATTTCACATATCTAAAATACATTTTATTTTTAAATATAAATTAATAAAATATTCAACAAATAAATATTATTACAATTAAAAATTATTTTTAAAGAAGTAGTTTTATTTTTATCATTTCCACTTCCACACAAAAGTGATTTTATGATGAAATATTATATAATATAGGTTTTGTTGAGTAAAGTAGCAGTTTATTATATTTATTATTTCAATTCAATTCAATTTTTTTAGGTAGTTTATTGAATATTGAATTTATTGAATATTCTTTATTCCAACACTTGCAACTAATTTTAATTATTTAAAATAAACAGCCAATAGTGATTTTGTGATGAAATAAAATATTGTTAGCTTTGACATTACATAAGGAGTATTATAATAATCGAGTAAAGTAGTAGTTTATAATATATATTTATAAATTCAATTCAATTTTCTTATGTAAGGTATTTATTGAACATACTTTTTTTCTAACACTTGCACTTGTATTTGCATACTTAATGCCAAACAAACTTCCCATCAACATTGTCACTTTTCACAAAGTTGAGTGCAACAGTTCGTCTAACTGCATGCACTCTGTCTATCTGTCTGCCTGTCTGTCAGTCTGTCCGTCTATCTGTCTGTCTGTCTGTCGGTTGGTCTCGTCAGCTGTCTGCAGCTTGACAAAGCAGTTGGCAGGTAAGGCAGCTGGAGAATGTAGAATGTAGAATGGAGAGTTGTCAACTTATCCAACTGGAATCTAACAGCAGGCAACACTTTTTAACGTCACAGAATATAGAAGAAGAAGTATGAGCAGAAAAGAAGAAGCATAAGAATGAGCAATGGGAAAGGTGAACGCACAACAATTTCGACACATGTGCAACGTTGCGTATACGCAATGTTTTTGGGTGAGTGCAATAGTTAACCGCCCATTCAGCAGCTGCAACTGCAACTGCAGCTGCCACGCCCACACGTTTGCCAGACGATGCTTGTCATCATTAGATTAGAGTGCACACACACACCAACACACACACACACACACACACACACCAACAACACACACACAGTGACAAAAATTAAACTGCTGGGCGTTGCCAGCGTTTTGGCTGTCAGGATGTGCGTTAAATTGTAAAACAACAGAAAGAGCTGCCTGCAGGATGTGGCTACTGGGAGGAGGATGACGAGGGTTAAGGGGGGTAACTAGAGGGGGGAGTCGGGGGCATTGGATTTGCCCCAGCTGGCAATGTTATGCCCCGTTGCTGTCATTCTGTGGCCAGTTCTCGTTTATTTTGCGTATTAGACGCTGCTATTTTGTGCTTATTGTTTCCCAGTATCCAGTATCCAGTAGCCTGCCCTCGCCTTCCCACTCCCCTCTAAATACAACTCCCCTCCCACCTCCCCCCTCCCCATTTTCCTCATTGTAGCTGCTACTCAAAATGTTGGCCTGTTATTTTTCGGTTGTTTGGGTTCTTGGTTGTGTTCGCATTGTCAGCTCATTTGTAATTTTTGTGCTACGATTTCAAATTAAGCAACCGGAAATGAGCTGACATTTTCCCTGTCTGCTGCTGTTGTTGTTGTTGTTATCATTGTTGTTATCATTGTTGTTGTTGTTTTGGTTGTTCCTGGGCATTGGTTTAACGATACTTTGCAGCATTCAACATCACTACGAACTGCATTTAAAGTTGTCCAAAGCAAATTTGCTGCTTACATGTTGTCCATTATGACAATATTAATATTTACATTTTACAGCTATTGTCTGCCATTCCTCGTATCCTTATTCAACTACATACATATCTATGTCCATATCCATGTTCATATGTTTGTATGTGTGTGTTCTTTACTGTACACATGTTTCCAAACTCTTCTCATATGTTTGTCGTATGCATTTTGTATTTTCTTGTTTATTGCTTTATGCTCTTCGTTGTTGCTTTGTGAAATTGTCAATATGCTTCCCATAATGCTTCCTTCATCAGTTCATTCATTATTGTTTCTACAACAAAGAAAACTGCACTATTTAACATAGGCAAATTCTTATTAATTTTTCCTTTTCTTGTGAAGTTATTAAAGTGTTAATTAGTTGCGGTCAGATAAGTTTAAAAGGTTTATTGTCTTAAAAATAACTAAAGTGAATATGTTAGTTTAATTATCCAAATCTTATCAATATGCCTTCCATAACGCTTTCATCATCAGTTCATTCATTCTTCATCATATTAGATACCTTCCTTATTGTATCTACAACAAAGAAAACTGCACTTCTAATTCTAATTAATTTTCTATTTCCTGTGCAGTTATTAAAACCGGCAAGGTGTTAGTTAGTTGCGGTCAGATAAGTTCAAAATGTATAGATAATAATAATGATTATTGCTTTTAAAATAATTTATAAAGTTACATATATGTCGATTTTAAACGCACAACAATTAACAAACATATTAGATATTACTTTGTTTATATATGTATATATATATTCTAATTTAATTTCAATTTATTTTTTATTTTAGGAACGTTAATGTCAATATAATAATAAAATATTTAACATAGTTATATGATAAATTTAAATAAATTTCAATAAACATATATATTACATTTTATTTTAATTATATTTTGTTTATTTTCTTAGAAATGATAATTTCAATAAACAAATTTATTTTTCTTTAATCCCTGCAGGTGTTACATAGTTAGTTGCAGAAAATTTTCTGAGTGTTTTTATTCAAAATGTACAAACAAAATGATTATTGCTTTTAAAATAATTTATA
This sequence comes from Drosophila kuntzei, assembly GCA_035042165.1. Lineage (NCBI taxonomy): Eukaryota > Metazoa > Arthropoda > Insecta > Diptera > Drosophilidae > Drosophila > Drosophila kuntzei. The sequence goes on along the minus strand of JAWNLU010001919.1, from coordinate 2,045,029 downwards.
TAGATATGTGATGAATTTAAATGCACAACAATAAGAAAACATGTTACAAATTATTTTATTTATATACGTATGTATATTCTAATTTATTTTAATTTATTTTTATTTTAGAAATGTTGATGATAATACATAATTATACACAAATATATTTAATATTATTTTAATTACATTCTGTTTAATATCTTAGAAACGTTAATTCCAATAAACAAATTTATTTTTCTTTAATCTGTAGCGCTTACAGCTGTAAACTCCTTGCATGCTGTTAACTTAATAGCGAAATGTTAACTCACAAAATGTCCCTTACGAAGCACAAATTCGAACTGAAAAGCTTTTGCAAATTACATCTCTCACTCTCTCTCTCGCTCTGTCGCTGCTGCTGATGGGCAGTCAGCTGTTGTCCGCTCTCTATAAATTCCCTCAGTCGCGACGAAGCAAAGCCTGCACGAACAAGCGACGACTTCGACAACTTTCGTCAAGTTGCGAGTCGCGCTTCGTGAGAGAGCGAGCGAGAGAGAGATGGCAAAGACGAGAGCAACGACGCGTCGCTGGCGACAACGTCTGCTGCCGGCGAGTCCGACAGGCAGAGAACGACAGCTTCCTGCTGCTGCTTCAGTTACGTTGATAATGTCAAAACGTTTGGTTCGCTGTGCTGCTGTTGCTGCTGATGCTGCTTACGACGACGCTGCCGCTGCTGATGCTGCTTACGACGACGCTGCCACAACGAAAACACAACAACACGAATGCGACAACGATAACGTTTCAAGTGGCAATAAATAAGTAAATTAGACAACGACAACGGAAACATTGCACAATTAATAAACAATCCATAAAGTTTCTTGTCCGCAGGATCAAAAAATAAACAAAACAAGTATAAAGCAAATGGATAACAGCAGCTCGTGGCAAAGTGTCAGAAATTGTGAGAATTAATATTTCACTAGAGATTTGAGTGCTTGCAACAAACAAACAACTGAACAACGCAAACTTTTTTCATTTTTACAACATTTTATGCTTTTTGGGCACACACTGTTACAGTTTCTAGCCCTCTCACTCTGTCTCTCTCTCTCTTTTGCTCCCACATCCTCTCGCTGTCTCTGTTACTTTTCGCGTAAAATTATGAAAAATATGTGAGAAATGTGCAACAAAAATAACAACAATAAAGGTTACATCAAATTTTGGGCTCTCACGTAGGACAGTACGGTCCGGTCTCGGTCTCGGTCCAGTTTTCAGACTCCGTCTCCGGCTCCGGCTCCGGTTACAACTCTGACTCCGTCTCAGTGCCGGTCTCCAAGTTGAAATCCCTCGTCGACGTCGAGGCTGTGTGTACGGGTATCTGTGTGTGTACGTGTGTGTACGTGTTCGTGTATGCGTGTATTTTTACACAGGACTGCAGCTAGAGAGTGTTGTGTAACGTTGTAATGTGCTAAATTCGTTAATTTATAGCCACAGACTACAATAATCAGCAACAACAACAACAACAACAGCAAAATCAACGCATTACATTTGATATTTGTTGTGCCCTAAAGGTAAGTCGCAATCAGAATCAACTTGGCTTTTTACTTAGTTGTAGTAATCCTCTTAAAGAACACTGAAAATTAAATCGAAATTCCTATTTGGTACAACGTCTCGTATGTGTAATAAAACAGGCAACTTGATCTATCTATAAGTTTTACTTTTCTTGCCATCTATTCAGAGTGCCCACTTGTCGTATGAGTAATTTGCCAGAAATTCATTTTGCTTGCGCAAACATTTAGGCATTTTAGCACACTGAAATGCTTTCGAATGTCATGCAATATTCAATGAATATTATGCGAATATTCCAAGAGAATTTCGGAATATCAAAAGCAATTTTCAGCAATCAATTTCATAGACAATTTGCAGCAAATTAATTGACGAATTTCAATATAAACTGCAAATAGTTTTATGATTGCTGAAAGAACACGAGCAAAAGTTTTATGTTTTGAAATGGATTGAGGATAAAATGTTTAAAAATATAAATTTGAGTTGGAGTTATTTAAAGCGTTTTTACCAATTTAAAATGTGTTTAAAACAGTTTGTTTTAAAAAGAAAATACAGTTGAAAAACATATACAAATTAATTTGTCAATTAATATATATTTTTTTAACGACTTGATATGAGTAATAAATACTATTTGAAAATATTTATTTTATATGGAGTCTAATGTACCTTTAAAAAACAAAAAAAAATAATAATAAAATCTGTGTTTTTATCAAATGTGAAATTTAGTGTAAAGACTTTATTTCATGCATATTATTTAATAAGTTTGATATTATTTACTTAAGTGGAAGATGAAACAATGCAATATTTTCAATATTCATTCGAGCTTAAAAACAATATTAATAATAAGCAAAAATGCAATTAAATGCACTTATTAAACTTCAGAAAGATTCCACACAATTTAAATCAACAATTAAATTCAATACATTTAATATTCAATAGTCTTTCAATCGAACATTGACAAGTTTCTCCATATTTTTGCATTGCATTGAAACGCTTTTAGGCCACTTCACAGTCGGCAAAAGTTGGAAAAATCTTGGGATAGCAGTGAACACACTTTATTACCATAATAGAACTTCATATTTGTGGCAATAGTTTAAGTCAATGCATTTGACTTTGTCAAAGCAAAAACATTCATTGCAAGTAATATTGCCTTTCACTGAAATGTTTAAAAGTCTTGAATACTTTTTAAATAAATTTTTTTATTATTTACCTATTGATAAAATGAAAAGCAATAGATTGCTGATCATGTTTAAATGTAAAACTTAAAAATGTGTGAGACATTTCCAAGTCCAATGAAAAATAAATTAGCAATTCCTCAGCCATTGGACATGCTGAGAAATTGAAGTCAACTGACTTCCAATTAGATTGGAATTTTTTTAAGAAAACCGCAAATTTATTTCATTCCTTTTACTCCAGTGAAAAATAAGAGTCAAATATAAAAAAATGTATTTATTACTTTATTTTTAGAGCAATTGGAAATGATTTCCCAATTCAACTATGCAGGACAAATAATAATAAAATACCATATTAAAAATTAAATGAAATGTTTTATTTTTAGACAAACTACAAATATTGTGATGAACTCTTTTGTGTAAAATTAATAAATAATAGGAATTTCAATAAATAACATGGATCAATTGTAAAATTAGTTGGATTTCTAGAAATTTATACAAATTCTTGCTAAAATGGTAGCTAAAAGTATTAATTATTTAACTAAAAGTATTCTCAGAGAATTGTTTTAAAATTTTGATAAATTGCATTTGTTGATTTTTCCGAAATTTCCCGACACAGTTATACAGTTTTCAATTACTCGCAAGCTGCCATTTTCAAATATGAAATAAAAATATTGGAGAAAAAAATAGGGAGAATTTAACTAGATTGGGGGGAGTCCCTGACCTACTTAAATACACATTGTTTTTGAACGTAAAAAACAACCTCACACATTGTTTAAAAACGCATTCTTTCTTTTTACATGACGTTGTCGGCATTTCTATTGCTCTCTGTCCACTGTTGTTGTTTTTGTTGTTGTTATAGGGTTACAGCAAACACGCAATTTTGGTTTAAACGCAATTTCCATTGTGTTTTTAGCCATTGAATATATTTTTGTTTTTCACATATTCAAACTTTAAATGATTTTCACTGTGCAACTTTGGCAACATTGTCAGTCGAGACTTTGTCCAGGGTTGCCACCCAACAAATTTTTTGTTTATCAAAAAATATATGGGAAAAAGAGTCAACACATATTTTCAATGCAGTCCTCAAAAACAGAAAATTTTAAATTGGTTTCCCAATTCACCAAGCATATTTTTGCAGTGCATTATCTTGTGTTATTTGTTTTATGTTTTGTGTTGAGCATAAATACAAAAGTGTCTGAGCAGTAACAGCAAAAAACAGATAAATGACATACAAATTAATTTACTGAGTTGAAAGCCATCAAGATTTTTACCAAAATCACCGACAAGCGAAAGCGACACCGAGAAGAATTCGAGAATATTAGAAATTTTACAGGGTAGCATGCTAATAATAGGGTCCAAAGCAGCCCCATTCCCAGCAGCAGGCACAGTTGTTGGGCACAAAGTAGAAGGGCGGACAACAACCGCTGGCACAGCATCCACAGCACTCCATGCAGGGCTGAACGGGACCGACGGGTCCGCTCGTGAGTCGATAGGAGACCATGCCACAAGGCGCCTGGCCGCAACACGATCCACAGCCAGGTCTACAGCCAGGACCACAGCAGGGACCACACGGTCCACAGGGTCCACAGGGTCCACATGTTCCACAAGGTCCACAAGGGCCACATGGTCCACAGGGTCCACAGGGACCACAAGGTCCACAAGGTCCACAAGGTCCACAGGGACCACATGGTCCACATGGGCCACAGGGACCACAACAGCCGCTGCTACAGGGATCACAGCAGCCGATCTTCGAGGCGCCACAGCAAGATTTGGATGATCCACATGATTTGCCACAACCTCCGACAATTCGACATTTTGGCGTGCACATTTCTCTTAATTCGCTTCCGTTTCCGGTTCTTTTTTGATACCTATATTCCACGCAAAAAATGTGCTAAATATGGCAGGCAAATTGGTATTATTTAGCACCTTTTTTGGCATAGATTAAGCCACTACTTTTTGGATTTTATTTGGATTTGTTTGTTACTTCTACAATTGACAACACACACATAAATTATGGATGACAGCTGACACATTTCCTTAGATATTTGAAACCACAGAAAATACAGTCCAAATACGATCCACAAACGAACCAAACCTCAAACTGCACTTGCATAGAAACTATTAAATTCCATTTTAAATTGTATTTGCTCTGCGGTCGCCTATTTGGCTTTTCCAAGAAACCAACTCGACAACTTTCCCCTTTTCCTATCTCTCCCCTCTCAATAGAAACCACATGAATCTGGCGACCCGCACTCACAGGCCTTGGACTTGGCTTTTTCGGGCATGTCGCTGCGGTCGTTGAGGGGGGGAGTGAAGAAAGTGAGGGGTCAGGGATCAGGGGGGCTAATGTAATTGATTGTCTGGGCCTGGCTGAACAAGACCTGCTGAAGTGCTCCACGGCAAGTGCGAAAAAAAATGCGATTGCCTAGTGGTGTTTCAGTGTGTGCGATTTTTGCATACCAACTGTGGGGTCGTGGCACAGTGGTAAGCAAAGCCTATTCTCTGTTTTATTCGAAAATTGAATAAAAATTTGACAAAAGTTATACTGGAAAACTTTTTTTAACCCAATAGCCTATTTTTTTAAAATAGAATACAAATGCAAGCTAATTTCTTGACAATTAAATAATATTTATCTAATCTTAAAATGGAAACACGCTTAATTTTCAAACTTATTTTAGGTCGTGTTTTATCGGAGTCGATAAAATGTTTTCTATAACAAAATATAACGTATTTTTTCACTTGTATATGTTGTTACTTATTTTATTACAAAACTAATTTATCATATTTACTTTATAACTTAATTCCACAATATAAAAACCCTTTATAAATGTAGATAATTTTACTTAAAAGCAATACACACATTTCTAATTTATTATCAAATTAAATTCAAAGCTGAATTTTTTAACTCACATCTTAGTTTGTTTTACATTTGGGCATGTAATAATATTCCATTAGTTTAGAGAGAAACTTATAAATAAAACCATTCAAATTTGTGATAGTAAATATTATTTATATTTTAAAAGATCTGAAAACCTATTTAATAAAATTGTATCAATTAGAAGATAGAGTCACTTACCATTTTAACTTTTGTCTTGAAGGTTTAACCACTGTGTCTGTTGTTGGATTAATTTCACTTTAGCTGCCACCATTTTTAGCATATTTTTTTTTTTTTTTTTTGCTGGTGTGCGAGATTCGCGTGGATTTCAACACGGCTTGGCAAGATTTACGAAATGGTTGGAACAGCCCGGCCTGGCTTGAATAGTTGTTGGCCCGGTCCGATTGTGTTGGCCAGGTTGAGAGATTTCAATTGTACAAGTCGGCGGGGCGTGGCATGTCAACAGCTGTCAGAGTTACGACGAGGACTCTCTATGAACAGAGACTTTCATTAGTATTCCCTTTTTAGTTCGAGTAACAACACTTTTATTTTGTGCCGCTTTTCGGTCGGTTTAACTTTGGATCTACAAAATTTCAGTGGCCATATTTAACAAATAGTCAAAGTCAAAATGTGCGGAGGTTGGGCATGTCGTTCCTATGAAATAGCCTGCAATCACCATCGTCTCTCGCCAATGCGATTCACAGGTCGTTGTTTTGCCCCAACACCATGTGGACCCTTTGACAGTTGTTCGCCGTGTTGTGGAGGCGGTTGTTGTGGCGGCTGTGGTTGGTAATGGAATTTATACCCACCTAACTGGTAAGACACAGTCACAATCAAGTGGATGACTGTTCTAATCCTCTCCTGCTTTTAACAGCGGCACAAAAAATTTATTCTTAAGTTGGCCATGAGTTTTTAGACTACTATTAAAATTGTTGTAGTCTTGTCACAGCCAAACTACATTTCATACCAAATTTTACTGTTCCCGGAGTAAGTTGACTATAAATAAAATAAATTATTTAAAATATATTTAAATATTATTTTATTATAATTAACATCCTTAGCTTCATCTATCTATAACCAAGATGTGCGGCGGCTGGGCGTGTGCCTCATATGAACTGGCCTGCAATAATCCTCCATTGTCCACATTGCGTTACTCTGGCAGAGATTTTATTCCCACACCCTGTGGTCCTCATGACAAGTGCTTTGTGAAGGACACCAGCTGCAGTCGAGGACATTGCCTGGTGCCGCACAATACGCCAATTCAAATGAATCCCTGTCTCGAATTCGATACACCCGTTCCTCCAGTTGATCCGGCAAAAGTCGCCGTTGACAATTGGAAACTGGCCTACGAAAAACTTACACAATGTTGCCATCCAAAATAAAATGCAGTAATTCAAAGTAAAAAGATTTTTCTTTTCTTTATTTAATTCGAAATCAATATGACGTTTTTAACAATACTAGCTTATGTGAAATTCAAGGTAACATGATCTTTGACTATAATTCCTATCTAGTTTTTAGTTTAGAAGGTTTTATTAATGACATTCAAATTCGATATTCTAGTCCAACAACGAAATGGTATTTCTATTAATTTTGTTCCTTCGAATGAAAGCATTTTAAATACATGGAAAAATTCTAGTGTTCCTAGATATCCATACGGAACTACAGGAATTTTGCTGTGATATTCTTGAAGATACCACAATTCCCATTCCTCAAAAAACGTAAAATGATTTTTCTTTACAAAACTAACAATTTATTTGAGTAGTACAAAAATGAGAAAAAATACTTCGCCGTTTTCCAACGCAAGCATACAGAATGATATTATTTGTTAAGCATCGTTTCGGTTGTCTAATATCTGTGGCTCAGTTTCCGGATCTAGTAAAAGGGTCCGAAGCAGCCGCATTCTCCGCAGCAGCGACATCTGTTTGGCGGACAGGTCCAGGGACCACAGGGCGGACAGGGGCCACAACAACAATTGTTGTAGTTCATTGCCGGCAAGGCCGGTCCGACCGGACCATAAGCTAGAGCATAGGAAACGCTACCACAGGCACTTTGGCACATCTTTAACAAACGTTAGGCAACACTGCAAATTCGAGTTAAAATTAACGAAAATTTCATATTAATTTTGATAAACTTACCGGATTTTCAGATACTTGCGTTTGGAATTCGAAACGAAGAATTTTTTCGTTTCAAATAAGAAATATTATTTGAATTTCGGGTTATGAACAGAGCGAGATACGAAAATAAAATGAACTCTATAGCTGATATGAGAACTAGGTAAATCCCAGATGGAATTTCAATTCAATGCCAACATGATTTCAACTTGATACATGCTCCAAATACGAGTATTTGTATCGATCGATCCAAAGTTTCTGCCTTTTTCACACATCAATGATTTAACACCGACAAAGCGGCAAAAATAAAGAAAATAAAAATTTAGCAAAAAAAAAGAGAGGAAAAAACTAGAAATCTCTAACGACAAAATAGCGCAACAGTTTCGCCTCATGGCAAAAATAAGAAATCATTGAAACATGTCCTGGGAAAAAGGAAAAGAAACGACAACAACGACGAGCACAAGATTGAGTAGACGAGCGAAAGTTCCATAAAATGCCAGAGCTTGGGCAAAGTGGATGGCTATGGATATCGTTTACCGTTACTTAGAACTCAGGACCAGGACTCAGGACTATGAGACTCTGGACTATGAGACTGCTGGACTGTGCTCTAAACTGAAACTGGGACAAAGTCGAAGTCGGAGTCAACCCACATCGAGTAAAGTCTATTAGACTCAACGAAGCAACCTTAACGTCATTTCGTAGCCTGACTTCAGCTCAATGGGGGTTAATGTATGTGTGTGTGTGTGTGTGTGTGTCTCTCTCTGTGTGTGTGTGGTACATCACAAGAGGTACATATATGTGTGTGTGTGTTGTGATTCACAAAAGCTGACAAGCTCATCGATGCCTGAACATTAGCTAAACATAAATTACACAGATGACTGCACAACAATTGAGGCGTTTATTATAATGTGTGTTCACACTTGAAGCCTTCAAAAGCGCCACCAGCCAACATCTGAGATAGGTGTGATAAGGGAGGAGAAGGAGGATAGGAATCGGCAGTGTGGCAAGTAGAGATTCCGAAACAAAATTGGAAATTTAAACTCAGCATTTTTCAATACTAATATGAAGAATGTGCGATGGCAATTTCAAGAAGTTAAGAAATGAGATAAGCAGAGAAGGAGAAGGAGAAACAGAGTATATAAGAAACATGGGTTAATAATGAGAGAAAACATTTATCAATATTAATTAAAATATGAGATGCAGTATTCAAATGTTAGGAAAGAAGATGAAGTTGGAAATAAAGAGTTGTAGGGCAATGAGAGAGAGAAAATTAAAGACTGTAAAAAGAGGGTATACATTTCTAGATAACTGATCTAAAAGTAGTAGAATGTTAGAGTTAATGAATGGAAAATAATTTAATTTAGGCATGGTTTACAGATCTACTTAGTGCATAACGAAAATCCCGAATCAGACAAGGAAACAGGAGAGTGAAAAAAATGAATTTAAATTTTTAACAACTTATAAATTTTTTCCAAATTCTAGCAACATATGTAATCAATTGTAAAATTCAGAAAATACACATCGGTTATCGGTTTTTTGTAAGCTTCGGTTTAAAAATACAAGTATGGTTTCGGTTCACAAAAAAAATAAAATTAAGGTTCTCGGTTGACCAAAATAAGAAGCGTTATTCATTGTTTTACATGAAAAAAGACTTAATGCTCTTATAAGCCTGAAAAATAATATTATCTGGTTACTGGAATGGTCCAGCGTAACGTCGATTTTATTATATTTGGTCTCACATAAATTTGGTTAGTTTGGTTTGAAAAGTTCGATTTTTTTGATTTTACGGATTTTTAATTACTTTGAACTGTCATAACTTTGTCAAAACTTAATCAATTTCCATGTGCAATGTAAATTTGAGCATAATTTTACATCTTAATTCGTTCTGCATTTAAATTTTTTCCTTTTTGATAGTTCGAATTTTTTTGAAAAAATCAAAAAAGACAAAGGGGTAACACTGTAAGTTTTCGAAAAAACTCGATTTTCAAAAATTTTTCAAAATGAAGAAAATTTAAATGCAGATCTACTTTAGAAGTAAAATCATGATCAAATTTACATTGCGCATGGAAATTGATTGAGTTTTGACAAAGTTATGGCAGTTCAAAGTTATCAAAGTTACTCAGTAGCTGCGACGGGCAGAACCGAAATAAACCCTTATAAATGAATCGGTTACTAAACGGTTATTACGGTTTGAAGAGTTTCGGCTTATGAGTTTCGGTACAGCAGAAAAAATTATTTTCGGTTACGGTTTCAGTTACCGTTACAAATTTCAATCGGTTTAATCGGTTTTATCGGTTAAGGGTTACGGTTTCGGTTAAGTTTTTAATCCCTGCTTTAAATTAATTAATAATTTTAATTAAATGAATAACATTAAAATGCAGTAAATATTATCATAATAAGCATTCTCATAATAAATTTCTTAAACCAATAAGATTAACTGAAACTGAGATAATGTAAGAGTCAGGTGTTTAGAGATGGAGACAAAAAAACAATTTATATCTTATGAATACATTCATAGGTATATTAAAGAAATCAACTGAATTAAAAATACGGTTACTTTGACCAACAAGAAAATTCTATTGAAATGCAACTATTGATTTTGCCAATAATACGAGCAATATTTACTTTAAGTTCATTTTATTGCCAAATTCCCATCGATTTGTCTCAATCGTTCTCAGATTTTTATCATTGTCTAAAGATGCATTGTTTTTTGCTTTGGCAAAAATGAAGTTTGTGCGCATTAAAAACTATTTGAAAAGTTATTTAAAGAGACGAAAAAAGACTGCAATCGAGGGTCCTCGCTATAGAAAAATAGCAGGCCACTTAAGATAATCTCATTGGTGGCATGCCAAAAAGTTTGCGGCATCCACACACACACACACACACACACAAACACACACACAGAACACACACAATATAAAAATGTCACCGCAGCAAACAAATAAAAAGCAACAGCAACAACAAGAAGTAAAAAGAAGAAATATTAAAAAAAGGTACACTTACTTTTAAATCAAATAGTCGTAGCCAGGTTGTTTTTTGTTTTGCTTTTGTTTCTGTTTGTTTCGATGTCCTTCCCCCGTGTCCTTTACAAGTGGCCAGAAGCAGCGGGCACTTCATTTCACTCCAGAAACATATTGAGCCGGGGCAACTTGAGTGTGCGCCAAGAGATAAGCGCAATTATATGGCTTCAAGTGGGCACCCGGACAACAGCCGGACAGCACCCAGACCCCGTCGTATAAATTAGGTAAAAAGAAAAAATCGTAACTTATGTGACGTGGATTTCATTGAGACAAATGCCGGACAGCTTGGCTTTAAGTGCACTTCCTTACAGCACTTTAAATCTATATATTTGTATATATAGTATATGTATCTATAAGGTAGTTATTGAATAGGTAACCCCCTCGGCCCCCCGTTCATTCTCTGAAAATGACTCTGAACTTTTTGGCATGTCACATTTGTCCTCAAGTGCTCGTTATGGGCAATTTTTGGCAACTGCTTTGACTTTGGCTTTTGTTTTCTGACCACATGCTGTGTGGACTCTATCTCTCTGTGTGTGTGTGTGTGTGTGTGGGTGTGTAACTTGTTGTTGTGTATACCTTCTTCTTCTTCTTCTTGAAGTGCTTTTTGTGGTCCATGTCAAGTCCTGTGGCATCCCAAGCAAATTATTGCTGAGATGTGAAACGTTGACAAGTGCCCATTGAAAATGAGACACTTCACAGTTTCTCTCTCAAATATTACACAACCAAGAAGATGATAAAGTTTTTTTAAGTTTTCGAAAATTACCTAAGCTGTAAGTATGTATGTGTACACTGTACATATAGAAACTGGGCACGTGCCGCTTTTATGAACCCAATTTTAAGCATTTACTCACAATATTATTAAGAACTTTGTTTGCGTTTTCGACAAAGTTGATAAAAACTTTATCAAGTGTTTTATAGCAAATAAATCTATTGTTAAAAGTAGAAAATTGCAGTCGCAAGTGTTTGGATTCAAATAGATATTTATAAAATTATTCGACATGTCAATTTATAACTAATAGTAACTAGTGCCATAAATTTAAGAGAATCTTTGTAGCACTAGAAACCGAATTAAATAAATAATAATAATGTCGAAAATATAGTAAAATATATTTTTAGAATTTAAACTCTCATTCGATTATCAAAATTTTCTTATATTATTATTATGGTATTAAATTAAATTTACTTGGTAAGGATTTAGTTAAGAAACTTCAAATGAAAAGTAACAGATATGATATGATATGATAATTCTTAAAAAAAAAGACTTGTCTACCAGTTGAAGTTGTCAAAAATCTCAAAGTTAAAAAATACCTAACCTAATGGAAGAGTTTAACGCTCGGATCCTTTAGTTACATCTCACTTTCGCTTTTGGGGAAGTAGGATAAACTCTCGAAGAGAAATCCTTCTTGACTATCAATCCTCCATGTCTTAATGAAAAGTAGTTGTAAGCTTATTGTATAGAAACCAAAAGAATACTTGAGCTAATGGCAGATTTTAAGGCTCAAACGAGGCTCCCACTCCCACTGTCATTCAGTTGAAAAAAAAAAAAAGAAAACACACACACACATCTCGCGGAGAATCCTTTTGCTCAAAACTAAGTAAATCCTGGCCAGACATTAACTCAAGCGAATTATTGAGTTGGGTTACTGAGAGTTCTCTGATTTGCTTTGCCATTGGATTTGGCATTTTTTGTTAACAAAAAGAAAATTATGCGCGTTCAATCTAAAAAGAAGTTCTTTCACTCGCTTTTTCTACTTGTGGCATTCACTTTACGCTTCTTTTTTTCCTTATTTTTCCTATTTGAAGTACAAAAATATTATTCGCTTATTTGCAGAGCCGCCTCCCCTTGTTGTTTGTTATTGTTGTAGCTGTTGTTGTTGTTGTTGTTGTTATAGTCGTCTACTTGGCACCGGCGTTGTCTCCCTCTCTCCAAAATCTCTGAGCAGCTGCTCTCGCTTCGATTCCTTTGCTTGGTTAGAGTTCGCTTCAGTTTTTTGGGTTTTTCCTGTGCGTGGGTGCGTATGAGTGATATTTTTTTTCTCTTTTGACTGAATGTATGCTGTGTTGTTGTTGTTGTTTTGTTCTTCTTCTTTTCGTTTGCGCTTCGTAAATGCTGGCAAACATAAAACATCAAATGTAAATTGAAAGTCGTTCGTGTGTGAAACTGAATGTGTCATCAGTTGAAGCGTTTATCATTTTTTACAGCTTTTGACTTGCTTGGGCTTGCTTTAAGAAGTCTGCTTTTCTTTTGGCTCCCTCTTATTATTTTATTTGTCTGGCGTATCAAGTTGCCTTTAAAAATTGACAGAGGAGCAGGTTAGGCATGTGGGCGTATGGGCGAATGGGCGTGTCTAAGCTGTTTGCTCATCGACTCCTAGGCGAACATTGACTGTGCAATGTTTTGTGAAATCTTTTATTTCCGTCTCAAAGACACATGTGGCAAGCGAGAAGCAAACGCCATCCTACAGCTGTTTGAGTTTCAAGTTTTTCTTTCATGTAAATATATAAATCCAAAGCACTTTGAGCGTAAACAACAACGACATTCACAGATTGTCATAAGGCTCATTGAAATGTTACGACACATAAGAAGAATATATTACATTACCTTTAGTTTAAGTTCTTAGCTAGGAAAAAGCTAAACAAATACAGAAAATAATTATCCATAAACTAGCAACAAAAATTCCAAATTTATTATTTAGCAAAATAAAAAAGAAATTTTCAATTTTAAATTTTTTAATTTTTTATTATATTTTTTAAGTTAATTTGCCATCATGCATTAAACAACTATAAGGAAAGCTTAAAAATAAACAACAATTAATAAAAACATCTTTAAGATACGTATACGTAATATCTTATACGTATTCACATTTAATTATAATAATGTAGCTATCCAAAACAGATAGTTTGAATATAATATTTAAAGCAAAATCTCTGACACATTTTATAATAATATTTGCAACAATACAATTTTTAGATCATTCTTTTATTTACACACTTTTAGTGCAGCCAGTAAATGACACACAGAAAATTACAATCTAAATAATAGAATATGCCAATATTTATTTAAAATATACATACATATATTGCAAATATCATACTTCAAAATGTTGCCAAAATGCAATAAACTAATTTGGCAAATGTGCCCAAAGCATAAAAATAACAACAATGTCAATTGTGCAGTGCAACTTTTTGAAAATATTCCAATTACATGTTGACCTTTGTTGTGTGAGTGTGTGTGTGTGTGTGTGTGTGTGTGTGTGTGTGTGTAGAGATGTTTGTTCTACAAATTATATACAAATTAATTGAAAATAACACAATTAACAAACGCTTTGCCACTCTCTCTCTCTCTTACACTCTCTCTCTATCACTTTCTCTCTCTCTCTCTCTCTCTGTAATTTTTGTGCTTTTTCCTTTGTTTTGTTTTCTCAATATTTATTTGTTGCAATGCGAATGTCAAACTTAAATACAAAAACAATTGTGCAAATGCTAAAATGCGTTGCAACTGTCAACTGCAGCAATTGTTGCAACAACAACAACAACAACTGCAACTACAACATCTGCCAGCTGTGGTTACCTTCAGTTAACAATTGTTCTTGTTGTTGTTGTTGTTCTGGCACTAACTTCATGTCAATCCTTTGTGGCTTTGCCAGTCCTTTAATTTGAATTTAAAATGTTACTTCCACAATTTTGTTTTGCTCCCTCTCACTCTTTCTCTCTCTCTCTCCCACTCTCTCTCTCGCACTCATTTTCCACTTATTTACAATTACCACATTTTATTATCCCCTCATCTCCCCTCACCTCCTGCTGCACATTTACATTTTACCATTTTATTTACACTCCTGTTTATATTTGTCACACTTTTGTCTTTGTTTCCCATACCCAGCTATTTCCTGTCCCCTCCCCTTCCCTTATTGTACATTTTTAACTGCATTTTTGTGTATTTGTCAAGGCCCTGAACCTCTAACCACATTATCCCGCCCCTCCTTGCCCCTGTCCCTGCCTCGATTCTTACTAGATTTTGATTGTATTTTTGTTGATTTTGTTGCAATTTTAATTACTTTAATGAAAGTTTTAATTGCAAAATAGCAAAAACGCAGAAACAGAGACAAAGATAGATACAGTGAGTGCGACAGAGAGCGAGATAGCGAGTGAGAGATGCTCGTAATGAGTTTCTGCGGTCTAAGAAAGGTTGGCAGCCACGACAGGACAACAACAGGATACAACATCCCTTTGTATGCAAAAATTATACCTGAAAAGGTAATTTTCGGACTGTATTAATTGATAGCCGGAAAATCTGCAAAGCCACCTATGGAAAACCACTCGAAGAGCAAGGAAAATTCATAGTAAAAGTGCATAGCTTACAATATTTGCTAAATTGGCTTTTAACATAATTGAAAAAAGCTAAATTTATATAATTTTAATTGAATATATTAATACTAATAAAAATATATTATTTTAGTACTTAATAATTTCTTAAACCCTATAAAATAAGCAGTATTTATGTCTTACCAAAAGACATAAACTTATGAATATTTTGTCTTTAATATCTAAATTACAAATATTTTATTTATTTTTATTTTAAGATTTTTAATCAAATTGAAAGCTACAAAATGTATTTATTTATTTAATTAGCTTCGACAAAATCAGTCGACAGGTAGAAAAAATAAATAACTAAATTTTAAATAAAAATTATTAAATTAAAATGTAAAATTTAAAATTACATTATATTATAAAAAAATTGTATTCATAACTGAAAATATAGACAAACTTTTAAGATTAATTTTAGTAAAAAATATAATATTTTTAAAATATTATAATGTTATATTTTATTTTCCTAAATTCGGATTATGAAGTATAGCTATGTATTGAACTGAAAAGTAAAATTAATTTTATTTCTATCAGAAAGTATTGAAAGATTTAGTTAATGTAGTTAGTATTGAACTGAAAAGTAATGATAATTTTATTTGTATCACAAAATATTGAATACTTAGTTAAAAACAAATATTATTTATTGATTTGTTTCAGTTCTAGCAAAAAAGTTCAAATTTAATGCAATCCTCCCAAAAGAGATTCTTGAATATGCGTAGGAAAATTCACTCCGTTCAATGTTTAAGCATATTTCTTAGCACACACACACATGTAATTGCTGTTGACGGTTGTCCTCTGTGTGTGTGTGTGTGTGTTTGAGTGTGTTGTGTCACTTGTGGACACTTCCTTTTAGCTACTCACTGAGGATAGAACAACATCAAAAACATTTCAGTTGCAAGTGCTGAGACCCATCGCTTGACCCACAAATTCAGACAAGCAAATCAGCACAAAAAAAGCAAAAGAAAATGGGAAAAATAGAAATGAGAAAAGAAGAAAAGAGAACTCATGTCATACGCTGAGAGAAATCGCTTAAATAAAATATGCACACAATTGATGGACCACAATGCGATGGGGAATGAAATAAGTGAGCCGTAGCAACCAAGCAAAAGCAAAAGAACAACACAACAACAACAATAGCAACAACAACAACAGCAAACTGGCAAGTCAATGAACTGCAGCAGCAGATACAAAGATACAAAGATACAAAAAGTATCTTTGAGCTTGGGCACAACTGTGACTTTGATGACGTCGTAGATTCGATATGGCATGGCATGGCACAAGCTTTTATTATTTTATTTATATATACAAATCAAGAAAATACTTGTTGTTGTTGTTTGTCGGCTCTGTTTGTCTGTGATTGCATCGGATGTGCACAGATAGTTACTCGTACTGTTTGCCAGTTGTTGCAGCAAAACCAAAAACAGTAGCAAGCATTCAAGTTTTAACACAGATTACGCATACGCAGTGTTGCACAGAGACGCTGTGTTAGCAATGTTCCTACAGCTGTGACAATTTGCAATGCATTATGTAACTCCTGTTGTTGCTTATGTTTGATTCAAACGCCAGTTGACAAAGATATTCGAAAAGTTTTACAAACACAGAGAATCTAAGGCGATTAGCATAGTTATGAGACATTAAAGATTATGTCATATTAAATCAGTGCATAAATAATATAAATAAATTATTGTTCCCTTTTTTAAACCAAAATATTAAACAGTAAATAAAAAAGAAGTAGAAACCGATATAAACAATAATTTATTAAAATACACACGAATAAAACATTTTAGATTTCAGATTTTCCTAAGTTTTATTTCGACAATTTACTTCTTACTTTTATCCCAATTATTGTATGTTAATTTTTATTTTCTAACTTCAAGTTTCATAGTTATGTGCACCTTAATTCTTGTTTCCGATTTTAGTATTCTTGGTATCATTTGCAAAAACATTTATAGGGAATCGATTTCCTCACATTAAATATTTAAATGCGATTAATTAATTCCCTATTGAAACTCTTATTCTTACTTGCTTCTATATTTCTCAGGTTTACTCTCACTTTCTTTCTGATTCTCTTCAAAATCTCACGTTTCCCCTTTAATTTCTCCCAACTTTACGCACTCTTTTTTAATACTCATATCTTATTTGAATACTTAATTTTCTTTCTTCAACTTTTATTAAATACTTTTTTCAATCTTTTTCTGACTTGTCTTCTCACTGTCTCTTTCTTTTTCTCTCACCTTATTTTTTCCTATCTTCAGCTTGCAGTTTTCCCGCTACTTTCCCCGAGTTCAACTTGGAGGCTCGTTAAATGCATGCGCCGTCGACTTTGACCATAAAGCGCATTAATGACTTCCATACTTTTTAACTATTTTGCGTGGCAAATGGGGGAAAGGGGATAAATGAGAGGCAAGCGTAAAACAAAGCCAGAAAAAATAATTATATGTATGCGTACAACAAAAGAGAATTGAAAATTAAATGTAAATTCAAATTTAATAATACGAATTTAAAATGCACTTGCTAACTTAGTAAAATAAAACAAAGTATTTAATAAGAAAAGTAATTTAAAATAAATAAATATCTACTGAATACTAAATTATAAATTTTTAAATTTGTATTTTAATGATCACTTCTTCACATAAACTATAATATAATTATTTACACCATTTTCAGTTAGTTAACTAAACCAATTAATGTAAATCATAATTAATGTAAAAGTTTTTTAATAAATGAAGTATGATAATTAATAAAATTTCCATTTAAGTATTACAAGCTTCTTAAACAAGTAATAATACCCGCATTGAAGTTAGGGACAGAGAAATATATACGCAAAATTGCATTTTGGCAACAAGCTTTTAATTGCACTTTGTATGTGCTCATTACCTTAAATTGCGAATGGGACAGCCATACAGCTGCCGTCTCTTTCTCGCATTGGCAACACTTTTAATGCGAAACTTGGCAGCTTTTTTTGCGAATTTTGCAGGCCGGAAAAAAAAACAAACACGAATTTAAATGCATAAAAATCCAAAGTGAAAGAATAACAAATACAAATTTAAGAGTAAGAGAGAGAGAGGGAAAGAGAGGGAAGAAGCTGACATGAGTGTGTGTGTGTGTGTGTGTGTGTGTCACGTTTTGTTGTAAATGTGTGCTAAAAGTAGAAAAGCGAATGGAAAATTGGAATTGGGAAGGAAAATGATATTGCCAAAAGCGTTCCGAAAAACTTTTTACGGCAAAAACAAATTGAGGAAAGAAAGAGTTACATACGTATGCACATGTGTGTGTGTGTGTGTGTAAATTTTATTTAAATGTAAAAAGACTGGCAAAATAATTAAAGTGAGAATTGAAGTTTTTTGGCGCAACGCGAAAGACAATTAGGAAATGATCCGAAGACAGGGAAAAAAGAAGCCTTTGAAGGGAGGGGGGATAAAATGAAGACAGACAATGGCCCATTTTCATTTCCCTTATGTGGGTGTCAGATATGCGTAATTTCAATTAAATGCCAGCCAAAAGAATTCCCCGTTACCCATTTAATGCCTTTATCAGCTTTTGTTTTACTCATTTTTCCTCTTTTATTTCTTCTCTTTGTCTCTGTTGTCTTTTTGTCTACTTTGTTGGCTGTTAATACTATTATTTTTTCATTTGCTGCAACACACGCGGATTAGTGTAGAAATGGAATCGAATTGAGATTGGACTAACAGTCGACACAGAGGGGGAATTACTCGACAATTGGGGGGAGGTATTTCTGTGCATGTGTGCATTTGCCTTTGGAGTGATTTTTAATTAAAGTGCTGCGTTAATTGCATTAATCTCAGTGTTTGCATGGGCGTCAGTTGCACTACAAAATACCGAGTGAGCCAGAGGCAGAAAGAGATGAAAAGAGATAGAGAGAATGAAGTCACCCAATCTGACCATTAAATTTAAATCATTTAAAAATCAGATCAATTAAGAATTGAAAATTGTGCAATTAGTTTTTTGCTTTTTAATATTTCTAGTGATAATTTACATTAGAAAAATTATTTAATACAAACTTTATTTAACCTGAACTCTAATCATTTACATTTTAAAAAAAATATAAAAGTTTTAGAAAGGTAATAATAAACTCAACAACGAATAAAATCCTCAACAATTTCTATAGCATACATTTAAGCAAGTTCCTTCTTTAATTTCGCCATATTTCTTACTAAATTTACTATTTTAAATTTATCGTAATTTCAGTTGAAGTGCAGACAAAAAGAAATAAAGAGAGATAGGAGATAAGAAAAATCATTTAATACAAATTTAATTCAAAATGTACTCTAATCAAATAAATTTTTAAAAATATAAAATTGTTCTAAATTTATTGTAATTACAGCAGACTTGACAAAAAGAAATAAAGAGAGACAAGAGATACGAAAAATAATTAAATACAAATTTTATTTAACCTGAACTCTAATCATTTACATTTTAAAAAATATAAAATTTTTATAAAGGTAATAAATAAACTCAACAACGAATAATATCCACAACAATTTCTTCTTTAATTCCGCCATGTTTCTTACTAAATTTACTAATTTATATTTATTGTATAGTTAAAATGCAGACTTGCCAAAAAGAAATAAAGAGAGATAGGAGATAGGAGATAAGAAAAATCATTTAATAAAAATATAATTCAAAATGTACTCTAATCAAAAAAATTGTTCTAAATTTATTGTAATTACAGCAGACTTAACAAAAAGAAATAAAGAGAGACAAGAGATACGAAAAATAATTAAATACAAATTTAATTTAACCTGAAATCTAATCACTTAAATTTTTAAAAATATAAAATTTTTATAAAGGCAATAAAAAAGTTTCCACCTTCGAATAAAATCCACAATAATTTCTATAGCATACTTTTGAGCGCAGGAAGTTTCTTGTTTAATTCCGCCATATTTCTTACTAAATTTACTATTTTAATTGAAATGCAGACTTGACAAAAATAAATAAAAAGGAATAAGAGATAAGAAAAATTGTTTAATACACATTTAATTCAACCTGAGTGATTAGAGTCACTCACATTTTTAAGAATATGAAATTTTTATAAATTCAATAATTAAACTCAAAATGTTTCCACCTTCAAATAAAATCCACCACAATTTCTATAGCATACTTTTCAGCGCATCAGTTTCCTCTTTAATTCCGCCATATTTCTTACTAAATTTACTATTTTATATTTATTGTAATTACAGCTGAGACACAACTGGACAAAAATAGTAAAGAAAGACAAGCCAGACGTCGACCAGCAAAAGTGGTCTAAATACAATTGACATTTATTGGCCAATATATATTTATAAGGCGTCCACCCAAAGGAAGTGGCTGCACACACAAACTACAATAAAATAAAAAGAAGAAGCTAAAAGACAGACACAACAACTAAAAGTTATAATAAAAAAGAAAATATAAAATTGGTTTATCTAAGCATATATATATAAAATATATATATAATCTTTATGTCGTTATTCCCGCATCAAAGTGAGGCTGAAGCAGTTACTCGCATGCAAATGTTGGGCAGGACTCAAACCGAAAGGAGCACAATGTCATCGTCCTGTGGACAGCGTGGGCGTGGCCAGACGGCAGGCGGCAGTTGTATCTGTTGGTTGGCATTGCTCCTATTGCTCATGCTAGTGCCGGGTAAGTGAATTCCTAGCATATCGCACAACAAATCAAATCGAAGAATGCAAGAAAAAAAAATATAAGAAATTAAATAAGAATTCTAAAATCGTAGCTAATCCTGAAGATGATTTGTCTAAAGTCTAAGGAATTTAATGATGCGAACAGACCGAAAACAGCAAAAGCAAAAACTTTGACGAAATATTTACAGAAGTTGTAAAGCCCAAAAACAAATGACACAAAACTGACAGCCCCAAGAGCCGGCGATAATTAATTTTTAAGCTGCACAAAATGAAGCGCGGACAACTGACAGCAAAAAATACAGAAGGGGGGAGATGGGAAAATGGAGGGGAGGGCCAGGTTCAGGGCATGTTAAAAGCGATGATGCCCCCGGAGGCAGAGGGGTAAAATCAATCGTTCGTAAAATAAACAAATCTTATTTTTCCGCAAACATTATTTCTCATCAGTAGCACAGTCAGAACAACAGCAACAACATCGTAAACAACACTAAAATACAACAACAACAATGAACAACAACTGAACACTGCGATGACAACAAAATTTTTCATAAATGCGCGCATTCATCTGCATAAAACGATGAGGGATGGCGACGCAAGCGGACGAAGGGGGGAAAATTGATGCCACGGGCATGCAGTGAAATAATTCTAGCGAGGGTTACTTAAGAAGTAGTTAACTATATAATAAAGAAGACCGTGTGAAGAAATCAGGGATTAAAACCGAAACGAATATCGGTTTTAGTTACGGATTCGGTTATGCTCGAATTAAGGTTTTCGGTTATCGTTTATTCAAAATCTTGGAGTATAGATTTCGAAACGGTTATCGGTTTTTTGTAAGTTTCAGTTTAAAAATACAGGTATAGTTTCGGATCACAAGAAAAAAAATTTAGGTTTTCGGTTGACCAAAATAAGATGCGTTATTCATCGATTATTTTGATTTTACTGATTTTTAATAACTTCGAACTGCCATAACTTTGTCAAAAGTCAATCAATTTCAATTCGCAATGTAAATTTGAGCATGTTTTTACCTCTAAATTTGTTCTGCATTTAAATTTTGTTCATTTTGAAAATTCGAAAATTTCGGATTTTTTAGAAATTTTACCCCTTATCATTTTTCGAAAAATATCGAAATTTTCGAATTTTCAAAATGAACAATTTTTTTCGGTTACCGTTTTTAATTACGGATACAAATTTCAATCGGTTTTCACCGGTTAAAGGTTACGGTGTCGGTTAAGGTTTTAATCCCTGGAAGAAATATTAATATATAGATGCAATAATGTAGCAGAATTTCAATATAGGAAATATTAAGAATTAATCTGTAAGAAAATACATTTCTTAATAATAGAAAATTTTTTAGAACGGATAAAAATGTACACAAACTTTTTAGTGGAAAGAGGGTATAGATAAGTAGTTTAATTCACGATACACAGTTTTCAAAATGATTGATTGAAATAGTTATCAATATTATAAAGATGACTGTGTTAGCAAATATTTAAATATAGATGCAAAAATGCTGAATTTAAACTAAAAATGGGAAAAATGGGAAATATTAAGTATTAATCTGTAAGAAATTTTAAATTTGCCAAGATGTATACAAACTTTTTAGTAAAAAGGGGGTATAGATAAGTAGTTAAAGAACTTCAATTCACAAAGCACGACCTGAAACGAGCTTTAAAAATTCAAATACATTCCTTATTTACTTATAAAGTTTAAGTTCTGATTGATATTATAAATATTAATATTTTTTAATTAAATTTATTTAGCCGAGGGTAAGTTTTAGTCAAGCAGTCTCAATTTGAGATTGCTTAATTGTTACACATTATATTTAGCAAACAATATTCTTATGTGTTTTGTTTTATTGCCAGACAGATGAACTGTTTGGGCTACCCTCGCCATAATAACCAAAATAGCAGCTCATTGCTTTTCTTATAGCACTCGAATAACCAAAATGATGATGTTGCAAAAGAAACTATGATACTTAATATCCATCCACTGCCATTGCCATTTGCTTGGCCAAGTATTTTATTTTATTTTATTTTTGTTGTTGTTGTTGCTGTTATCGTTGTTGTTGTTGTTGTTGTTGTTGTACTTATTTTGTTTTTGGTGAACCGCTATGAAAATGCCAAAAGGCACGCGGAA
Source organism: Drosophila kuntzei (assembly GCA_035042165.1). Classification (NCBI taxonomy): domain Eukaryota; kingdom Metazoa; phylum Arthropoda; class Insecta; order Diptera; family Drosophilidae; genus Drosophila; species Drosophila kuntzei. The sequence goes on along the minus strand of JAWNLU010001919.1, from coordinate 2,022,190 downwards.
AATACAAGCAGAGTGAAGTGTAAACAACAACAAGAAAATAAGGCAAAGATAGCGATGAAAGCGATGAAAGCAATTGCTGCCTAGAGAATATTTCATAATTTTTTGCGTGATAAAGTCGCATTTGTTGGGATTAAATGAGATTTTCTTGCAATTACCCATCGCTCGCGCAGAGAGGGGCAACTTTTTTCATTTTCTTTATGCTTTTCCCATCTATAGATACATATTGAGCTCAAACACATTCTCTGATATCCTCCATGGCAATCGATAGTTTCTAATTCATGCTAAAAACAAACAAGAATGAGCCTCAGTTCAGACAGTTCAAACAAAGGGTTACGAGTTTCGAAATTTCGAGTTTTTCTATCTGCCAGGGTTGGCCGACTTTCGGCATGCAACAAGCAAAAACAATGCTTAAAATTGGCTCGCACATCGCACATACGCACTGTTGTGCAGTGCTTTGTTTATCCAGCACCTAAGACTATGCCTTAACTGTTCTCAGTTCCCAGTGCTCCATTGAATTCATCTCTTTTCCCTGCCTTTTCCTATATCCACGTCACATACTCTGCTTCACTTTACATATCACACGAACTTGCACTTTGCAGCTGCACTTTTTTCGTGTCCCCTTCGAGGGGGGGAATGTGGGATTTGCCTCTTGTCTAGCTAGACATTTGCCGTTTACTGTTTTGACATTCCAACTGACGAGCAACCCACTGACATCTCTACTTCCCTCCTTGCATCTCATTGATGTCAGAGCCTTGTCTTGTTACCCAGTCCCAAATGGAACTACCAACATTTCTCTTAAAAGCCAAAAGCACCTACGAGTTATCTAAAGGTCGACATCTTGAACTGCGTTGCAAATGGAATGCGAAACGCATAATGTGCAGAGCTTATAGAGTATGTGGGATTAGTGTAGTCTCCATACACTAATGTATTTACCTTTTATTCTACTAGAATAAATTCAAGTATTTATTTATTATATTATTGTTTTTCTTCAATAAAGTTGTCTTTTTTTTAGGATTCTAATCCACTTTTTACTTAAATTAATTATCGGATAGACAGACAAATCATTTCAAAGTGAGACAATTTTTCATTCTTATGAATAAATGTAATATTTATGTAATATAATAATAAATGTAATATATAAATTCGATATAAAATTAAATAACTAAATATTAGAAAGTTCGATTGAATAATACATTATTTCACAAAGATTTAAGTAAATTAATGAATTTAAGCAATTTGATATACATGAAATATATTTAAATAATCAATAAAATACATGTTTTCATAATAAAATTGTCAGTAATATTACTCTTAAAAAAAATACAGTTTCATTTGAAATTGCGAATTGCTTTCACAAAGCCCCAATTAGCGAGTATCTTAAAAAATTTGATTAATTCATATTGGTACTCGTATTAACAATGTATTATTATTTTTTGTTTGTTGTTTATAATTCCATAATGTGCATGTATCAATTTTTAAGAGGACTAACGATGTCAGTTGGCGCTGAGCTGAAAGCCACTTAAAATGATATTTTAATAGTTGCAAGCGAACAAAAAATGAACTTGTGAAATTTGCATTTAATTTGCACAATTGAGAAAAAAACTTAAGCAGAATTAAAATATTGTACAAAATAAAGGGGGGAAAGGGGTTGGCAATTGTTATTGTTTTTTTGTATCAATCTCTTGACAGTCTGTGAGCTTATGAAATATTATGAAAGAGCAGACAAAAACAAAAAAAAGAAATAACAAACTGAAAAACTGGCTTAAAATCATCTCATATCCAATTCGCACTTTCATTCTTTTTGGCTATATTTTTTTTTGTTTTAATGACAACAACAACAACAATAATTGCAAACAGCAACAAGATGGTCAACGTATTCGCATCCGTTGTTGTTGTTGTTGTTGTTTTTATTTTGGTTATGAAATATGAGTCAAGTTTTGAATGCATGCCGGATGCATTCATTACCGTTGACGACGACAGAATGCGGTGTATGAGCAAGAAAGAGACAGGCAGAGGTAGAGTGAGATGGCAAAAGCAAGCAACGAACTCCATGCATACACATGTTATGCAATTGTGTGTGTGTGTATGTGTGTGTGTGTGTTTGTATCTGTGTTTGCCTCTACGATTCTGTTTTGTGCATTATTCCTTGCGTTTTTTTTTTATTTTTGACAAATGCACTACACACACACACACACACACACACTCTTACACCCGCATACACACACATGCGTAAACTTTATGATCTCATGCATATGCATTCGTTTATAAAAGCTACCATACAGATACACACACACATACATACATAATCATTACAACTGGCCAAAAGCTCTGCCATAAAATGGCTTTATAAGTCCACAACTCCAAATGAATAAAATGCATTTAAAAGTTCTTAAACAAAATATCTAACCATCTAATTTAAATTAAGCAACTTTTTTATGAAAAACACTTTAAGTTTGCATAACTATTCACAACTAATAAAACTGACATAAATCTATAAATAATCAAAAATAAATATAATTGAAATATAGAAAAACTTATCTGAAACACTTAGCAACAATTTTCCTAAAAAGAAATCTTTTTTTAACTGTTGTTGAATGACTTACTTCAAACTCTTAGCAATAATTCAAAAATAGATTTTTTGTTTATATTTTTCCTTTGCTTGTTTCCAATCATTGTATAGGTAGCAATATAACTTCCCTCCATTTAGAAAAGAGAAAACTTTTGGTAGACCATAATTTCTTAATCTACATCAAATGTTGACAGTTTTATTAAAAAAAAAAAAGAACGGAGAAACTTCTCAGCTGACATTCGAAATGTGAACAAATGAACAGGAAACGGAAGTTGTATGACCAAAGCTAGAAAACGAAGAAAACGAAAAACAAATTTGAAAAAAAAATAACAACAAGTAAAGTAAAGAATGCTGTAAGTTGTAATGACTGACTATAAAATACTCTGTAAAAATAAAAATACTATTAATTAACAATTAGTTGATAGATTTCTGAATAACTTTTGTGTTATTTTACTTAAATATGAAATATGTTTGATATAGATTTAATAAATCTTTAAATTTAAAATATCAAATTTAGCACAATGGATCCGTTTCCATTTACTATTGACCTACTACTCCATTTGATGATTACAGGGTATAAATATACAACCCATAAGATGTGTAAATTTGTTCGCGTTTGCTCAGTTCAGGGCAAGTGCCAAATGTCACTTGGGTTTGTGGCAACAAGACCCGAGGAAATACCCCGAACAAAAAATCCGAAAAAAAAATGAAAGAACTGAAAACGAAAAGAAAATATTCCTGGAATATGTTTCAAGTTGCCAGCGGTCGCTGTTTGTATTGATGTTTGTTGAACTAGAAATGAGAAAAGTTTTCGGCCAGCGAAAGAGCAAAATCTGTTTGTTGTGCGGGGATCAGGGAGGGGAGGGGGGTCAGCGGGGGTAAGAGTGATGTCGCTTATTTTATATCTGAGAGGGGAACAGAGGACAAAATTTAGTTTAGTAATCAAGACATGCGTACGGAGCGGGGGGAGGATTTGCAACCAAAATTCGTCGAATTTGTTTGTTTTCCGTGCACACGCATAAAACACATCATAAGGGGGAGGAATGGGCGGGGAATGAAAACGAAACTAATGTAATGGAAATTTGAAATTATTGAAAATAAATGAAAACAAATAAATATTTCCTCAGCATTTTTTTACGGTACAAAAAACGCCTCCTGACATCCACATTCGCATTTGGGGGCGGCGAAGCGAAGCGTTGGCATTTACCACTTAAGGGGGATTCTGTTTTTTCTTATTTTGTTCGTATAAGTAGGGAAGAAAAGGAAGCATATTATTAGCAACAGTGGGTTGAATTAAATACGCATTAAAGAGAGGGAATTGAGTTTCTGTAGAGTTGGAATATATTAGTTTTCAAATTCTTATTTATATTATACGAGTATATTTATTCTTCTTATTTATGAATAATTTGTAATTTTTATATTTATTTTCTGAGCATTCATTAACTTTAATAGAGCATCTCTGCTTCGGAGTGTCGGTCGTGTTCTTTTTCCCCTGTTTATATGGATAACTTGGCCTCACTCTCGCTTAATGGCGTGTAAGTGTACAAATTGCCTAGATTAGTGCCTAAATTAAAAGTGAAATTGAAATAAATTAAATATTTGCCCACCCTCACCCAGGCAATCTGAGATGCTACTTAGGATATTTACAGGCTTTGGCATTGTTTTCATTCCATTTTTTTTTTTTTTTTTGTATTTTTCCGAATTTATGTGCATTGCTTTTTAGGTTGTTTATTTTTATTTTAGAAGAAGCCTGGGAAGTGGAAGACAAGTGTTTATTATTGGCATGGAAAATCAATTAGCACAAAGTGGTAGGTGGTGAGGGTATTTAAGTAGCTAATTTAATGCTGTAACATTTTTTTAAAATCGCAAATTATGCGCATCATTTGCAATATATTTATTATTAGAAATGTTCATTAATTAAAAACAAAAATGTATTTAAAAATAAATTAAATATTTGTTGAAATTCGTAAAATGTATATCTCAAACAATAATTTTGCAAAGTATTATATTTTCAAACCATAATAACTAGTTATATTTTCTTTAAATTTTAAAATCTATTTAGAAATCCTTAAAACACGCTATACACTTTCGAAAACAAATTTTGAATCTGATTAAATATCTCTCTCAAGTTTCATAGTCTCTTTTATGCAATAGCTGGAAATACAACGAGATTCTGACCAAAAACCGCAAGGACATGTACATTGGATATGGTAACACCTGTCCTTAGCTGTCTGTCGTCCTGTCCCTGTGTCCTGCTATCTTGCTGTCGTCCTGTCGCCGCCATTGGCGTCCGGGATAAATGTTTATGTTATGACATCTTTAAATTTTAAGGTGCATTAGTGTAAAGTGCTTTTTTCGCCAAAAGATGTAAAAGGATGACGCTGAAAAATGTGCAAGATGAGTGCAAAAATGCTCTTAACACTTTCATTTTTGGTCTACTGTGTGGTATCTATGCGTCTGTATCTGTGTGTGTGTGTGTGTGTGCGGAAGTGTCTGTGTGGGCTTGGATTATCAACCAACATTAAAAAAGAAAATTTTAAGAGAAAAAAAGATGTTATGAAAGTTATGATTTTGGATTTAAAATCATTAAGCTTTCGATATTCAAATATAACTTTAAAATCAAAATTCTAATTAACATAAAATAGAAAATATCATAATATTTAATTTGGTTATTGTTACAAGAGTTTTTGATATTCAAATATAACTTTCAAATAAAAATTCTAATTAACATAAAATATTAATATTTTATTTTTTCCCTTTTATAGAAAATATCATAATATCTAGTTTGGTTTTTGTTAAATCAGTTTTTGATGTTCAAATCTAACTTTGAAATAAAAATTCTATTTAATATATATTATTATTATTTAATTTTTCCCCTTCTATAGAAAATATCATAATATTTTTTTTTTTTGGTAGCAACAGTTTTTTATATTCAAATATAACTTTCAAATAAAAATTCTAATTAATTAATTCACAATATTAATATTTAATTTTTTCCCTTTTATAGAAAATATCATAATATTTTCTGTTTTTTTTTTTGTAACAACAGTTTTAGATATTCAAATATAACTTTCAAATCAAAATTCTTATTAATTTAAAATATTAATATTTAATTTTTTCCCCTTTTATAGAAAATATCATAGTATTTAGTTTGGTTTTTGATAAATCAGGTTTTGATATTCAAATATATCTTTCAATTAAAAATTCTAATTAACATAAAATATTAATATTTTATTTTTTCTCTTTTATAGAAATTATCATAATATTTCGTTTGGTTTTTGTTACATCAATTTTTGAACTTTTTAAATAATTTTGTCGACATTTGACATTTTTGTCGCCTGTGCGTCAGGTGTAGTGCTTTGTTGAGGTTCTTTTGTGTGTGTATGTGTGTGTGCTTATGTGAAATTTAGCACAACATCCTCGTTGCCGTTAGCCTCGTCTTTCGACTGTTGCATGTCACACTCTTCTCTCCCTCTCTCCCCCTCTGCCCCTTATCCTGTGTTGCATTAACGCACGTCTTCTTTCCTCCCGCGGGCGCAATTCTATCGCAAAATGCAATTTATACATTTCCGTTAAGCAAGCGTTATACATTTTTTTCACACACTTTTCACGCCTTTGTTTTGGCAACAAGTCTTTGCTTTTAGCGGATACAGCAACAATTTTGACACTTTCAATAGCTAATTAAAATGTTTCAAGTTGCCGGAAATAGCAAATAGGCAAATTCTTATGTGAGAAAGAGACAAAGAGAGAAGGAGAGAGGGAGAGAGGGAGAGAGCACAACAAATAAAGCTGTTAATTTATGGGCCGCGACTTTTGGCACGCGCCAAAGAAAAATATTTAATTTTCCAAATCAATAAACACGCTGATTGCATTTGGGGCGACAATTGGCAGATGCCACGCTAGGCAATAAATCTGCTAAGAAACTGCAAAGGCAGACAGGTTGCACGACTTAAAGATACCCTGTAAACATCAATACTTATAAACTTCTTGTTTAAATATCGATTTTCATTAAAATATTCAGCATATGCAGATATTCACATTTTGTTAAGCTACAATTTTGAAAAAAGTACTAAGTGTGGAGAAAAAATAGAAAAATTGTAACAATTAAGATGTTTAGAAGATCCTTACCAAATTTCATATCTCTAGCACTTGAAATCTCTGAGATTGACAGCTTAATTTGAGCATACCTCTATTTAAAGTGCTGCAGGGTATGACAACTTTTGCGTTGGCATTTCTTTAATTCTTTCATTACATTTTTGAGTTCAAATCGAATCCGAGCTAAAGCTCTAGTTATTGACCACAACAACAGCAACAACAACAACAAAAAGAAGAATAAGAACAGCAACAACAATAAGAAAAGTCAACTGTCAATGTCAACTCGCATGACCATGAAGCAAGCGAAAAATAATTGAATTCCCCAAACGCCAAAGTGGAATTTTAATTTACACCCCCTCACAATTGCACCCCGCAACCCCCATCAGCCCCTTTTGCCCCTCACCCATATTTACTCCCTCTTCCGCTGCCCAAACCCCAAAATATCCCCCAAAAATAGAGCGAGCAACCCTCGCTGATTGCTGATCAGTATGCAAAATGTGTGCGTGCCAAAATCAGCGTAAACTTTCCTATATAAGGGGGTGTCAAACAGAGGGGATGAAAGGGGAAAAGGGGGATACAGAATATGAGTATCGACAATGGAGAAAAAAAAGGGGGGGGAAGGCATTCTCACACGTACTTTGAGCTCACTACGAATTGATGTCTTTGAAAATTAGCAGCCTGTTTGGAGAAATGGAAATGGCAAAGAATTTTCATTCAAATGCCAGTTTCCCAGTTTCCTTTCCAGTTGGTGACACCTTTTTCTTTCCCATTTCCCCTTTTCCCTCTCCTCCCGCTTTATTGTTGTATTAGCGAAACGAAAGAAACAATTTGCCAATTTGAAGTCGACGCCTGAAAGTATGCAATGCAATTTGGAAACTCAATCGAATGGGTTGCAATTGATTTTATTGTCAATTTACAAATATACAAATAAAAATCACAAGCAATTTGACATTGCCAACAAAGTTGGTCCCTTCAGTTATTTCTTAAAGGTATTTTTTAATAAGAAACAAGTGTCAAAGCTGTAGAAGAGAGTGATCAACTGTAGATACCTGGTAACTTGATCTAAGATATTTCGCAACTTATATAATAAACTGGAACTGAAAATATTAAATATCTATAATAAATTAAATTTTATGCTAAAATAAATTAATCATTTCAATTGATTTACAATTTTTCTTGATGTTCATTTATTTATACACGACTAAAAGTAATCGACAAAATTAAGTGCTCAAAAAAATTAAACTAAAAAAAAATCTATTGAAAATTAACAATTAGAGTAATATTAAATTTAAATTAATTTGATAATAATTTATTATTTTTATAACTTAATAATACATAATAATACATATATAATTTATTATTTTTATAATTTGAATAAGTTATAAAAATAATAATTATTTTTAATAAGTTATAAAAATAATAAATTATATATGTATTTTTGAATCTGTACAATTTTTGAATCTGTACAATTGTTTTAGAAATATACGCCTAACTTGTTAAGGATTCATTTAATATTTAACTATTAATTTCTCTCTTATAGAAAAGTATATATATAATATTTTGGGCACACACAGATTTATAATACCCTATTTTACCCATATTAGGAATTATTAATTTGTGATAATTAATAGGAGCGACACTTAATTCACTTGACTTGTTAAATTAATTAAAACTAAAGCAAGTTACTTAATCAATTAAGATGGCAAACCAAGTGCAAAACAGTTGGCATATCACTACATAAATCTATTAAGTTTAACCAAAGTATTGCGGGTCGAGAGCGAGAGATAAGGGATAAGGGATAAGAATACCTATGCTTATGGAAGGACATACATAAATACTTAGATAAGTATCTGGTCTGTGCACAAAGTACTATGTCTGCTAATCAGATTTACGGCAATATGCCTAATGCCGTAATGAAGACCAAAGACCGCCAAGGGGCTTAAGGACAGTAAAAGAAAGAGACAGAGACAAAGACAGGGAGACAACGTGATTAGAAAGAGAGGCCACGCGCAGACAAGGAAACACTTAAAGCGCCCCTTATCAAATACAAATTACAAATCCGCATCACAAAAAAAAACACAAAAAACACAAGCCATGTGTCCCCGGGGGGATAACACAGTGGCCACAATACAAAAGCATGATTGAAGGACCAAGAGAGAGTTTTATCAAATGAATGTGCTGTAATAAATGAGAAGAGAAAGTGGGAGAAAGAGCGAAGAAGAAATCGGACACAACATGAAAGTCGCTTCTTGTAGACTTTAAGACAGGATACAAGTCACGCACAACAACAATAAAAACAACACACATATGTGTGTGTGTGTGTGTGTTGTGTGTGTGTTGTGTTTTGTTGTGTGGTCTATGCACCAATCTTAAGTCAGTCACTTCAACATAATCACACGACAAGCCGAAAAAAACAAAGCTAACGAACTAATAGATGGACATACATAGATTGTTGTTGTATCCTATCAGTCTTTTTGTTGTTGTTATTGTTGTTGTTGTTGTGTGCTATTGATAAGCATCGAATTCATTAATTTATACGTTCTATGAGCATCAGGCAGCAGAGTAGCATCAAGTCAAAGGAGTTGCTCCGCTGTCCGAATAGCTTTGTAATGCGAAACTAAGTGATTTGCCATGTGTATATATATATATATTATATATACACATATGTGACTATCTGTGTGTGTGTATATATCTTCATTACAAATCCTAGCTGGATTTCACATTTCACGAAATGAGACAGAAAGAGATGGACAGAGGCAAAATAAGAAGAGAGCGAGAATCATCGTTGTCTTTATGGCCAACAACTTGGCCAACTGGTTGACTGGCCAACTGGTTGACTGGCTGACTGGCTTTGGCTTTAAGCAGTAAATTCAATCAATTTGGTCAGACAAAGAGAAGAAATGAATTGTTGTCCAAAGCTGGCGGACTTTTGTATCTGACAGTAAACATAATACACATATATAAAATCTCAACTTAAATAGTATGTCACAGCAATTAATACAAAGCGAAAAAGAGAGATGCAAAGAATGAAAAGAGAGAGAATGATACAGTCAAAGGTCGAAATGAAAGTGATTTTAACAAAACAGAATATTTGTGTGTGTGTGTGTGTGTGTATATAAACGGGCTGACAACAAGGCGTATGCGTAATGAAAAACACTTTTAGGTCCAGCTCAGTTGGCAAGGTAAACCGGCAACTCTTGACATCATATTCTCCATTTTTTTTGGGTCAAAGTGAAATGTCAGCTGATGTTGTAAATCAAACAGAGAGAATTTCTTCTTGTAAATAATATATGTATGTATGTATGTATGTATGGCAATCGATGATCTAAGCCCTGAAGCAAAACAAACATTTACACAATTAGAAAATATCTATTGCGACTACGATTGACCAATAAATCAACATTATTTACATACGCACACATATCATATACACACACATGTGAGTGTGTGTGTGTGTGTGTGTTTGTGTATGCATGTATGACACAAACGTTATAAATCAATTGGAATTCAAATGTGTAATTAAAATACCGACAAGGACATGTAAATTTTGGTTCTTGACTCTCCCATGTAAATTACTCGCCGCTAAATGCTGAGAACTTGACATGTGATTTACATATGTATAGAATGTTAACTTATTTATGAAGATATTTTCATTTGGATAAATTATGGAAAGATTTTGTTTATTTACTTTCAATCAGGGATTAAAACCTTAACCGAAACCGTAACCCTTAACCGATGAAAACCGATTGAAATTTATAACCGTAACTGAAACCGTAACCGAAAAAATGTTTTTCCACAGTACCGAAACCCATAAACCGAAACTCTTTAAACCGATTCATTTATAAGGGTTAATTTCGGTTCTGGCCGTCGCAGGTACTGATAACTTCGAACTGCCATAACTTTGTCAAAACTCAATTAATTTTCATGCGCCATGTAAATTTGAGCATGATTTTACCTCTGAATTTGTTCCGCATTTAAATTTTGTTCATTTTAAAAATTTTGAAAATTTCGAATTTTTTAGAAATTTTACAGTGTTACCCCTTATCATTTTTCGAAAAAAATCAAAATTTTCAAAATGAAAAAAAATTAAATGCAGAACGAATTTAAAGGTAAAATCATGCTCAAATTTACATTGCGCATGGAAATTGATAGAGTTTTGACAAAGTTATGGCAGTTCGAAGTTATTAAAAATCAGTAAAATTGAAATAATCAAAATTTTCAAACCAAATTTATATAAGGTCAAATTATGATAAAATCGACATTACGCAGGACCATACCAGTAACCAGATAACATAATTTTCCAGGCTAATAAGAGCATAAAGTCTTTTTTCATGTAAAGCAATAAAAAACGCTTCGTATTTTGGTCAACCGAAAACCATAATTTTTTTTTGTGATCCGAAACCATACCGGTATTTTTTCAACTGATAACCGTTACGAAACCGATACTCAAAGATTTTGCATAACCTATAACCGAAAACCTTAATTCGAGCATAACCGAAACCGTAACTGAAACCAATATTTGTTTCGGTTTTAATCCCTGCTTTCAATAGATAACATAAATGCCTATATTTAAAAATTGTTTTCTTTATTTTGTCTAATAGATTTTTTAGAAAATTGTATTTGTAATTGTTTTTAGATTTTCTACATGATACTCGTGCTCTACAATTTTAAGCGGATCATATATTTTTTTAATTTAACGAAAATATATTCGAAATCTACATAAATTTATAGTGTAATGAATTTATAAAATAATTTAATTTAAGGGCTTGACTTTAATTATTTTTAAAATATTCTATGAATTGTTTTGAACTGCAATCATATCTGGTTGTAAAGCGAGTATTAATTATTATTAATAGTTAATTTGAAATTTCACAGAGAAATTACTTAAACTATCTTAGTTAAGTGTGTAAGCTCATCATAAATAAGTTGTGAAATATTTCACATACTATGTCTAATCATGAGGAACTAATAGACTGTAAGTCTATCTTAAACACTTTACACACACAAGAAATTGATTGAAAGTGAACATGTAGTTATATTCATTATAATGATATACTATATATTATGTTTCTGTCTAAATGATAATCAACTCAATTTGATTATAGCTAAAACATTGATTAACAATTCAGTTTAAATACACAATTAACTTTCATGAACTAAAGACAGACAACAATGAAATATTCCATCTTCGATATTCGATTCTCAATCAAATTTGAAATGATGTCCATTTGCTGGTCAAAATGTAATCCGTTTATTCATTCATTGCCATTCATTCAGAGTTCGAAGGCATCTTCCTGCCCCTTTTTGTGGCAAGGAAGGAGCTAATTCACAATTGCCCAACTGCCCAAAATGTCTGCATGCCTCATTCATTGCAATTAAAAATTGCAGTTATGTATGATATTGATGAAGTCCCTCTACGGGGCATTCATTTGTTGTGTGTGTTTGCAGAAGTTGCATGCAACAAGCCTTGACTCAGCTTTCTACAGGATGTCAACTGCAATAAACTAGACACAAGCAGAGTGGCAATAAGTGAGCCATCGTTTTGTGTCATTAGACCAAAGGAAAAGGTAAATTAGCTGTTGCTTTAATGGAACTACAACTCAATGAACCGGGGAAAAAGGCCTAAAGCACTTGCAACTTTTCGAATAGGGAATTTAAAATTAAGAACAATTCAATTTGCTTTAAAAATAAATGTACAGAATATTAATTTACTTTTCAACTATTTTTACATATTTCTTGAAATAATTCTTGAATTATAATAGAAACGTTTATTTATTTATTTAGTGAACGACAACTATAATTAGTCAAATTTAAATTAATTAACATTTAAAATTCATAATAAAAGTTTTTAAATAATAAAAACATATAAAATACTTTAATTGGAAATCTTAATAGATAATAAGAAAGATTCTGTTTAGGCAAAAAATAATTTAAATAAAAAATAATAATAATTTCATAATATTCTTTTAAATAGTAAATTATATTTAAATAATAGTCTCAAATAAGATTCTTTAAAAAATTATTAATTTAGTTTTTTGTAATGCAAAAAAATCAAAGAAATATGAAATCAACCAAGTTTAGAAAGAACAGGGAAAATGTTAAATTTTTAAAGGTTACTGGTAATAATTGTCAGAGTATCTTAGATTATAATATTTTCTTAAATAATAAATCATATATAAATCATAGTCACAAGTAAGATTCTTTAAAAAATTATAAATTTGATTTTTTGTTAATGTAATGTAAAAACTATAAAATAAATCAAGTCTAGAAAGAACAGGTAAAATTTTAAATGTTACTGGTAACATTTGTCAGAGTATCTTAAATTTGGACACAGAGTAACTCACAGTCGATCACTCGTGCTTAAATTAATTATGTAAAATTAAATTAATCTTAAATAGCAAATTCTTATTTAAAGTTATTATTTTTCATTTGAATATTCACATTTTAATCGAATACTCTCTTGTTCAACTTGAATAAAAGTCATAGAACTGGCAATTGGCAACTGGCATTCGGATTGGGATTGGGATTGGGATTGCAATTGGTGTGCTGTTAATTGGAATGTTTGCTGTTAACTGCAATGCTGATACACACTTGACAGTGGGCTCAGTTCGTCAGACAGACAGACGGACGGACGGACAGAGAGCAGTAGGCCCATCTGCCGAAAGTTATTAACAAAGGGACAACAAATAAATGGACAAATGGACGCTATGTAAAGTCGTAATTTCTTTTGGCTAACAGAGAGAGAAAGAGGGAGAGAGAGAGAGAGAGTTTCAGATACAGATACACCCACATACGTATATTTATATACATATATATGTATATGTAGTTATAGGGATCGAATTTGAGCAGACATTGTTTCATCAAACAAACCAATTTTCGGTATTTTTGCAATAACGTATACGCCACGTATACCACGTTTGCCTGCTGTTAACTGTAAACTGAAAATTGCCGGCTTGCAGTTTGCCATTTTTTCACTTTTCTGACGTGGCCCAGACAAGGTAGTAAACATTGTCGGAAAAAAGGGACGCAGGATGAGGCAAAAGTCTGTCTGCAAAAGTCGAAGCGTTCTTAATTAAGGCATGCTGACAATGAACAATAAAAGGATTGCAGTTACAGTTGTTCGTATTGCATTTGTTCTTGTTGTTGCTACATTCTTTTGGCTTAAATGGCAATGGACAGTTTACAATTTGTGCATTGGCCAAAATGTAAATACTCGCTGCATTCTCCAAAATACTTATATATGTATATGTATATGAATTTATCTTTTCCTTAACAAAAAATAAAGGAACTTCAACTGCAGGGCAGAAATGCTGCTCATGTTTTGTTGTTGTTTGTTTTGGCCACACGTAGCTGGGCCATCTTTCAGTTTAAGAGAGAGCTACTTCAATGACGAGGCATAAGTAGCAAACACTTTTGCTAGATATGGGAAAAACTGTCGAAAAATAAAATAAATTACTAAACAATGTTTGGACCCACTGTGATCCTTGCTAAAATTCTGCACCTTCGAGTAGCTGTCATTGTTGTTGTTGTTGTTGTTGTTTTTGTTGTTAAGGTTCTTGACGTTCTGGCACTTTTTGTTAGCCAAGCACTTTAATCTAACTGTGTGAATTGTGCATTGGCAGCGACGCCTCGACAGATACGAAGAGCATGCACAACATTTTATATTTTGTTTATGGCACTCAAATGGCATTGTAATGTGCCCTGCCCTTCCCCCTCTCCCCTCTCCCTATCCCCCTTTTCCCATGGGTGTAAGTCAGTGGGGGAGGGGGAAATGTAGGAACTCTGAGAGCATTCGCATATTGATTGCTTCAGTTGATTGTTTTGACGTAAACATTGAAGTGAAGTGAACGAAGCATTACTTGATGTGGCAAATACATTCGGATGCTTCTTCTTCCACTTTAATCTAGACATTAAAGACACAAGAACTATCATAAGTGATTTTAAATATTACTTACTGAATTCGAACTTAAACAGTCCTTCTCCAGTTGATATCCTATTATTATTAAATAGAATATCAATTAGAATTAAAATTAAAATTCTTATGCTATACATTTTTGTGCTTCGAAACTGACACCAATCTAACTTCCTTATCTGATTCTGAAATTTTTCCAATCCTTACAATTATTGTGAATAAAACTTTTAATCTTTTTTTTATGATTTCCGTCAAAAATTTAAATATTTATGCCGTCTTAGTTAGTTGCTAATTTATTTATTTTTTTATTTATTTTGAGCTCTATTTTGAAGTTAAATAAATAAATTAAAAACAGAACCCAGAACTTTTCAGTGAAATTTCTACAGCTTTCAATAAAAGTTTACTGTCAAAATCAATTTTTAATCATTTCTCTGTCTTTTTCTAATTCTCTTCTTTCTAAAAATAAAGCGCGAAATTCCACAGAAAATTAAAATTTATTTCGCTGACAAACAAGAAAATAATTATAATCTTCTCTACAGTCGCTGTCTATTCTCCATTTGAAGCTAAGCACATATTTATATAGATGAGATATATGTATATGTACATTTTATAGAAAAATATACAAAAATTCATTCAGAGTTTATAAAAGCAAAAGAAGAAAGCCAAAGACTATTTGTTCATGCATTTGACATGTCATCTCCATTGAGCGAGAGGAATACAAAAGAACTCACTTGGCCAGGAGGGAGAAGACGTGGGAGGGAATGTAGAGTGGATAATTCAGTGCATGGCATTCATGAGTGTAGCTGTATGGTGTGTGTGTGTGTGTGGCCGCCAAAGCGTCGCCTGTAACATCATCAGCGCATATCCCTCTCCCCCGAGTCCCTTTCCCTGTCCCTGGCCAGAATCATTCAAGTCGGAAAAACTTTCGGTAAAAACTCATTTCCATTGATATGCAATGAACGACGAGATGAAAAATGCGCGGGTCATTCGCAGTTTTTATTGTTGTTGTTGTTTAAGCTTATCTTTGTCTATTTTCGGGAAACTTTAAAATGAGATATGTTTTAGATTTCCCCAATGTCAGTTGATTGATCGAATTAAGATTAATATATTAAGATTAATATATTATATACATTGAGACTTCGAATAAATATTCATTAAACAGGAAAAGATTATTTACAAAAATCGAATTTTCTTAAATAAAAAAAATGTAATTGTTTTAAAACAACAAGACAAATTTAAAAAAAAAACATATGATATTTATCGGTTAATTTATTTTTTTTTTCTATTGCTCTTTTTAATATACATACATTTTATGACTTTCTAATAATGCGCCACTATTTGAGACTTTGAATAAAAAATCATAAAATAAGAATAGATTATTTACAAATTTCGAATTTTCTTAAATAAGAATTTGTAATTGTTTTAAAAAATTAAGATAAAATGAAAATAAAAACATATGATATTAAATCGGTTAATTTTTAATGTAGGTAGAGTTATTTTTTATGGTTCTTATTAATATACATACAATTTATGATTTTTTAGTATTTCGCCACTATTTGAGAATTCGAATAAAAATACATAAAATAAAAATAGATTATTTAAAAAATTCGAATTTTCTTAAATAAAAAAAATTTAGTTGTTTTAAAAAATTAAGATAAATTTAAAACAAAAAACATATGGCATTATATTTAATGTACGTAGAGTGATTTTATATGGTTCTACGACTTTTTTACTTATCAGATTTATGTTTTTATATTTTTACATGTTCCTTTATTCCTTTGAGATTTTTCCTCCTGTATTCAACTTTTAAAACTAGCTCGTAATCGCACAAAATTCGTTATTCCGATAAAAACAGATTTTGTTTTTTTTTTTTGACCACTTGCATTGTATTTGTAGAGGAGGGCTTTCCAAATATATAAACATAAATGGTTCGTTCAGAGACCTGTGTATCCTGCGAGTGCATCTGACTGACAACAGTTGCCGAAAACTCGCATGCAAAATGCATAGAACACAAATTCCATATATTGTTTTTGTCATCTCTCTTTTCTTTTTGTCCTCTCATATATTTTCTATGCAACTTGCCGGGTAGCTGCATTTGATGGCTCGATTTGTCGTCGATTGCCGCAAATGGATTGTTGCATAAATTAATATTGCATTTTTCATCTGCATTTTTTACAATTTTCAATATGCGCGCTTAGAATTTCAATTTTTTATGGTTCTAAAGCTGTCAACTTCAATTTAGTTATTTACTCTATTTGTAGCTCTAAAAATATATTTAAAATTTGAAATTATTTAAAACAAAATTCCTATTGCAATCTTCATATTTTGCATTTCAAACAAAAAATTTTAATTATCATAAAAAATACTCTTAATTTATTAAATTTCAATTTTAAACGACATTTATTATCCCAATTCAAACAATATGGGGAAATCCATCTTTAAACTTGTAATAATCACAATCTCTCCTTTTCTAGAATTTATTCAGAAATAAACATCGCTTGATCTGTCATTCAATATATTTGGTAATTGTCAGCATATAGAAAACATGACAACAAACAAGTGTCAGGCGAAAAATTGCAGATTCTCGTTTTGCATAATGCCAAAAAATGAATACAAAAAATAACACATACACACACACAGACAGAGCTGAACAACAAATATGTTGTTGTTTGGCTGGGCATTGTCGCGGCGGCATTTTCAGCGATTCAATACAAATATGTACAATAATAATAAAATTTGTATGCAAAATAGGCGTCGAGTGTTAAATGCATGCACTGAATGGATAGAAAGCGGGCAAAGTGCGGACAAAATTGGACAGAGTGGGGAAAAGGGAGATTTGACAGCGATTTACATAGACAAATATATGCAGGCTGTGTTATTGTTATTGTTATACCCTGTACTCAATTGGAAAAAGTGGGGAATAAAACACCAAATATAGAAGGCATTTCTAAATGTATATTATGCTTGTATTTTAACTTTTCCCATATTCCTTTTCCATATTCCCTGTTTCTCCTTAATAAACTGACTTCTTGCGATTGTCACTTATTATTTCTGGATCGATATGTAGAAGAATGTCAATATCAGGTCATAAAATCAGCACGATAAATTGCCTTAATCATGTGCAAATAATATTTAAAAAAAATAATAATATAATTATGCAACTTAAATTTTGTAACCAAAATTTTCAGTTATACATTAAAATTTTTAATTTTAAATTTTAGTTTTATAATTTTATTTAAATTTGAATTAATTTATTTTCTACCTGTCGACTGCTTTTAGTTGACGTTTAATAAATAAAATGAAATAATTAAAAATTGTAGTACGAATATCGCTTAAAACTCCTGAATTTTAATTACAGGATATCTATCAGCTAATCATTTTTATTTAAAACATTCTCATGCGCTGTTCTCGCAGCCTGTTGAAAAATTGTAATCAAAAATTGCGCAATAATTTGCATGTTTATTTAATAGTCCAACGCAGAACGGCCAAAACAACCCAAACATGCAACCCCAAAAACGTCCAGCTCTATCAAAAAACCCACAAAAAAGGACATTTTCTGTCTCCTGTATGTGTGTGCATGTGTGTGTGTGTGTGTGTGTGTGCAATGCATTTCCGGTGCAGTGGCAAACATTTTGTGAATGCGCCAACTGCAAATTGTATTTGTTTTTAGTTTTTCGGTATTTTTGGTTACTTACCTACCCAACACCCTCCCCTCCCCCCCCCACCGAAAATTCACCATACAATGCTCATTATTGTGAGTGTGTGTGTGTGTGTGTGTATGTCTTTGTGTATGCTTTTAATTTTTTACTTTATGCTCTAATGAAATTGTCTGCGGGCAGCGCTTTTTCATGATGATCACCCTCTGTCTCCCCTCCCCTCATCATACCCTGCCTTTTACTTTGTGTGTGTTTTTACCATTGCGGCACATGCAAAGCTTTGCCGCAGATTTTATAGTACCCCTCGAATATTTAGCGGGCACTACGCGGTTTTTCCAACGATTTCAATGACCAAATTATCAAAGTTCCATTTGGTCAAATAAACACAAATACATATTTGAGCTTATCTAAATACCAATACCAAGAGAATATGTCTGTTTGTCCTCACAGAACTTTTAAGCTGTAAGAATTTATTATTTTAGAACTCATTAAAAATAATGATGAGTTGTTGACTTGGTGTATTTTTGGTTAAAATGATAATCCTTAAAAATATCAAATATCGATCATAATTTAAAAAAATATTACAACTCCCGATAAACTCTTCAAAATTTTTGACAAATTTAACAATTGAAAGCACGATAAGGACAAACAATTCAACCGGAAAAATGTCTGCCTATTCTTAAATATAATTCAAGTTCTGTACGGGGAGTTTGTGCAACCGAAAAACAGAAAACACGAAAAATACAAAATATATAAAAATCCATTGCCTTATCGTCATAAATGACTTCACACAGAGAGTAACACACAGATGCCACAATATTTTGACTGTTTTGTAATTTATTTGACATATTTATGGGGTTCATAAATACAGATATATGTATATGTGTGTGTATGCGAGTATATACTATGTATAAAAATGCGTTTATTTCGATTTGTTATTTGTTTTTCCATTATTTTATTTATTTTTCGTTTTTTTTTTTTTTTAAGTTTTATGGCAAATACAAAAAAGGAGGCAAAACACAAAATTTCAGCTACAGCGCTTTGCTGTTGTTGTTGTTGTTGTTAAAAAGTTTGGACTACTTCCAACCCGAGAGAGAACCTTACACAACTAACTATCAGTGTGTGTGTGTGTGTGTGTTAGTTTGTGTGTGTGTGTGTGTTTGCCTCATATGCCGCCTGGTCAAAGTTGCAATAGCAAAACATAAAACACTTTTTATGTAATGATTTTCACTGTTTTTTAGTTTTCTTTGCACATTTTTCCTGGCCAACTGCATGAACTATTGACAGCTGATGATAAAAAATTGTTGCAACAAAATGAAAAAATATGGAATAGCTACGATATACGAATAAATAAACTGCAACTTACGACCAAGAAATATATTTAGTCAAAACAGAATTGAATGCTCGATGGCAAATAGAAGTTAAGCCTTTAAAGCGATTTTAAATAAAGTTGGAAATTGCTTTTTTGTTTTTTAATATAAAAATTGGTAATTCTCTGTATAACAAATATAAAAGAATTTCCAAACTGTTTTAAAAACTTTACAATTTTAAGAAGAAATATTTACTTATGCAAATTGTAAAGGTAATCTGCTTTTCTTCAACTTAATTAATTTGACTTCTCACAATTTCAACTACAGATTATTGAAATTTTCCTCAGAGGCTCTTGACATTATGCTATTGTAATTGATGCCCTATATTTGCATTAAATTTTGCGAAATAAAACGAAATTGTGGTTCCCCTACAAGTCTACAGGCAATGCCGCTATATTGTTGATTTTTCAACTGATTGTGAGAAAACTGGACACTGTCGGAATATTCCAATTCGAATATTGAAATATTTCAGCTGTTGAGCACACAATTTCATTAAATGTGGGCATTAAACATTTCGCGCCTTAACACTTTTAATTTATGTATTTACTTTTTGGTTTATTTGCTTTTCTTTCTGCCAGCAGCGAACAGTTTTCAGTTTTCAGTTACCAGTTACCAGCAAACCAACAAGAAACCACCTCATCCTTTGTATGCCTACCACCTGCGGCATTTTCCGTGCTCTCGCCCAGCATCATATTGAAATTCCAAAGTTGAAATGACTGGAAGACAAGCATGCTCGGATCTGAGTCTGAGTCTGAGTTTGAGGATGGGTTGAAGTGGTTTGGTTGAATGGCTGGTTTGTTGGCAACACTGTTGACAGTTTGTCGAGTCGAGAGGTGACAGTCCGGAGTCGGGAGACGACATCCTCTCCTCTACAGTCATCAGTGTGTCGTCAGACATTGGTCAGGTTTTTGTGGCTGTGATGGCGGTCGCGTCTCTGCATCTCCACTCACGTTGACTTTGCCACTGACTCTGGGTCGACACCACTTAGTGGCACCCTTATTTTGGCAACACTTTGCTTCCTCCCTTTCCCAACGACCCGCAGGGTTTCAAATCGTTTGTTTTGTTTGAGTTCCGAGCAACACTTCGAGGTGTTTTGTCTGCTTAACTTTTGATCAGCTTTTAATGTCAAAACCAAATGCATTTCGTCTGCCAACTTTCCAAATTAACTGAATTATTAAATTTCAGAAAAAAACAGTAATCAAATAGCACAAAACTGACCCAAAATTATCTATCAATATTAAAAAGGGTCTCCAAAAGCAGCGAGCCAATAAAATTGCTTAACATTTTCCAGCAAGAAAAACTTGTTGCAATATTTTCTGTACAGATTGGTAAAAGTTTTACACTTTTTTTTGTTAGATATTTTACAGCAAATTTAATGTTAATTATTTGCCAGAGCAGGAAAAGTTTTTTAACTATTTGAACTAAATTAATAAGCAGAAACATTTTTTCAAATATTTATTTAGTTCAGTAATTATATTAAATTTGGTTTTGAAAAACTGGGCAGCATATATTAGTTGTTGCTTATTCTTGAACTATTTGGATACATTGGTTATAATTAAAAAAATTTAATGGAACAGCAAATAAGTTTTGATAGAGTGGAATATGCTTTTATTTCATAGTTCAGTTTTAATTTATATTATTAGGGTTTTTACGATAAAATATGATTTAATTTAATGAAATTAGTTTCAATATGAATGTATGGTCACCCTAAAAGAAAACAAATTCTCAAAAATTCATATATTTAATAATAACTATAAAAGTTGCTGACATTAAACATAATCCCAATTTTTATGTACATACTAATACCAAAACAATCGATTATATTGGGTAACAATTGATAGTAGTAAAAAAACATTATTATAAATGGCGTATTTCAAATGAAAATAAAACTATGAACTGCTAAATGTGAGTTAACAGTGGGGGAAAACGAAGAAACTTCACAAAAAGAGAAACAGACCGACAGA
This sequence comes from Drosophila kuntzei, assembly GCA_035042165.1. Lineage (NCBI taxonomy): Eukaryota > Metazoa > Arthropoda > Insecta > Diptera > Drosophilidae > Drosophila > Drosophila kuntzei. The sequence continues at coordinate 2,000,624 of JAWNLU010001919.1, read as the reverse complement.
TAGATAGATGGACTGAGTGACTAACGGAAAACCAAACTAACAATAGAATTTTACAACAGGCAAGTATGATAAAGCTGGGAGTTTTCCGATGTGCTTCCCCTGCCACGCCCATAAGCCACAACCCACAGCCTCTTCACTATCTGCAGCTAAATGGAGAACCATTAAAAGTGGACATTTGTAAACATAAACTGACAGATAAACACCCAACAACGTAGACACACTGAAACTTTACCAGTCCACTGAATAAAAGGGGTGAAAGGTCGAAGAGGGAGAGGGGAGAACGTGGGAGGAGTTGTCCTTGCAGTTTTCATTGGTTTATATTACCTGTGCCCAGAGAAAGCCGTTAAAATACTTAACAAACGTAGATTGTAAAACTTTCTTTTTTTACAACAAAATAAAATGTCATGGAAAAGTTGTTGTTGTTATTATTGTTGTTGTTATTATCGTTGTTGTTGCAACCACAACAAATGCAACCTCTGCTGAAGGACAATCGCGTTGTACTCTACAATACGAGTAGAAATAATACAGGGGGGAGGGGGCTTAGGGTAAGGCAATATGGGTCAATATGAAACAAAAAGCATTGTGAAAATGTATTCGAAAAAAACATTGGAAAAACAACATTCAAGTGAAATGGTAAAAAAAAAAAAAAGTAGTTGCCAGATGAACAATTGTGGGAGCAAGAGAGCACCAAGAAGGAGATGGAGAATATACCCGTGTATACTATGGTGCTATTTAGTGCTACATTTGTTGTCACATGAAACGCACTGCGGAAAATGAAACAACACGAAACGGTACTGTGGTCAGGTCAGAAACTAGGAAACTCGCTTATCAAAAGCAAGGATTCGATGGGGAGAACGTATATTGAGGTTAGGTTGGGTTAGGGTTGATGGTTCGGTTTCCATTCGAGTTCAGTTAGGGGGTCTGAGCCTCGTTGCATCTGTTCTAGCTTGTAATTTGTGCATATGCACACAATGTTTGCACTTTTCCTTCTCTTCTCTCCTCTTAAATTTTTCTTACTATCATTTTTTATTTTTTATTTGTTGAGTCTGGCAGAAGGTCAAACTAGAGGTTGTAAATGTTTGCTTAACTAATTGATGAAGAGTTCATGTTGAGGTTTAGTTAAATTATCGAATCTCTTAAACCGAATTTTCGGTTCGAAAATAATTATTACAGCTTGATTGAGAAACAGTATATTAAAAATAATACTAAAATTATTATCATAAGTAAAATAGACGACATTTTTAAAAGCGTTACTTAAAAAATAAATGGATAATACATATTTTTTGTTAATTTACGTTAGCTATTATAATTATCTGTCATCCTACTTAATCGCAACAAGATCGGTTAAATAGAACGGCAGTAATGCCTGTTTTAATTTTTAAAGCAATACAAGCTCCCGAAAGTATGTAACCGGTATTCCTATAGTCAAGGTCTCGACTTTCACACTTGTTTTAAAATAATTTTATAAAATCTAGAATAAATTATAAACATTTGGCAAAATAAAGTAATTTTTGGCATTAAATTATACCAAGATTAAAAAATCAATTTAAAGCAGTGGTGTCCAAAATTTGTATTTCCCAATCACATGTGATAGGAATAAATATTTTATTATGTGCTTTTCTACACCCACTGATTTAAAGATCTTCTACGATAAATGTTGTAATATATGCAAATTAACTGAATAATTGCTACAGAAATAACAGCTATAGTTGTCTTCTAATAAACCCTAACGACTGACAATGAAAATGTATAAACAATTTCATAAAATGTGCCTCCTAACCATTCACCCAATAAGTTTCAGAGCAATATCTGAGACGCAGACTGTGTTTAATTTCATTTACTTGAATAAGGTATAAAAGTATTTGCTTGCACTCATCCAGTTTCTGTTTCTGTTTCTGTTTCTTGTTTGCAGATTTTATTGTGGCGCTCAAGGATGTTTCGGTAATGATACCACAGGCGGTAAAGCGAGGCAGCAATGCCTTGTTCACCTGTAATTACGATATGGAAAATGATACGCTATATTCGGTGAAATGGTATAAAGGCAAGCGTGAGTTTTATCGCTATACACCCAAAGAGAATCCGGCAATGAAAGTCTTTGCCATGACAAGTGGCCTTAATGTGGAGGTGAGTAATCAAGACCGAGAGAGATAGAGATAGAGATGGAGATCGAGATGGAGATAGAGTGAATATACCCTTAAGGGGTGTCGAGTGTGTGGTTGTGTGGTTTTCCACATACATTAAGAACACATGCTGCAGTTGCGTGTCATAAAATAACAAACGCACTGTAAATTATGCCCATAATGGCTGATTGCATTAAGCCAGTCCCATGGAAAAATCTCTTCTTTTTTTTTGCCAGTGTTTTACAACAATCTCTGAATGTTGTAAATATGCACAACAGCAACAACATGTTGTAACCAGAATACAGTATCCAGTAGAATACAGTCACCAGTCACTAGCAGACAGTCACCAGCAGACAGTCCAGTTTTCCATTCCCGTTGCCCAATTAGTCGGCTTGCGATTGACTTGCGGCTCATTAAAAAACAATATATGCAGATTGCGCAAAAATACTCCATAAAAGTCGTCGAGTGAAGTTTTCAACTTTAATTATTACGTTGAAATGCATTCGGGCCAATTAGGTGTCCGGGCAAATTGGGTTAAACGGCTGGGAAACCAATCCACACACATTCATTCTCCCCGTTCCCAACCAACCAACCAACACCCCGCAAAAGTGTCATATTTTTGCATATTTAAGCCAATCTTTAAATGCAATTTATTAAATTTCATTTTTATTAAGTGGATTTCCGCATGAGGTTACGTGTTCAGCGTGTCAAAGATTAAATTTCCCGTAAACTATTTCGAGTGGACACTCGACACGGCAAAACATTTACGCGTAACTTTAGTAAATTGAGCATAATTCAAATCAAATATTAGTTAAATATTACAAAATAGTTTTGCATTTAATTTCATGTAGTTAAACAAATTGCAAATTGATGGATTTCATTTATTTGTGCCCTACGTTGGGCGCCATTTGTTGAAAATATTTGGATATGTGCGGAAATTTGCATTTTATCATTATTAAAATATTTTCGACAGGCAATCCATGAAACATATCTAAAAGCTTACTTGCCACTTCATTAATGCAGTCCTAACAGATTTTAATATCGCAGAAACCAAGGCTTAACCATATTCGAAATTGCTTTGACTCAAAGGAGTTCAAATCAAAAAAAAATAAAATAAAAAAAAAAAGATAGGGGAGTTCCCACTTAAAATTCCGCCTTTCTATAACCATTTGCAATTCACCTCACCTTTCATCAAAGTCCGTTGATGCTGCATCCATAACGAAAGTCCAGCTTTTTTCACTTTGCCATTGCGTTATATTCAATTTCTATGCAGTGCATTCACTAAATATTTCAACTAATTTTTATTACTTCCTCTCTCTCTCTTTCTCTCTTTCTCTCCTACGTTCTCTGTCTTTTTCTAGAGAAACCTGTCGAATCAAAGCCATGTCGTGCTGCAGTCGGTGCCGCTGAATATTTCGGGTAAATTTACATGCGAAATATCCGTGGAGGCGCCCACATTTCAAACAGCGATGGTTTCCGGCGAAATGGAGGTGGTGGGTAAGTTAAATAAAAAAAATGAACAAGAAATCCCATAAAAATGCTATCATCACCTACACAGAAAGTAATAAAAATTGGAGAGAGAACTTGTGCAAAAGGCGGCCTGGCAAAAGCAAATTAATTAGACAAATGTTCGCAGCCTTTGCCATTTTTCGAGTGCTTTTCAGCTAATTTTACATTTCCATTTCTCACACAGTCATTACTTCTCTCTCTCACTCACTGATTCCCCCTCTCTCTCTCTCCCTCTCTCTCTTTCGCACAGAGCTACCGGAAGAGCACACAGTGGTTACCGGGATTCAGGCACGTTATCGCATTGGCGATTTGGTCGACGGCAATTGCTCAATTAAATACTCTAAACCGGCTGCTAATTTGACATGGACTATTAATGGTATTGTGGTAAGTTTTGGTTTCGACTACGACGACGGCATTCAATTCGATCCGACATTCAATTAAAGAACGCTTCGAGCCAATTTCAATTGATGGTCTACTCATTTTTCAATTAGCCTTGAGCCTTCTATAAAGCGTTCATTTCTCCATTTGGTTTACACTTTAATTGACCAATTCTTTAGACAGTTGGGGCCAATCAATTGTTGTGCAAGAGATACTAGTGTTATAGACTTTCTAATTAACAAATGATTGTTGATATTATCATTATTCGATGCTTTAAAGTTTCCTTAACTCCTGAAAGCTGTTTTATAGATAGACAGAGACAAGTTTTTTGTTTATTTATATCTCTTCAGACTTCTAGGAAGTATTTGTCATATATCTTTATCGTATAGAGATCAAGCTTGACAGTTTAGTATTCATTCAGTTGAATCTTAAGTTTTCCATCTTAAGGTATATGATCAATTTTATTTTTTTTTGTGGAGTTTCCTGGATTTAAAACATCCATAACTATACTTAAATAAAGCCCATTTTTCGCAATAAGTCTTTTTAATATTTTTTGCTTTTTTGGATTGCATTATCATATTATTTTAACCAGGGATTAAAACCGAAACGAATATCGGTTTCAGTTACGGTTTCGGTTATGCTCGAATTAAGGTTATCGGTAATGCAAAATCTTGGAGTATCGGTTTCGTAACGGTTATCGGTTTTTTGTAAGTTTCGGTTTAAAAATACCGGTATGGTTTCGGTTCACAAAAAATATAAAAATTAAGGTTCTCGGTTGACCAAAGTAAGAAGCGTTATTCATTGTTTTACATGAAAAAAGACTTGTTAGCCTGGAAAATAATGTTGTCTAGTTATTGGAATGGTCCAGCGTAATGTCGATTTTATTATAATTGGATCTCATTTGATTTTACTGATTTTTAATAACTTCGAGCTGCGATAACTTTGTCAAAACTCAATCAATTTCCGTGCGCAATGTAAATTTGAATTTGTTTTTATCTCTTAATTCGTTCTGCATTTAAACTTTTTTTATTTTAAAAATTTAAAAATTTTTGAAATTTTTAGAAATTTTACAGTGTTACCCCTTATCATTTTTCGAAAAATTTCGAAATTTTCAAATTGAACAAAATTTAAATGCAGAACGAATTTTGATGAAAAATCATGCTCAAATTTACATTGCGCATGGAAATTGATTGCTTTTTGACAAAGTTATGACAGTTCAAAGATATCAAAGTTGCTCAGTAGCTGCAACGGCCTGAACCGAAATTAACCCTTATAAATGAATCGGTTACTAAACGGTTAATTCGGCTTAAAGAGTTTCGGTTTATGGGTTTTGGCACAGGGGGAAAGAATTATTTTCGGTTACGGTTTCAGTTACGGTTTGCAAATTTCAATCGGTTTTTAGCGGTTAAAGGTTACGATTTCGGTTAAGGTTATAATTGATTGATTTTAACTTGTTCTCACAAATTAACTGTACAGATTTAAGTATATCCTTTCTCATTATTTTATTTATTTATTCTATTTTTTGTTTAATCAGACAACCTTTCTCTATCCCTATGAAAGTTTTACTTCTATTCTTCTACTTCCAATACAATAGATATTCCTTTGCAGATCTTCACTTGCGCCTTTATCAATCTCAACTTTCATACAGTTTTAACGTTTTGCAATCTTTTAGTGTTTAGTGTGTGATTTTTCACTTCCTCTGTGTGTGTGTGTGTGCTTTGCACACTTTTTGGCACCTGCGTTTTGTAGGTTCCTCTGATATTTTTTTTGTTTTCACCTAGACTTCCCATATATTTTGATAGGCAGTCACTTTTTATGCCTTTTTGCCTCCGCTGGCTGTTTTATGGCCGCAACCACAGCAGGTAGCTTCAACGGACAGGGGAAAGAGGGGGAAGAGGGGGTCTTACCAACCCAGCTGCTGTCATAGTTCCGCATGATTTCACACAGGTGTCTCCCCTGTGGGGCATTGAGAGGGAAAAAGGGATATACCTGGAGGCAGGTGACATGGCCCGGCATTTTTGGGTCTGCTGCCATTTTCCAGCGTTTGTTTTAAGAAACGTTTAGGTTGTCAGCTAGTTTTTTTGTTACTACCTCTTTCCGAAAGTCCCCCGGAGTGTGAGCATTACGTATGGAATTTTGTCTACGGCCACGTTATTGTTGCTGTAAATTATTTGCGAGTGAAAGAGAAAGGATGCGAGGGCATTGCCAATGTCAGTATGGTTAAAGCCATATTTCATATTATGTGGCTCTTAATATGCGTGTGTGAGTGTGAGTGTGGACTACAAGTTGTAAGTTCACTTAAGGTGACTGTGATTCTTCCAGACGAGAAACGATTGTGAATTGCTGATTCAGTTTGGGAAATAAATTAAATATTTTGCATAAGTTTTAAGCATGTATTCAAAAAAGGGATTTTCACTGACATAATTGAAAATGAAGCAGCACTTTAATGTCCTGCCGTTGTCTTAATGCGAATCCGAGTGCTTTCAACTGGAAAACTAATAAATAAGAGTTTATTTAAAATTTAATTTTAATAAATCAATTGCCCAGAGAAAAATCTTCGAATTTTGTAGTTCAATTGAGTAAATGTAATAATAAATAATGAGATTTAGATAATAATGGAAATAATTAACCCTACTGCATATCAAAAACGAAAACGTGATAAAACTGCATTATTTCTCTTCTTCTTTCAATTGTCAGACAGTGCCTTCTAAGTTCACGTTCTGAGACGCCACTGTAGATTTTCTCTCAGTCTTCCCTATTTTCAGAGCTGCTCTATTCTACTGTATATAATCATAACTTATTTTTTTAGTAACGGGTATTATAAGAATGAGAGAAAATCAATAAGAAAAAAAAATGATTAAATCAAGAAAACAAACCGATACAAATATCGGTTTCGCTGTCGGTTCCGGTACATCCCGAAGCAACTATTTCGATTTTTCCGAAGTGGTTTAAAAAGTGAAATCGAAAGTTTTAAAATTTCAATACGTTTTGTATAAACTTGATTGCTAAATGAATTTAGAGGCCAAAACATGATCAAAATATTATTCCGCTTGAAAATTTCTTTATTTTTGAAAAACTTATAAAAGTTTAAAGTTGGTCAAACCTTTGACATAGCTTTGAAAGGAAAAATTAAAAAAGTAAACAAAATTCCGGTATGATTCCCAAGATTAAATCATTTAAATTGATAGCATAGAAATTGCAATTGTATTACTAACTGTGGGCAACATTACTTTCTTTTTTTGTTGGTGAAAAATCAAGAGGAAGAAGAAGAAGAACTGGGAACAAGTGAGAAAGTTGCAGTAACTGAGAGTGCGGGCAAGCATAATTTTTATCATTATCAAACAAGCAATTCAGCAAAAACTAACACAAACAACACTTAAGTGTGGTCTGGTGTGTGTTTATGTGTGTGTGTGTGTGTGTGAGAGAGGCGTAGGAAAAGGGGGGTTGGGGGGTTGGGGGGTTGGAGGTGGTGTGTTGGCAGAATGGTTCGCCACTTGATCTTTTAGCTAACGAGCGCTTTTCAACAGGACCTGCCAGCACACTCATGTGCGTGTGTGAGTATCAGTGTGTGTGTGTGTGTGTGTGTGCTGACAGTCAGACAGGATGGCATAGGCATGGCAGAAGAGCAGAGGAGAGGGGCAGAGGGGAATTGCAGGCCTGTCAGACTGGCAACGGTATCTGCAGGCGCACTTCAAACTAAACTCACCGCAAACAAAGTGGCCTCGTCCTGGCACGAGTTGCCCTCCCTACGCCCTCCCTGCCTTCCCCCTCAACCCCCCTCAACCCCCCTACTCCGCACGCCACTGCTCCACTTAATCACTCAAGCGTAAATCTATTCATCATTCATAAGTTATAAATTTGCCTCTGCTGTGGTATGTTTTTGGGTCCATAGCGTAAGAAGTGGACGAGCCACAGTTTGTGGCAGCTGTATGAAGGAAAGAGAGGGAAGGAGAGGGAGAGAGGAAGAGAGAGGGAGACACGTTTCCACTTAACACAGTCGCCACTTGTGCATTGTGCATTGTGTTGTGTGTTGTGTGTTGTTGCATTGATGTCGCTACAACTACATACATACTACTACATATCCATGTATCTACGTATCCATGTATCTATGTATCTGAAAGATGCTGGATGCCCTTTGATAAATATTTACAAATTGATTTTCAGTCTTTCAGGCCTTTTGAGCTGATGTATTGATGCGAAGATTTGTTTTTACCCCAAATTCCACTTGACATACATCCATTTCTCAATCATTTCTCTCGTTCTCGATTTCTTTTCGCAGGTGCCACCGCATCACATCAAGACGTATCAGATTGAGAAACAAGAGAATACCACATTGGAGTCTGTCACAAGTGCCATACATTTTATGGTTACCACACAGCATTTTCTCAAGGGTCAAATGAGAGTAAGAAACCCATTAATAATAAACATACATGCATATCTCTATCTCTTTCGCAATTGTTCAGCTCAAGTGCACGGCCAACATTTTTGACATATTCAAGGAGGAAATCGAGAGCATTATCGAGGAGGATAAACCCAGAATTATGGCCTCAGGCAGATCATATGATATGAACAATTATCCTTTGGACGAGCATGGCAATAGCATTGGAGAGCGAGACAGAGATAGAGGCTATGAGGATCATAATGAATCGTATTTGAAATACTTGACACGTAAGTGTTGTAAAAGTTCCGAAATTTACAGTGTTGGGAATTGAAAAAGAAATGCATTTCATTGGAAATTTATTAGTTAGTTAAGAAATTAGTTTGATTTATTATTTTAATTAATCTTTCTTAAATTATTTTTTTTTTGAAAACCCTTGACATCTATTAGGGAAATTTAAACCGATTTTTATAAATAAAGTATTTTTGATCATAATTTGGACTCTTTTTTGATTTTACACTGCAACTTTACTCATTTTGTTAAAATATTTTTCTTATAACTATAACTTTGTTAAAACCAGGGATTAAAACTTTAACCGAAACCGTAACTTTTAACCGGTGAAAACCGATTTAAATTTGTAACCGTAACTGAAACCGTAACCGAAAAAAATCTTTTTCGCTTTACCGAAACGTTCAAACCGAAACTCATTAAACCGAAGTAATCGATTCATTTATAAGGGTTACTTACTGATAACTTTGAACTGCCATAACTTTGTCAAAACTCAATTAATTTTCATGCGCCATGTAAATTTGAGCATGATTTTAACTCTTAATTCGTTCTGCATTTAAATTTTGTTTAATTTGAAAATTTTGAAAATTTCGAATTTTTTAGAAATTTTACAGTGTTACCCCTTATAATTTTTCGAAAAATTTCGAAAAAATCGAATTTTCAAATTGAACAAAATTTAAATGCAGAACGAATTAAGAGTTAAAATCATGCTCAAATTTACATTGCGCATGAAAATTAATTGAGTTTTGACAAAGTTATGGCAGTTCGAAGTTATTAAAAATCAGTAAAATCAAAATAATCGAAATTTTCAATCCATTCAGTAACCAGATAACATTATTTTCTTTTTTCATGTTTCATGTTTTTCATTAAGTCTTTTTTCATGTAAATCAATGAGTAACGCTTCTTATTTTGGCTAACCGAAACCCCTAATTTTTTTTTGTGAACCGAAACCATACCGATATTTTTAAACCGAAACTTACAAAAAAAACCGATAACCTTTACAAAACCGATACTCCTTAATAAAAGTGTATCATTGAGAAGTAAATAATAATAAATTAATAAATTAAAATCTTTTCACGATTCCATTTGGTAACCCAAAAAAAACCCGAATATTTAATAACATTATTTATATTATTTCTGTATTCTTTGCTCAAGAGTAAAACCTTTCTGAAAGTATTTGAGTATTTGCTAAGCTTGATCCTGGCTCCTGGCTCCAACTACATCCACAATTTTGTGATTTTGCAATGGTTGAACCGAGACACTTGGTGTGTCCTATGTCCTACGTCCTGCGTCCTGTCCCCTCGTTTAGCTGCTCGAACATACAACTTAAATTATGCAAATAACATTTTGCCAGCATAAACATTCACAGGAGCAGGAGCAGAAGGAGGAGCAGGAGCAGGAGTAGGGGATGGGGAAGGGAATGCAGGCAGAAGCAGCTGCTCCTGGAGCAGGATAACCAGGCACGCTTATCGAATCAAATGCTGGGCCAAATCAAATTGGCTTAAAGTTAGTTTAGACATGAAAGATTGTCGCGCTATTGATGCAGACGTTGCCACTGAAAATGTTGCAGTTGACGATGGCAACCCAAGGCAATTTCCCAAGGCGTCTCTAGGGTTTCCTTTTCTAATTTTACCGTGGAAAGCATTTTGATTGCTGTGTGGTTTATTTGTGCTTATGCTCTCCTATATAAATAAGTAGTTCTTTCTTCAAAGTGTTGCCACTTACTTGCGGCAACATTTACTTAACACCAATTGCAACAACAGCAACGCCAACAACAATGTTGCAACTGCAAATTTTATTTAAACATTTTGCCAAAAAAAAAAAAAACGATAAAAACGATAAAAATGAGGAAAAATATTCGAAATGTATGCAACAATCTTTGCTAACAAACGAAAAGTAGTGAAATTCTCCTCAGGGGAAGAGGGTGGGAAAGGGGTGTAGGGTTGCCGCTTGTCAGGGTTGCTGCTTGTACTTCCGATTTTGGGGCGTAGTTCTGTTGTCGATTTTTGTGAACTTTATGCAAATGCATTGTTGACATGCACACACACACACACACATAGGAGTACATATTTCGTTGACTGGATTTGTTTTCGATTTTTTTTTTTTTTTATGAAGTTTGTTAAAATGCAACCATAAGACGACTTATCAGATATTTTTCAGTTTGCAGCATGTGAGTTATATTCAATGGAGTGAAAGAGTTACAAATAAAATATGCAAATTCGTATACGAATCAATAACAACATATCTATGGGCTGTTTTTTATTTGTTTTTGGTTTTACATACAGATAGCTTAACTAAATCCAGTTAAATTAACTTGTGCAAATTAAAATTACATTGAAAATCGTTCTTTTCCCCATTATTGTTAGTTTTCTAATTTATAGAACATTTTTTTGTTTATAGAGAATATAAATGAAATTTAAATTGTTTATTAATAAGTATTGGTCATATAATGGTTAGTTATAAAATATATTCGTCTTTTTCAGTTGATTTTTAATTCTAAGCTGCTTTTTAATTTACTCTAAATTAATAAATAAATTTATAAATTAATAAGTATGTAATATCAGAGAAATTCAATTTCAGTTCATAGAGTAATATGAAGACGTATACTTAATTTTCTAGAGTATATTTAAATATTTTTAATTTCTATTAAATTTTTAAAATCCATTATTTTCAATTACTTTTTTAATTCCTGCATTTTTATGTTATTTAATTTATGAAATATTTTTTAATAAATGGAATTTTATGTTAGTTAAAAATGTATCTTAAGTCAGTTTCAAGTGCAATTTAATACATCATTTCCATCTGCTCTCGGGCAATTCACAGTTACCACAAAAGCTTTCAGTCTTTGCTAATGCAACAGCCAAAAAATACATGTACTTATATTACCCTTCTTCTCTTTCTCTTTCTCTGTCTCTTATTCTCTCTTACACATTTACAGCGGAAAGCAGTGCATCGAGCGCCTCAAAAGCTGTAGATGAAATCTTTTGGCGCTTTTGGCTATTGAAGCTTACGGAACTGCTGCCAGTTGAACATATAACAAAGCTTCACAGACACATCAACAGGCAGCTGGTGAAGTGGGCGTGGCATTTGAATGCTTGCGCCACATGGCTTAGCGAGAGAGGAGGGGGAGGAGAAATGTCAGCACTCGCGATTCCCCTTTGGCTGTGGGGAGCCCATCAAATTATCAACTGTCAATATGGCAGCGATAAAGCAGCGACACAACAACAAACGAACAGCGATGTCGACGCCGACAGAGACAGAGATAGCAACAACAACAACAACAGCAACAGCAATAGCGAGAGCAAATGCGTCTCTGTGACAATGTCAAAGAGAGCGACGAGGGGCGGCAAATGCTTTTATAATTGTCAAATGGCATTGGCAACACTTGGCAATCCGAATCTGGATCAGGACTGCGACAAATTTCAAGGAGAACGGGACAATGATGATGACGATGATGATGATGATGATGACGATGTTGGGAATATTGCAAGTGTTGCCGACTCGAGTGATGATTTAACTGCAACTACAACAACAACAACAGCAGCAACATGGAAGCGACAACATCAACAGCTGTCAGCGACACTTGCTAAAGTGGGCGTGGCATCGACGCTGGATCAACGATTATTGATGACTTGGCAGGAGTTGGCAACGCGGCCAAAAGCTTCCATCTCGTGCTGATGCTGAATTGATGATGAAATGCATTTCAAAAAGTAGCTTAAGGTGTTGCCAACTGCGTACATTTTCTCTTATTTCTTCTTCTTCCTTTTCTTGGGTTTTACGCGTGGAAAACGTTGCAATAATTAATACCACAACAACAACAAGCAGCAGTAAAAAATTAATTGCATTGGCAGCAGTTTGTCGGAAATGACGTACTTAAGTCTTATAAAGCCAATCTTTCGGTTTAAGCCAGATGTCGAGCAAGCCGAATATATTTAAAATTTATATAAACAGTAAAAGGAAATGCAAATTAAATATATATGTTATAAATTAATTATATACTCACATAAACATATACACAACAAATGTATGCAAACAAATACAAACAGGTGAAGCTCATAAAGTAGAATAAGAGAAAATTATAAGTATATGTATGTATATGTATAAAATACATAACAATTACGAGTAGTAATGCATAATGAATGTTAAGAAAATGTAATCTTATTTATTTGCAATTGATAACAGCAGTTTCATAGATTCAAAAGACAAAGCTCACTCTTAATTTGCTTATCACTGCTTTAATTCAGACAGTAAGAGAAACTTTAAATCGAGCAATCTACTTGCTCTTCCGTGTAGCCTGTTGCTCTCTCTTAATTGCTTTAGCAGTAACAGAGCCAAGGGCTTAACATTCATAACAAAAGAGAAGAAGGACAGAACAAGTGTTATTGAGCGATCGACAAAACTTCGCCTGCTGATAACATTCGTTAAGAGAGAATATTCATGTTATGTTACACTTAATGGAACTACAGTTTCACAAGCACTGTCTAATGAAATAATAACAACAAATTCCTCTCCACAATACTCATAACGGATTTTGTTACCTACATTTTATCAAATTTTATCAATTTTCAATGTTTTCTTTCATCTTTGCATATTTGGCTACAGGTTATGCACATAAATGTGATATATTCGGAACACCGAATAAATAAATATATTTAAAGCGAACAGAAAACTTTCAATGGGCTTAATTCATAAAATACTCTATCACATGTTGTTCATAGTTTCACGTAAAAGAGCAAACGAAAAGAGAAGTGTAAAAGATTCTGATGAGTAAGCTGAGCTTTAAACTGCACTTGAGCTTAGCTTTTTGTACCGTAGTGCATTTTAAAGCAAATAATGAGTTTGTAAACAATAGTAAAAAAAAGCTTCTCCGAACTTAGATTATGTATGTTTTGTCTCTTTTCATCGGTAAACACATTGCCCAGTGAATATGTAAATAAAGTTAAGCTATGAATAATCAAAAGAAAATAATAGATTAATGTTAAATTTAGATAATAAAAGCATAAAACGAATATTGAAAGGAACTTTTTACGGTTTTGGAAGAATACAAAATTAATTACTGCTATTTTTCATTTGTAGACACAAACAACATTTTAGCTAAACGTAAACCATAAATCTTAAAAACAAAAAATCCGTATTATTTCAGCAATCAAAACGAGAAATTATTTCAAATTTTTGGCAAACAAAAATCCAACGGTAAATAGTTCCTTTGCCTTATAAATAAATCGGTGTAATTGTAATTGTAATTGGAAGCATAGAGCGCAAAATGTAAATTAAATGAAAACTTTCGGAAGACATCAAATAAAACTAAAAACAAAAAATAAGTAAATGATTAAAATGAATACAATACGGAAACTAGGCTAAATTATGTAATAATAATACTCAAGAGGAAATTCATAAAATACATTTATAATCAAAATTTTCGGGAATTGTATATAGAAACGTATTCTAAGAAGTTGTCTAGAAAACACAAATCAATTGTGAATTTATGGTTAGTAAATTTGTATGTGTAAATGTTAAATATTATAAAACTTATCCGCAGTTAATCAAGTAATTGTTTTGACAAAGAAATAAAATACACATGTTATTTTGGTAAACAAATGAATTTATTTTTATTTGTATTTTATTATAAAAAGTTGCTAAAGAAAAAAATACAGAAATCCATAAATAAAAAGATGTGCCATTTTAAAATAAAAAAAGGAAAATATGAAAATTTTGAATTTAGTCAATACAATAACTTGACTAACTGTAAATAATAAATTATATAATATATATAATGTAAATGCATGCGCTCAGATTTGTGTAATCAAAACGTGTTGTGAAAGTTGTCTTCCCTTATTTACGTTAGCTCAATATTCTAAGATTAATCCGTTTATTGAGACTTTTTCTGTGAATTCAGTTTTGCTAAGCTTTACGAGTATATAGAGATCTATTCTGACTTTCACCTTCGAATAAATTTCACAAAAATTAAAATATGCTTCGCATCTTTAAAGTATTTCTGTGGAATTATTTCTTAAGTGAAATTCGGCATAGATGTTACATATAAAACCCTGTTAGTGTACATAGAAAACCATAAAGGAACTACGAGTGTTGTTTTTTCATTTTTTTGATTTAAAAATTCAAGTTAAATATATAGAAATATAACATAAATGTTGCTAAGAAATAGTTTTAGATTTGCATATATAAATAATGACAAAAAATATAAAGGAAAAAACACGCTGCTTACATTGAATATAAAGTACATATTCATATCTTCACGAACGAAATAAAATCAATAAATAATAATCAAAAGTAAAAGTAAATAATAGCCAAGATTCCTGTTAAGCCCAAATCTATAATGATGTAAAAAGTAAAGAACTATAATAGAAATCAGTAATTATAAGCATAAAATATAAATTGTATGAGGATTAATGTAAAAAGTAAATTAATAAACGACATAAATTAGTATTTATGGCTATTGGATAAATTATAAGCAAATTAAATATATATAAATAAACAATAATAAATTATTAATAATGAAATATCAACAAGATTTTCACTGTTTCTTTAATGATTGAATGATGTGCATATACTTATGAGTTGCACTATAAGCTAGCGCCATCTATTGCATAGCCTGAGTACCTGAAGTTATTGGCATGCAGTGGAGCAGAGCTTTTAACAGGCGTAAATGAGCAGAGCTTTTATCAGCAGTTGTTGTTTTGTTTCTATGCACGTGTTGATCAAAGAGCTTCTCTTTTGGGTCTCACCACTCCCCCCGTCCCCCGCCCACCCCCGCTCTTGTTAGTTGAGTAAAGCTCCGCCTGAAGGTCAGACGGGACAAGATCTAAACTCGGGCCGGGCAGTCAACGCGCTTCAATGACGACGATAGCACCGATTTAGCCCGAGTCCATTTACATTTACTACGACGCGTTGTAATTCGAATAACTCAATTAAGTTTCGTTTTATTTAAACTATTTACACAACGGGCCATCTTTTTGATTTCGGCAAACGCTTTTTTTTCCCCCACTTGACCTTGATTCGGACAACAATTGAATTTCGCTTTTCATGATTAGTTTTCTTTTCTGTATTTTCCACACACGTGTCTCGATTTATTAATTGTAAAATCCCCCGCGCCCCCCGTCTTCGGTAGTGATTATTTTTTTGGTTAAATTGAAAAATAAGACGACTACCTCCCAATTAACTCAAATTTGACCAATTGACCAAAACATTAATTGTGAACAAAATTAAATACAACTTTTTACGTGATCAAAAATAAAAGAACGTCTTGATAAATTATATTTGTGCCCATACTTGATTATTTTTTAAATAAATGTTGTAAATGAAAATAAAGAAAATTTATGTCTTTGTGCTAAGTATTCAATTTCGCGGTGAGTTTCTATTTTGTTTTGGCGGGAAACAAATATATATGTATGCAAAATTCCCTTATGTATTTTGATTTGGCGCCAAGCATTGGCAACATGTTAAGTTAACAGCGCGCTGTTAGGGCTTAGCAACATTTTAACCTTATTAACATGCTGAAAACTTAAGAGAAGCGTTAGCCATTTAGATAATTGTTAAAAAAAAGGCGGTTAAAGATATGTAAATAGAATTTAAAAACACAAATTTATACAAATTAAAAAAAAAATAAATGCATATTGCTTAAAATGATATGTCGCATGCAATTTGTAATAACAACAATGGAATTTTAAGAGAGAGCTAGTGCAGAGTTGCCTCTCTTAAGCTCTGTTGTCTGACAGCAGCTCAACACTCTGGGATTGTGTGTTTTTGTTTGAAAAGAGTCGGGGATATTTTTGTGGATAGACTCAACTCTCTGGGAGCGGTTCGTTGACCCAGTCAAAATCATTTGAGCATTTCTCCAGGCGCCTAACCACATTTATCCCATTGGCTAATGACGATTTAGGACTAACAGTTAATTTGTAGCTTTCGCTTTTCGACAAAAACATGAAATTGATCAACGACAGACCTCTAAATTCCACATCACGTTCAATTGCCTTTGAGTCTTACTTACAATTGGTAGCAGAAAAGTTCCTAGCTAAAATCCCGACTATTTCTATTATTTCGCATTTGAAATATATACCATTAAAAATTCATAATAATACTAAAAGAGATAATGAAATAAATAATAATAAGAGATAATAAACATTAACACTCTATATATTAATACATATAGACAAATCCATTGCGTTGATCACAATAAATAAATGCCTTTCGTCGAAAGATTCGTACAAATTCGTAATTTTGTTATGAACATTTGTCTCGTCGAGGCAATACAATTTGTCCAGGACTTAACGCATGCCATTTGTTTGGACTTCCAAGGGCTCTTCAATCTCAAGTAGAGTGTGGCGAACTGGTTCGGTAAGTCAGTGTGAAAGAAAGTCTAAGAAAGTGAAAGTGTCAAAGCGTATAAAGCAAATTTCTATTTTTTAACTGTTCATCAATGTCTGATCTTTAAGTTCTTTACATTTCCGTTCACAAAATATGGATCAAAAGGGAACCTCATGGCAATTTAACAAACTTTATGGAGAGAGGTTATGTAAAATGTTTGTGAACAGAAATTTCTTAGAAATTCCCTATTAATATTTGTAATAATAATGTGAAATTCTTAAAAATGGTAGAAAAATAATGGGAAACTTCTTGTACTCATTTTCTAAGAATAAAGTGTCTTTAAAGCAATATAATATACCCAATGAATGCTTGAAATAACGAAAACAATTTCATAAGCCGAGCAATTAAATTCGGTTTTTTATTTGTTGATAAATTAAATGTTCCAATAGCAATATAATACCCTAGGAATATGCTAAATAATGACGAGAAAGTTAATAAGTACCACTAAATGCAATTAGATCATGCAAAAATAAGTCTAAAGCTAAGGAAACCACAAAATATACAACATTAAAAAAACGTACATAAATTCTTTCAGTTATGGAAACATTAAATAACTATGGAAAAATAAGATCATAATATAATACTCTAGAAATATCAAAAAAATTATTAAATGTTATGGGCACATCGAAATAATATGGAAATAAATAAAGTAACAGAATCATTTAATGGGAGTACAAAACTACCGCTGAAGTATTACAAAAACTTAAAAAACTAACAACACTTATGTTAATTAAATTATAAATGGAATGATATGACCGAGAAATTTCTTATCTGTAATAAATAAGTTGAGGAATGACCAAAAGTGCTTTAAGAAACATCATAATACATAAGAATATTGTCAAAAACAGTGCAAAAAATAAATATTCGATAATAGTTATTTAAAAAAAAAACAAATCTTATATAAATAATAAAATAACCGAGGAATGTATAATATACAATACACTTATATTTAAATATCTAAGAAGTAAAATAAATTTTTGTGGTATAAAATGTTTTGTTAAAACCGTAGCTAAAGCTTTGTTTCCATCTTAAAACACATACAGCTCATCTCATCAATAACTGTATTTCTCATACACAACTCACACACATACACACACACACACACGCATACTCTTATCCAAGCGTTGACCAACACATTCCACAAGAATACCAAACGGACCACAGTGAATGGACATTTTGATTGATTTTGAATACTAAGCGACCAGTCGATAAGCAAATTGCAACAAGTTTGCAGCAGACAAGCGTTAATCGACAAAACAAAACAATCGACAATCGACAATCGATAGCCGACAAAAGCGATAACATCGACATGCTCTCCTGTGCATCGTTCAATGAACTTATTTATCAAACGGCAGCGGATGTTACCGCCATGGCCAGTGGTAAATCCACACCAGTTGCAGTTGGACTCACCTCCATTCCCCTGCCCCTGCCCCTGCCGACAGGAGGCACAGGTGGGGGACGTGGAGCACCCAGCGAGACGCAAAGTGAAATTTCATCGGTGGACAGCGATTGGAGTGACATACGCGCTATAGCATTGAAATTGGGCGTACAAAATCCGGACGATTTGCATACGGAACGTTTCAAGGTTGATCGACAGAAATTGGAACAGTTGATAAAGGGTGCGTATATATTGTTGACTTTATTATGAACACTTCTTCTTCCAACTGTCTGTTCTTCTTTACAGAGGACAGCTCCATTGAGGGAATGAATGGTGCGGAGTATTTCTTTGATAATGTAAGTCGACGAAGATTATTTAGAAAACTATACAAATGTATAAATTGGTATAATTGATAATCTAAAGATTGATTTGATTGTTTTCAAATTTATAAAGTTTTTAAACTCAGGGAAAGTTGAATAAAAACCAGTTGTCAATTTAGTATAATCTGGAAAGTTGCATCTCTAACTCTTTTGAATTAGATCTCTATTTCTTTCTAAATATTATCCATATTTTATGAGATTTTAAGTTAAAGAGCTATTTATAGAAGTCAAAATTAAAGAATGAAACAATCTTTTGGTTTTTTTGAATTTAATTTTATTTCTACCTGTGGTTATATTTTTTCTTTTAATTTATTTTTCAAATATACTAGCTTATTTTATCAGTCAAGATTCTTTTTTTAATCCCATTTGAGCTTTTTTGAAATTCTCTATAGTTTTATTTAAAATTTAAATGAATTTCAACGGATGATTCACAAGAAAACTTTCTATTTTGTATGTTTTTGTTAAGTATTACTCTAAGTAGGCGTTACATACATAGGTCAAATTTGAAATATTTGTATATTGTTTAAACTCTGAAACCAAATTCATGTTTAAACATTTAGCAGACATCATTTAAATTTTAGTGAAGAAACTATTAATGTTTTGCATTTTCTAATTATTAAAACCAAATTTAAGTGTATTATATAAAGACGCATATAACCCATATATGCATATATACTGAATATCTTTTAGATAATGAACACCACGGATACTTATGTGAGCTGGCCTTGCAGACTAAAGATTGGTGCCAAGAGCAAAAAAGGTAAGAAATCGACATTTTAAATAGGATTTATTTTTACACATTTATAAATGTATATATATGATTATTAGATCCCCATGTGCGTATTGTGGGTAAGATGGAGCAGGTGCAGCGCGCCAAAGATCATATTCTGAGCAGCCTAGACTCTAGGGTATGTACAGAAAAATGTCTTTCTATAAGGTTAATTTTGTACATATATATTTTGTATATTTTATAAATCTTTAGGGAACTCGCGTGATTATGAAAATGGATGTCAGCTATACGGATCATTCGTATATTATTGGCCGCGGCGGTAATAATATTAAACGAATTATGGATGATTCACACACGCACATACATTTCCCGGACTCGAATCGTTCGAATCCCACGGAGAAATCGAATCAGGTATCGCTCTGCGGAAGTCTGGAGGGTGTCGAACGTGCCAGAGCCATGGTACGTCTATCAACGCCTCTGTTGATCTCCTTCGAGATGCCTGTAATGGGTCCCGGCAAAACGCAGCCCGATCATGAGACGCCTTACATCAAAATGATTGAGAGCAAGTTCAATGTCCAGGTAAATCTACAAAACGTCTTCATTCCGATCAAATTATTTTAAGATTTTTTTTCGATTAAGGTCATATTTTCATCGCGTCCCAAGCTGCACACGTCCCTGGTCTTGGTTAAGGGTTCCGAGAAGGAATCTGCCCAGGTGCGTGATGCCACACAGCTGCTGATTAACTTCGCATTTGAGAGTATTGCGGTAAGTCGAAAATATCTTATATAGCTTCGTTCCATTTCACACTTATTCTTAAAATTAAAAATATACATTTGTTATCTTACAAATTTCCAAAAATAATATAAATCATCTATAAAATATATTAGAAATAAATTCTAATTTTCAGAACTTAAATTTTTCTTATTATCTCTTTCCTCTACATAAAACACAATTTATTTCTTTTAGTTTTTACATGTTTTTCCTTTATTACAAAATCTTCCCTTTTCGTATTACAAATGTTTAACAAATTAATATTTTTTAATAATGTTGAAAACTGATTAAAATGCTCATAAATTAAAAATAAATTCTAATTCTTATAATTAGAATTTTTCTTATCTCTAAAATATATACTCTTTTTCATTTTTAAACTTTTTTCTATTACTTAAAATTATACATTTGTTTTCTAACAAATTACCAAATATTTATATTTTATAATGGTAAAAATATTGTGAAACGGATAACATTCTATAATATCTACAGAGTGTATTAAATATAAATTATAATATATATAAATATTCAATTTTTCCCCATTTAGAATCAAATTCTTGTGAATGTGCAAATGGAGATATCGCCACAACATCATGAGATTGTCAAGGGCAAGAACAATGTGAATCTATTGAGCATAATGGAACGCACACAGACCAAAATCATATTCCCCGATCTGACAGATATGAATGTGAAGCCGCTTAAAAAGTCGCAGGTAACAATCAGTGGACGCATCGATGATGTCTATAGGGCGCGACAACAATTGCTTGGCAATTTGCCCGTTGTATTGATATTTGACTTTCCCGACAATCAAACCGATGCATCCGAAATAATGAGCCTCAATATCAAATATGGCGTCTATATAACTCTACGCCAAAAGGCGCGACAAAGCACATTGGCCATCGTTATCAAGGGTATTGAGAAATTTATAGGTGAGTATCCTTATGATTGAAAACAAATTATATATATCTGGTATAGAAAAATATAGAAATATAACCTTTTTATACTTATCTCTGCTGAAGAACTGTCCTAGTTACTTGCCAGTTTCTAGGCAGCGTAAATTATTGTTTAATAATTATAAAAATATTAGAAATTAATTAAAGATATTTAGTTAAATTAACTAAAGATAATTTATAATATTTTTATGATATCCAACAAAATTTCCATATGTTACGCTGCCAGTTTCTAATATTGTTTATAGAATTTAATATTTTTTCACAATAATAATTTTCACAACTGACTATCTCAGATGAGATTTTTATTATGACCTGTTATTCTATTTTATCTTGAAGGTTTGATCCCATAATATTAACATATTTCTGTTTTGTATTTCTCACAAGTATTTCGGTATTCTTCCTATGTGGAAGACCTTTTTCTGTCGACCCTTTCAGAAGCAATAATTCCCTCTTTTCGCAGTCTTTAAACTTCTGTATATTTAAGAATGTTATTTTACTTAATTCAACTTTTTTTTAATGATAATCTAGGATTCCCTTTCTTTGTTCAGATAAGCTAAAATGGTTGTATTCTATTTCTGAATATTCATAATATTTTCCGTTCTCTGTTTTCCATTTAGTATGAATTTCCTTTTTCTATATTCGATCATTTTACGAGTATTGTCTCCCTTTAGAAAAGACTTTCCTAGCTTTTATAAATTTTCCAATTGATCTTTTCATGTTATTCCAGAATTAATAATAATTTTCTTTATATATTTTTGTTCTTTATCTATTAGTATATTGATTGATCTTTATGATTCCTACTCATATATTTTCTAAAATTACAGACAAGATCTACGAGGCACGCCAGGAGATACTGCGCCTGACGACGCCCGCTATAAAGCCGGAGCTACCCGATCACTATTATATGCCCAAGGATAAGGATCTCAATTTGGCATATCGGACGCAGTTGACAGCACTTCTAGCTGGCTATCCGGATAGTCCGAAGACTCCATCGCTGTTGCCGCCAACAATGGGGGGTCAATTAACCCCCTATGGCAACAAGAATCAGATGTTGATCAATGGGAATGCCAGTGTTGGCATGGCCACGCCCACTGGCATATGTACGCCCACGCAGAAGTATATGCAATTGCATAATAGTGGCTATCAGCCCCGACAGGTGCCAACAATAACCAATAACAACAACAACAACTGCAGCAATAACAATAACAACAATAATTATCTGCAAGTGCCAGGATCGGGTTTATTGAAGCCTCCACAGGCTCCGAATGTGCCGTCCACAGTGGGTGGAGTGGGTCAGGTGAATCTATCGCCGAGGAACAGCTGCAGTCAGAATACGAGCGGTTATCAGAGTTTCAGCAGCAGCACCACATCGTTGGAGCAATCGTATCCACCGTATGGACAACTCCAGGGTGCCGTATCCTCGACATCCTCCTCGTCGGGTTGCAACAATCGGGCGCATTATTCGCCCGATTCCACGTACAGCAGTGAGGCAGGCAGCATTGCCGGAGCAGCTCGTCTTGGCCGCCGTCTCAGCGATGGTGTCCTACTTGGTCTGGGCAGTGCCATGGGTGGGTCTCATCTGTTGCCCGGAAGTGCCGAGAGCTATCGCAATCTTCACTATGATCTGGCCGCAGCAGCGGGCAAACATCATCAACAACAACAACAACAGCAGCAACAACAGGCGACCCAACGTGCCCTGGACTTTGATATGAAGCGTGCTCTTGGCTTCAAGGCCATGGAACGCACTCCGGTTGCGGGGGAACTACGTACTCCCACCCCCGCCTGGCTGGGCATGGGCTTAAGCCGTACCTCTCCAGCACCCATTGAGACGGTGGATGACGGTGTTGCCACCGGTGGAAATGGCTGGCGTATGCCACCACCACCGCCCGGATTGTGCTCCCCCTATGGGCTGGGAGCCACCACGGGACTCTTGGATGCAACGCCCGTGAGTCGTCGCATGCAGCTATCACAACACAAGGATATACACACCCTATTGACAAGCGTCGGTCTGGAGCATTACATAAGTGAGTAGACCCAAGAAATATACATTCTTTTTGTTGTTTATGTTATTTTATTGCACATCAAAACCTAATTCTAGTTAACAATATCTTATAACTAACTTAATATAAAATTTACAATTCACTTAGTATTTAATTTATTAAAATAATCATAATAGTTTTAAGCAAACTTAACTTTTCTAGAGCTTATCTGCAACTTGCTCTAAATTTTCAGCTTAAAATTTTCAAATTTCCAGAGGATTTCTTCGTTGGGTACGGAAAGGAAGCTTTCTTCTGAGAAGTGTGTAGTCCATTCAGTTTCATTTCTAGTCTATTAGATCTTTCATCATTCTAATTTTTTTTAGAATTCATCTTGAATAACTGAAATACAGCTTCCGTATATATGATTCAGTAAACTTGAAATTCACAAGCTATAGAATAATAAAACAAATACATTAAATACTTGATAGATTACATTATGAACTTAAGTTGTGCTTACCAATGAAAAGTAGTTTTAAGATATTAATGTTCAATTTGATATGTGGACGAAATAATCCTTTTTCAGCTAAATAGACTTTCATTTCGCTTGTTGACAACATAATTGTTTTATATTTTTTTCTTTTATAATTATTTTTGTTATTTTTTTATTATTATTTTCTTATACCTTTTTGTTCGTTTTTTTTTGGTTTTTTCTTTATTTTTGGATTTTTTATTTGTAGTTTCATCTCTAATTCATTTTTTTTAAGTTTTGTTTGTATTTAAATTTCCTTTTGTATTTTTGTCTGAAATTAGTTTTTTTTTGTACTTTTCTCCATTTTTGGTTGTATTTTCATTTCTTTTTGTAGTTTTATCTCAAATTCGTTTATTTTTTTTTGGTTTTTTTCTTTATTTTTGCTTGTATTTTCAATTTCTTACGTAGTTTTATCTCAATTCGATTTTTTTTTGTGATTTTCCTCCATTTTTGGTTGTATTTTAATTTCCTTTCGTAGTTTTATCCGAAATTAGTTTTTTTTTTGTACTTTTCTCCATTTTTGGTTGTATTTTCATTTCTTTTGTAGTTTCACCTCAACTTCGTTTTTTTTTTGGTTTTTTTCTTTATTTTTGCTTGTATTTTCAATTTCTTTCGTATTTTTATCTCAATTCGATTTTTTTTTTGATTTTCCTCCATTTTTGGTTGTATTTTACTTTCCTTTCGTAGTTTTATCTCAAATTAGCTTTTTTTTGTACTTTTCTTCATTTTTGGTTGTATTTTCATTTCTTTTTGTAGTTTTATCTCAAATTCGTTTATTTTTTTTTTGTTTTTTCTTTATTTTTGCTTGTATTTTCAATTTCTTTCGTAGTTTTATCTCAATTCGATTTTTTTGTGATTTTCCTCCATTTTTGGTTGTATTTTAATTTCCTTTCGTAGTTTTATCTCAAATTAGCTTTTTTTGTACTTTTCTTCATTTTTGGTTGTATTTTCATTTCTTTTTGTAGTTTTATCTCAAATTCGTTTATTTTTTTTTGGTTTTTTCTTTATTTTTGCTTGTATTTTCAATTTCTTTCGTAGTTTTATCTCAATTCGATTTTTTTTGTGATTTTCCTCCATTTTTGGTTGTATTTTACTTTCCTTTCGTAGTCTTATCTTATTTTTCGTATTTTTTAAGGTATTTTTTTTTTATGTGCAAATATATTCCTTAAATTTAATTAGTAGTTAAATAGACATATTAATATATATTCCCTGTATTTTTCGCTTCTTTCATTTACATTTTATTTATTTTTTGTTGCTATTTATATATTTTTTAAAAGAAATTTTTTTGTGTTCTTATATTTTTTTTTCTGTTTTGTATTTTTTTTGCTTGGTTTTTTATTTTTGAATAAATATTTATATTTTTTTTTATACTTTTTTTATTTTCATTTGTATTTTCCTTTTTAGATATTTTTTAATTTTTTTGTGGGATTGCTAATTTCTTTTACTTTTTATCAATGTTTTTTGTAATTTTTTTTAATTTATTAATTAGTTATTAAAAATGAGAGTTTCATTGTGTATATTCTATTTTCACTAATTTCTAATTTGTACATATTTATATTATATTTAAATTATATTAATACTTTTTACATATTTACATACATATTTTTTATGATTTTTTGTTTTCATTCTTTTTATTTACTTTTTAAAATAAGTAATATATATTTTTTACTTTTCTTTTTTTTTTGTAAATATTTTAGGATTATCCTTTTTTTCCATTTTTTTTTTAACATTTTTTTAATTTTTTCCATTTTTTTCTAACATTTATTTGATTTTTACTATTTTTTTTATTTTGTTTTTGTTTTTCTTTTTAGAAATTTTCGTTTTGAACGAAATTGACTTGGAAATGTTTACAACACTGACCGAGGAGAATCTTATGGAGCTGGGCATCACCGCGTTCGGAGCTCGCAAGAAGCTGCTGGCGGCCATTCATACGCTTCTGGCCAACGAAGCCGCCTGCAGTAGTATGCCCAGCAGCAGCTCCTCGCAGAGCTCCTCGCCGCGATTCTCCGGCAGCGCTGCGCCCGGAGCCGAGCGTCGCCCCTCGAATCAGTGGTAATGCTGTCGATAGTGGTTGTAATTCATGCTGAGTAGCAAAAGCTAACTAATAACAATATCACAAAACATGAAGAAGAAAAAACGAACAACAACAAACAAAACCTAAAATCTAAAAAACATTACTCAACACTCAACTCGTTTATTTATTCAACATTAATTCTAAGGTCGCTTGAGACATTGAGTACTCTAGTAAAAAACATAAAATTGGAAACAAACAAACAAACAAAACAAAAAAAAACAAACAAATTGAGATGTTTTCAGTAGTGTACAACAAAATTTGCAATTTACAGTTTGGCTTGACTTATACTCGCATTTGTACTCAAACGAATATTAATATTGTGAATTATTTATGAACATTTACTACGTATTTATAATGTATATTGTAAAGAATGAATTTAACTGAAGAACATATTGTTTGAAACAAAAAAAAAACACTTTATGGCTTGTAAAATTCAAAAGAAAAGAAACAAAAAAACAAACTGATCTGAATAAAAAGTAAATGTCTGAAAGTATTTAAAAATATAACAACTGTTTTAAATTATACAATTTTTATCTAATATTTAAGATATATCTACATATGATACATATCTACATATGATATATACATATATATATATACAACAAACTAAAGTCATAGAAAATATTTACACTTTTTTAACTATACAAATAATAGATCAGAGATATAGATACAATGTGTATTGAAATTAGAAAGACTCTTGGAAATTTTAGGAAAATATAGCTGTAATCTTTGAAAATAAATTCACAATTTATATACAAGAAAATATATACATAAAATAAAGGAAAAGAAAGAATATTGCAAGTATTAAACATCAGGAAATAAGTTAAAGAAGATTTATCTTCGACAAGCCGAAGGATTTGAATAGTTTTTTGACGGTTCCAAAGAAAAATAAAAATAAATTAAATAACTTGAAAAAATTCAAACTTAAGTTAAAATTGGAGGCTTCTGAAAATATTTAAAGTATTATTAATAAGTAATATTAGCCAACGGACAGACAAACAAAGATATGTCGAGTCGGCATGTCGAATAAAATATATTTTTTTGGTTACGGCACAAATGCAAACGAAAATCACAGAAAACAAACGTTTTAAACATATTAAATTTACTAAATAAATTTACACTTTAGATTAGATTTTAACACAAATTTATTTAAAAAATTACTGTACGAATTGGAAACACGTCACATGCCGACAAGGTTCGGATTGAAATGAACTGTAGTTACTATCGAAAGCAGTCTATTTATAGCGAAAGTGCTTCGAAAAGATCGCCATTTTTCTAAGAATTTTCATTTCGATTTTCTAAGAACGTTGAAAGATAAGGAAAAAGGTAATTGCAGACAGATACCTGCTTAGGCAGATTACATTAAGTACCTTCCGTCCTTGCCTTGGTTTATTACACATTTCAAGGTCTTTCTGTACATATTCAAATATTACCTGCGAACCGTTTCAAAATGTGGATTTTTCAAATATCTGCGATAATAAAATTCTTAAATTTTGGGAAATTGTATTCATAATTGTTGTTTTTGCTTAAGAATTTGCCGTCCGTGGATTAGTTAATTACAAATTTCACGGTTTTTCTATAAATTAATATTAATCATGGGATCTTATGAAAAATATCTTAATATTTAGTAAATGACATTTCACATTTTATTTATTTTCTCTTAAACTAGACCCATAATAAAAAATGTGAGTAGAAGAGAATCATTTAATTTAATTAAATGTATTTTGACCGATGGTACTATCTCGTAACTTTTAATCGAATGGATATTGAAACTAAATTAAAGCGCAGATTTAATTTATTTTTAAACTAAAGAAAAACAATTTCATTTTATTTATAATTAATTAATTTGGCAGAAAACAAATTAGAACTTAAAATAAAAAATGATATAAAATGAACAGCTAAATTATATTTCTGTCTGATAACTTAAAAGATACAAAATGTTGTGTTGGATGTACTCAAAAATTGTTTAATTGATCCAACAATTGTTGCAAGAATTGGGGAAAACCCAGAAAAGCCCCGAATCAGATCCGAAGAGAAGAAATAAGTATTGTTATAATTTACACAGAAAATTCTGAGGTTATTTTTTGTAATTTTTATGAAAAATTAAAAGAAAAAAACAGGTATTCGAGATTTGTATCGTATAAATTCGAGAACAAAAATTATATTTATTTATTTATTTCATTAAATCTTTTTATTATTTTCTACACAAGTCGGCAAAATTAATTTGTCTTCCCAATCATTTATTTCTGATTTGGGCAATGAAATTAGAACATTTCAAAGCGAGGTTTATTTTATGTAATCCGTGAATATTTAAAAATGATATATTATTTTATGATTTTTATTCGAAGTCTCAAAATAGTTGCGTAATATTAGAAAAACATAAAATTTATGTAATTTTTTTCCAACCCTTTCGGTTTCGCGGACTAATTAAACATTACAAACGTTTGGTTTGGGTTGCTTAAAAAGAACCGGTTCTGAGAGATTCAAATCAGAACCGATTTTTCAGCCTTGTACATATAGACCTTTTAGTTAGTCCCTTATAATCAAATTAAAAATTACTTTTATATTGTGTTTTAAAAAACTAAAGTCAGTAAGTGATTATTTTTTGCTGAGTAATTGAATGTAAATTAAAATTAATATTTTCGAAACAAATTATAGTTATTCAATAAATGTCAAAATAATAAATGTTTAAGAGAGGGACCTTAATAGTTATGTGTTTTAAACTTAGAGTTACAGAATAGGTTGCGTTTAAATTTTTTTAAAGAATAGAAATAATAATAAAAGATAACAACAAAATGGCATAATCCAATTATTCATGGTGACAAACAGAAATTCTTTATAGGTAAAATAATCTCTCCGACAAGTTGTTCGAAGTATCGCGCTGAATACTTTGACCAATCAAGTAGGCCATCTTATGTGCATACTGAAAATATAGAGAAAAGGTTATTTTACAAATTAGTTTAAAAGAAATGTAGAATAAAGGAGAATTGTTGACTCAGTAATCGCTTACCAAACAGCAGGCAGGAATTCGTACAGTTCCTGGCCAGTTATAATACAAAAAGCATAGTTTATAAGTCAATCTCTGTATGATATCAGGACCATAATTCGAATCATCCTGAAGTACCACGAAATGTGTTGGGCTCACAGTTCCCTGGCGAACCATTTGCGCGACCAAAAAGAAATCATACATTTTAGATCTGGTAATGTGTTTGTCAACCACAGTTCCCGGTAATGGATTAGAATAGTCCCTGCCATTCTCCTGAAAACATTAAATTCATTTATTTAATTTTATTTGATATTTTAATAGTAAAAGTGCGGAGTATTTTTTACTTAAATATTGATATTTATTTCAACTTACCACGAAGAATCGCGTATTGATACGCTTTTGAACCACTATAAACGTAATTTTTACGGCTTTACCGCATACAGCCTCAAATTGGGGAATTTCATACTTGGAACATAGATTAAGCTGTCCATCCCCAACTCCATCTCTGAATATGAAGATAGATATTATAATTATTAATACTTAATGCTTAATATTAATTCGATGTACCTGTAAATTATTACGCTATCCGGTAATTGACCATTCCGCGTTTTATAACATTTTAGCGCCATTTCAAAACTCGATGTGAGTCCATTGACGAGCTCTTCCTTTTTGGTTTGCATAACCGCTTTGCTATACCAATGCGTATATGTCGAGTTCAATGATGCTACAAATGCTGTAATGTTTGTTAATTTATTAATTACCAATCAATAACCTTAATATTCAGTAAACATACCAGCGACAGAGTTGCTCTTTTGCTTGGGATCATGATATGAGTCTATTCCACAAATCATAACATTCTTTAATGGAATTTTCACAGACCACAATGATCCTCCCAATTTGCAATTCATTTGTAAGATAATCTTTTGCACAATTGAACGGTTCTTTTGTTCGTTGAATAACGTCCTTGAATTGATCACCTGCAATTAATTAATAATATTATAATCATTTAAATAAATTTACAATTTGATTTCAAAACTGATTACCTGTGATGCCACAGGTATTTCTGCACAGCAAATCTTCTTAATCGCAGAGTATCTGTCGTCGCGACTAGTCGGACAAATGCAAACAACTATTTGGGTTTGTCCACAAATGTTACGGCGCAGTGCATCCACATAGGAGTCCACACGATCCTGATCCAATGCCAATACTTTTGGCTTTGACAATCGCATGCCGAAAGCTTCACAGCATCGCTCCATGTTGGTTAGAAAGGATTTCGAAGTTCGTACATCCGTTCGAGTGTGAATTAAAATCCAGTTATTTAAATCAACGACTTCAAGAAGTTCATTGCTGGTTGAATCTCTTGAGAAATCAGCATTTGGTCCAGCTGAAACGCTTTTATTTGCAAAATAAATTTGCTCTTGATTGATCTTCCGGCCCCTTATATTGACGATGTCCTTTGCGAGGGATAAGCCCCAATTTGCAAGAATTTGAGTCGCTTCAGCGTTTTGCGTTACATTTTTAATATACTTATCAAGAGCTTGCAAACGTTGATTTGGCGATACTCTGGTGAATGTTGCAATCTCACGCATTATTTTTTGGTCAGCTCGAGTCTCATCATGTAGTCCGGTGAGGTAGCAAAGTTCCGGAATTAGGCAATAACGTATTTCCTCTTCCTTGGTCACGGTTTCATTTTTCCGCTGCTGTTTTATGCTAGTTAGCAACGGTTGTTTGTCATCTCTGATATTTATATTATGATGTGTTTTATAATATTCAAGGTAGCTTAATGATCCAGTTCGTGTTTCAAATCGAGATTGTGGATTCTCGGCAAAGCAAATGTCGTCAATCTTATATGTACGATTATTATATCGGGTTATAATAACACTTCCAATTAAATATTTTTTTGCTACATCTTGGTAATTATTTCTGTTGTGGAGACAAATCTCTGTAAGCATATCCAATACGGTTTTCTGGCAAAGCAATCGATGTGATACATCACAGCAAAGCATCAAGCCTCCGTCGTATTCATCGACAGCTGTCACGTATCCTGGCCAAACTTCCAACTTGGCAGCCGGAATAATCTTTGGTTGCGTGGGATCAAAGTGCTTTCGATCGAATCTTACGTAATTGAGAGTTTTCATAACTCGATCAAATAGCACATTGTATAGTTGAATACAATTCTTTAGAGATTCCTTCTTTTTAAATAGCACTCGGACTTCGATATCAGTATTATCAACAGTTTTAGAAACATAAGTTGTCAAATTCTCTTTAAGCAATATTGGTAAGAATAAAATGGATCCATCAAAAGTTTTAACTTTTCCAAACTTGTCTTTATGTTCACTCAAGTACTTCATACGCAAGTGCATTGAATCCACAGTTGGATTAAATCGCACTTCATACAGATAAACTCCCTTACTGGGGTCCGAATTTAGGCCAATATAGTTACATGACAAATTAACCGGAGTACCTGTACAAGAGAATTAAATGAAAGTAAAAATATTATTATAAAGCATAAGAAACATGGAGATGCTGAAGTTAAAAAAATTGAGAATAATTATTGGTAATAGTCTAGTACGTGCACGACCTCGCCAAAAATTATGAAAAAAAAACTGAATTATTGTATAAAAATTTTGTCCCGCTCTTAAAATTTAAAATGTATAGAAGTTTCATTACAGGTGCAATAAAAAAAAACAAAGCAAGCTTTTCAAAACTAGTTAAAATGTACAGGAGTTTTATAGGAAAAATTGCATTTGGTTTTCATCAATTGTTCTGAAAGGTTTAAATTTGTTTAATTTCCAAAAAATGTATTCGATATGTCGTACGTGTTAAAAATAGGTGCAAAAGTGTTTTCAAATTTAAATAAATATATCTATCGTGGCTAGGATGCAAGTATGGATTGTTCGCCATTCCCCAAATGGATAATAATCAATTATTTGACTTTTTGCGTGCTCATAATGTTGTGCTAAGTGAGAAAATTTCAAGGGGCAAAAGTATTTTTAATTTTCGCTCCTACGGTGTCGAAAATGTTCAGAAACCCAAGGAGAGAAAGATGAAAGTTCCATGCAGTTTCCAGGAAAGTGTACCAGCCAACACCTTCTTTGAAGGTAAACAATAAAGTGCATTTCGCAGAGGTAAGTGAGGGAAGAAGAGATCCGCAGGCCAAAATTAATTAATTATTTTCTAAATCGGCACTTAGTTACAGAATTACCTGAATATTTTGGAAAGATTGTATGCTTACCATTTGATCCATAAATCTTGTCTGGCAAGAATAATTCACTTGCGGGAGCTTTTGGGTTTATGTTCTCAGATACAATTTGATCGTCAGTTGGCTTATTCAAGTTGCTGGATGACACACCGCTGGGAAAACTATCTGAAGATCCTGTGGCCGATAATGGTTGGGAAAGTGCCTTGAATGACTCCAGGAATTGTCCACGTCCGCTGCCACGACCAATTGAGATACTGACATTTTTTAAGGATGATTCCAAGTCACTGGAAATATTATCTCGAGCAACTCGACGATACTCGCCGCTTGATAATGTTTGATCAGCTTCTAAGCCGCTGTCTTTGGTTAGTTCTCCACTCGACGATGAAGACTCAGAAGGCTCAAGCTTTTTTAAACAACGATAGTAAACTTCCTCTGCCGGACATTTTCTATATTTAAAAGTAAAAACTTATTTATTCCGAAAATGTATGACTGTTTTATTAAAAGGGATTGACAATTTACATTTGCCCACTTACTGCTACTTCCTGCTTTAATACAATCTTATTAAATATTCCAATAATTCACTTTTACTATTTTTTGGCCTTCTATTTCGGGTTTTTTTTTCATTTATAGATGTTTGGTATAAAACAGAACTTTAACCTGAAATCTGAAAAATAGCCAGATTTCGAGCCATCATAATTTCTTAACATTTTCTATCTTTTTCAATTACAAAATTGCATAATCTAGCTATTTAAGAGCCGAAATGGCAACACTGAAGCAACAGACACCAACAAGTCTCTACACAATGTACCGTTCATTCTTACTACAAAACCCTATAATATCCACTCAAATCATTGTAGGTTCCATATACATAAAAAAAACTACGAAAATCGTTTCTTTTTTTGTTGTATAGAATTTTCTATTTTGTGACTTCTCTTAAAGGAGTATAACGGAAAAACCACGAGTTTTGCCTTCTTGGAAATGCCTATGTATACATACATAAATGCATACATATATATAAAGTATGCATATGTGCATGCATAATTATGCATTATGTACATACGAAAATTGGCGGGGTTTCATTAAAAAAAAACTAATTCATTCATAAATTTATCTAAATGTGCTTTCGTAAGTTAGCAAACCACCTTACCTTAAAATGTTATATATTAATTTGTTGGATTTTCCTTCAAATTGAACGCAGATGACGTTGGCGCTACTTGCTACTTAATTTTGTGAAGTTGACTTTACATTTAGTGATGTCAAAACCAACATCGATTATTATCAAAAGCTTTCAAAAGTCATCACTTATCGAGGCCAGTACGTTGGTTACCAATCAAATGCGTTTTCAGAAGATGTGCCTGGTGTGAAAAGCTTTTACAGAAAACATTGCATATGCTGAAAATTGCGTAGCTTAAATAAAAAAACTAACTAAAACTAAAATGTCACTAATTACCCTTAAAAATAAAAAGATCGTAATACTAGTAAAATAAATAAACATTCCCACTAACACAATTAATCGTATGCAGAAAAAGTATGCTTTTATATATATTATATATTTCGTTAGCACAACAACTTTGTGTAAACGCATGAGTATCTACTACCGCCATCTGGCGGTATCTACAAATTTTAAATGTGGTGTTAGTCGAACTATCTATCGATGTTTCTATTCACTTCTGAATTCATCGATAGCTAGCCGGCAATCGATATACGCCAGAACCGATAGTCGTGTCAAAACAAAACTGGGTTTCTCTAGATCGATGAACTGTGTACCGATTCTTTTTTCAATTTGTTTTAGATTTTTAAATAGAAATTGAAAGCTGATGGCAGATGCATATACCATTTAAAAATTGATGTCACTTAAGAATCGATTTATTGTTTAATTACGCTATAATTGAAACACTACAAGCAGCACATACATATTTGATCGGCTGATTGCCTGCAAACATCACAGTTTTATTTATATGTATGTATGTATGTATATGTATATTCATATGTACTACATATTCATTTACGAAAATGAACTAATCAATATATTAAAATCAAATTCGTCGGGAGAGAAGATCTCTGCCACCACCCCATCCATTAGCAGTGCTGCTGATACGATCTCTAACCAATAGTTTCAATAAAAATAGCGAAAAACATTAAGTCCAAAACCTAACAACAAGTCCACAGTACAAAACAGGTTTTTTCACATGAATCAGACTTCAGTAGCAAGTTCAGCGTCTTTAGTAATTCATATTGCTCGCCGGGTATACGCTAGTTTTATCAATTTGTGTTCACAAATAAACTACTTTATGAATTGCCCTCGTCAATTATTTTTAGCAAAGAGCTTTTCGCCTGTGTGAATTCTGTAAAATAAAAGTTCGTTTAGTGTTATACTTCAACTCGGTGCTTAAGCAATAGGGAGCTTAAATTTAACGTGAGATCATCGATTTCAAGGAATACAAACAAGTTTACACATCTCAATTGAATATGTACGTACATTTGTATACATTCATATATGTACATACATTTGTATGTATGTGTATATATGCGTAAACATACACACATATAAGTATTCATATGAGTGCATTATATTTATACGGATTGCATGTGCATATAAACATTCCTTTGTATTAATAACTGTCTTACAAAAACCGATTATGTTGTGACCAAGCTGTTTTATTGATGAACGTATGTATATTTATGAACACATGTACATAAATATATTCGTACGTGTGTATCAACATATGTGTTCAATGCTTACATACATACATACAAACAAAAGTAGCTGGTGATAAAGTATTGTACGCCTCGCCCGCCTTACTACACACCTCTTCTTATCAAACAGAAATCTCATGACGTAACTTCATTCTATAGGTCCGGAATTCTTAGTACCTAGGATTTTTCCAAATTATAAGGGCTACTTGGAAGTTAAGGTTACTGTTTTTACTTGTTTAATATTCAAGTTGAATATTCTTCAAAGCAAGAAGAAAGTGTTCTTTCTTGCGTGTATGTATGTGTGTGCATTCATGTACAAACATTCAGATGTATGTATGCTAGTACATGTATAAATATTTGATCTATTTTTATCAGTCACACAGTGGAGGATCATTAATTAGAACGCTTGCTATTGGAAAGTTTACTATTATTAAGAACTAGCTTTTGTAATTATCGAAAGAATTTTGCGATTAATTTCTTGCTTATCAATTTATTGTACAAACATTATTTAGCTTTTTTGACAACATGGCATAACAACAATTTGTTATCGTTAAAATTAAAAGATAAATATAACAGCTGACTTTCAGCTTTATTTTGTCTGTTTGCAACCCTGAAGATCGATTTATCAATGTTAACACATTCATGGAAGATCAATTTGAACTTTCAATGAACTCTATATAGTGAGTGTACAAAGTGCTTCGATGAAAAATAAGTAAATACTATCGTTACTCTATATAGTGCAAATGTTTTTGATCTCTTCTAATAATTTGCTAGTTTTTTAATTTGTTGTACGTTAAACTGTGACTTGAAGAATGAATAATGCAAATAAAGAAAACCATGTTTATCGAATGAAAAAGAATATAAACCATTGCGGGGAATGCAGTGGAATTGAAACTCAAAGTGTTAATGAAATCTTCGCACCAAATTTTATACGTAATAAATGTCGATAAAATTTGGTAGCATTCAGGTGTGTCTACTATGTAGTTTAAAATAAAAACCTGAATTTTTTATTTTGATATCAGTCTAGCGTGAATATTGAAAACCAATATATCGGAATAGTTCTTGAAATCTTATTTCAAAAACCTATTTTTCCAAAGCTAGCTGATTTGGCATTTGCTGCCTGACACCATGAGATCTAGATTAGATCCTTAATATATTTAGTTTATATAATCAATAAAAAGCGCATCTAAGCCTTAATTCGGTACGTGTTCTTTTGCGTAATTCAACGGATTACGTTTTGATTTTACCGATCAGTTCTTCGCCGATGAATTTTTGATATTTAATTCAAAAATATATTGTTGACTTTTGACATGTTTTTCGAAGATAAATTTTTTTTTAAATAGCATATGTAAGCCTGGAACATCGAGACAAACTGTGATCAAAATTAATCGATAACAGCAAATGCAGATGTTGCAATGTTATTGCTAGACAAAGAACCGCTAAGAACCCGCTCTTTGTTTACGTTTTCGAATCGGTTATCGAGGAGGTATCGCTATCTCCGTCTTACAATAATGAGATTATTACATTTATAATGATTATAAATATTTTTAATAATTCAAGGACGATGCGCTCGAGCACAGGTTCTGAAAGGACATCAAGTCAAATCTCAATATACGATTATCCCGATCACTTAAATCCATTTTCCGAAGATGACAACCATAAACGATTGCGATTTTGGAATTTATCAAAACGCAATGATAACAGGCGACGAAGTTTTTCAATGGGAAACTTAAGAGAAATTTGGTAAGTTGAAACCGCTGTAATTCAATATTTGTTTCAATTATTTATTTATTTTCATTATTCCTTTTAGGAATTTTAAATCGTTTTCATTAAAAAAAAAGTCATCGACTTTGGGAATACAGAAAACATCAGAGAGTCCTCCTGTTTTACGACGTCATTTGGAATCCAATTCTCTGCATCCTGGGGATCAGGGCTATGCTAACAGAAGACCATATATGAATTCTTTGCAGAATATTGTTACTCCGAGGGGGGTTAGTAAGATATTAATAAGAACCTTATAATATTTTGATCAACTCTCGTGAATTTTAAATCTAACATTCTCTTCTTTTAATTGTAGACGAGATCGAGCGAAACAAACTTCAACGTCGTTCATAGTCCACAACGCTCAACAATAAGTGAAGGATATTTAACTCCACAGAGTCAACGATTCCATCCGAGAAGGTGTGTATTTAATTATTCGAATTCTATTGGTATACTGATTACATTTTAAAATATCTTTCAGATCTTCGCAGGCAAGTTTAATAAGCACAAATCCGTTTGAAAGTGACATCGACTCTGATGCGACTGATATTGGAAGCGTCTCTGTAGGGGGCTGCAGAAAGTCTTATCGTAAAAAGCGACGCGCCCCGTTAGCTCCAACTAAAGAAATGGTAAAGATTTTATATATTTCAGTCTTGAAGAGAATGTTCCTATAACTTAATTTAAACATCAAGTTCTCGAATTAATCTGCAAGACAATTTAATATTAGGAAACTCGAAGACAATTCTTTTTTTATTATTTGTTTAATTGATTATTTGTCATTGTATTTTTCAGCTCAATAAAAAATCACCCAGTCCAGTTAATGAAACAACGATGGATACCCAGAGTTCAACAATGGTAGTCGAGCAAAATAAAGCAATTCGATCCCTCGCTGTTGAAATAGAACAATTTGTAAATAATAGCAATGAGACTTCGACTGTGAAAATCCCAACTGTAGTCGTAGAGTCTTCCAGCGTGCCCCAAAGTCCACAAACCGAGTTAAATCTCTCGGAAGAAACATATATTACTAAAGTGCCAAGGTCTAACCAAGATGCCAAAAGTGATACTACAAAAGAAGAAACTATAACGACTGTAAAATGTACTTCAACATGCGATCCGGTGACTGAGACTGTGCAAATAGATAAATTAAATAGTAAAAGAGGTGAAATAGTCGTATCTTCCATTGTCATTGACAGTCCACAAACTGAACCAAAAACTTCGGATCGAAAATGTTCACCTAAGCCTCCAGTTCGAAGCAGTTCTTCAAAAACTGAGCATGTTAAAGAAAATAAGAGAACTAATATAGAATACACTTTAAAATCCGATCAGGTATCGGAAAATGCGCAAGTGGACAATGTGGTTAGAATAGTAGAAACTCCCTTGGTCCCCGATTATCAAAATACTGAGCAAAAACGTTCGGAACGAAAATGTTCTCCTAAGCCTCCAATTCGAAGCAGCTCTTCAAAAACTGAACATGTTAAAGAAAAAAAGATTACGAATATAGAATACACTACACCATCCGATCAGGTGTCGGAAAGTGTGCAAATAGATAAATTAAACAGTAATGTGGTAAAAATAGTGGAAACTTATACTGTCTACAAAAGTCCACAAAATGAGCAAACAGTTTCAGATCATAATTGCTTACCTAAAGCTAAGGAAAATAAGATACCGAATGTAGAACATACTTCAATATCCGATCAGGTGTCTGATAAATTAAATAGTAATCTGGTCAG
Source organism: Drosophila kuntzei (assembly GCA_035042165.1). NCBI lineage: Eukaryota > Metazoa > Arthropoda > Insecta > Diptera > Drosophilidae > Drosophila > Drosophila kuntzei. The sequence goes on along the minus strand of JAWNLU010001919.1, from coordinate 1,962,402 downwards.
AATAGTAGAGTCTCCCTCTGTGTCAAAAAGTCCACAAAAGGAGCACAAAAGTCCAGATAAAATATGCTTATCTCAAGCTGCAACTCCTAGCCCAATTGCGGAAAAAGTATCTGCTGAAGAAATTAAGATACCCAATCTAGAACATAATTCAACAAGCTCCTCGGTGACTCAGGATTTACATGTAGATAGATTAAACGGAAATCTACATCAAATACCCGAACGCAAAAATCTAAATAATTTTACAAACTTACAGACGTATTCTTTGAAAGAAAATAATAACGCGGAAAATTTCGAGTACTTAAATAAACCCTTGGCAATTTTCGAAAACTCAGAGAGGAAATTAGACCATTCAGAGGACGGAGCGCAACCAGCCAAAGCAAAATCGGTTAAGGAAATAATTGATTCTATTAATCGTAGTCAGAAACTTCTCAAAGATAGTGCGGCGAAGGGAACAACGGTATATTCAACATCCTTATATGCTGAAAACAATATGAGGCCGATAAGTAATCAAAGAAGTTCCCAAGTGTCTGAAATCTCTCCTAATATTTCAACGGGCAGCTCTTGTGCGGAGAATAACTTACAATTAGAACAAAATTACTTTCAGAAAAGCAAAATAAATAAAACATCCTTTCAATATCGAGAGTCATCTCCAACTGCATTAAATTTAGATTGGAATCCTCTGCCCAAACCAAAGAGAATTAATAACGGTTCAACTATTTAAAATAGAAATTATCTATAAACTTTTATGGCTTTAGAATTTCTTAATTCAATAGACTAGTTTCAAATCTATTTCTGTGCTATGAAATATAAAAAAGCTTTGTAACTCGTGTAATAATATATTTTTTTAAATTAATAAATGTATAATGTGTAATTTTTTGATGTGTATTCATAATGTTTTATAAATCATTATTTTAAATTTAGCTTGATGTGCCAGCGATCCATTTGGAGGATAAATTTCTTTCATTACTAATTATAAGGAAATTAAAAGCTTCTGGAAAATGTATTTACCTAAATGTTTAATAAATTTTCAGTGAAATGAAGTCTTTATTAAATGTCATAAAATTTACTTATAAACTTATGTATAAACCATCTAAAATGCATTATAAGTACATATGTTGGAATAAACTAAGCTGTCCACGAAAATTATTAAAATGTATTATTTTTTGTTTTGTTTTTTTTCTTTTTTTTTTTTTTGTTTTGACTGTAATTATGTTTATTATAGTATTTTTATGGTTAAATGGTCTTACATGATATAATCCCCTGAACAGGATATTGAAGTTTACTGTCAAATACTATGGGAGAGCAACGAAACTATAAACGATAAAAATACTTAAAGCATATTTAATAATTAAGTAATTATTTGTATGTGGTTTTACTAGTAGTTTCGTCAGTTAAATTTTCAAAAGAAATTGTGAAATAATTACGATTTTAATGTGATTGGATTGCAACATTTCATTATAATAAGCGCGAAAACAATGCATTGTTTAAGTTAAGTTTACAATTGCTAATACAATGTTCTCTTATTGAAAATCCTCAAATCGTTCAAAAAGAAAAATCATGTCATGTGGATATATAATGCGTTCTTTGAGATTCCTTCAAATCAGTTCTGTAGGCAAAAATAAGATGTTTTGCGTTTGAAATTATTGCACCTTTAAAAAAGTTTCTATCCATTTATCTTAAGGACCGTGTAATGACGCTATTATGAGTACATACATATGTACATGCGTAATTTGCATAATTTGCATATAGCACATCCAAAAAATACCTAAAGCAAACAAGATTCAAACTGACATCTCAATTGGGGGAGAATACATAATTATGAAATGTCTTAAATGTCTATATTCTTTTTACCTCGTATGTATGTTTGCTTGTTATATGTATATGTATAAGTATATATGTATATATTTACATTTCTATTTAATATTTAACTAAATTAAACATCTGAACACGGTCACAATTAAAAAGAAATTTCTAAACTTAGAAAGTATTTAAAATGGATGTTATAGCTACTGTTATGGTACAATTTTTATGTTTTTTTTTATTTTTATTTTGAATATACCACGAGGTTTGTGTCGTTTTTTTTTTTAATTTTTTATTATTTGTTTGTTTTGCATTTAAACATAATTTGTATTTATATGTGTATGTATATCATTTTCAATTGAAGAAAGAATACACTTCCTTCAAGATTTACAAATAAACGTATGAGTATATTAAATATTGAGTTAATTGATCGACTTAATTTACAATACAAAAAAGAAAATTGATTACCAAGTATAGTAAAAAATGTATACTTTCACACATTATTCCTTGACGACAGAAAAACCTAACATTGAATTAAAGACTATTACGAACTAATACTATTTTACGTCAACTGCCTCCCATCACATGCAGCAGAAGTTGCAAAATGATAACTTATTCGAGCCACAACATTAAAAATATTATCTACGATTTTTATACAATAAATAAGTTTTCATTGATTGAGGAAGCTGCAGTTGTTGTATACGCTCTTCCAAATTAGCTCGACCAATTTTTTGTCGAATTGTTCTTCGGCACAGATCCATTAATGGCAAGGGTTCAGCTGTAAGAAAATCAAAAGTTTAATTTTAATATAGTTTCAAAGTAGTTTTATGCATTTTCCTTCCCTTCTGACAACGAACATAAGAAATAACAAATAATCTTGGCACATAGAGATCGTACAGACAGACAGATGGATTAATCTACTTTTTGATATATATTTGTAATAAAATTATATTAATTTGTACTTACGATCTAATCCACCGATATAACGCATTGTTATCTCACAGTGTCCCCAAACAGCGGAAACAACTGGATATAATTTCTTTCCTTTGAGGCCTCTAAATGCAATACCAAGGTATTGCTGGTCAACAATGAAGCTCAAGGTACCTTCGTCCATATCTAAAGCTACTAAGAACTTGTCTGGTACCAAAAATGCTTCGTCATTCTTCAATATTGCCGGATATGTAATGCCAGCACAATTTTTGGAGTCATGATACAATTTATTTCTGCCTAAGTCCCAACCCCAGCTTTGCTCAGTAGATCCTACTAAACTTTGGTATCCCACCGAGTGCAATGGTGCATCACCAGATGCCACCCCAACGACGGCATGTGTACCCCTTTGTCTTGTTGGCCAATAAATTTCCCATATATGCAATCCTTTTGTGAGGCCAACTTTTCCGCGAATGCAATCGGTGCTTTGAGCAACGGGATGTCTGTGAAATGTCAATTTATCATCTTCTTTGACGAATATGTTTAATGATCTGTCCTCAGAGTTCCACGAATGTTTCAGTTGAATTTCCCTGCTTGCTGGTGGCATATCCAGTAAAATATCAATTCGTGCAGGTTTTACAAAATCGGCTTGCAATTCTCTAGGTATAATTGGTTTGAATGTTGCCTGAGAATCATTACGGTTAACTGTTTTAACACCGCCACTGATTTTTTGACCCATGTTCATGCCACGGCAGCTTCGAGATCTTCTCTGGTCAATAGCAACTTTGTAAGATAATCGAAGTCGTTCAAAATCTCTCGGTTCCAAGCGAGATAACACAACTCGCGGCGATAGTGTAGATGATGTTGAAATACTTTGAGGACGTCGCCTATCACTTGACCTAACTGCAGGTGTCCGACCACCCTTATACCTGTAATTAACAGAAATGCATAATGTAAATATATATTTCGTCTGTACAAACTACACTAATGAAATCAACTCGATGTATGTATGTACATGCATATGAAAGTAAGTTTAAACATTGCCTTGAAATAGAAGTTAACACACATACAGTATGTCAAGTAATTGTTTTGACAAAACTTAAAATTCACAATTAATTTATATTGTTTTCAATCTTTTTTTTCATTTTTATTTTAGTTACTTATGGTTCTCTTTGCGTTCATTTCATTTCAGTTCAGATATAATAAGTGAATTTTTTTTCGTCAAAACAATTACTTCACAAACTGTATATATATTTGCATGTGTATGTTAAAATGTGTGTGTATATATATATATATGAGATATGCATGAATGTATGTACATATGTGCTTTATATATAAATTTATTCAAGTACATTGTCCGCCCGTTTCATTTTCATGAACAAATCATATTTGGTAATTAAAAACTTGATTAATACATACATATGTATGTATGTATACACGTTTGCATATGCGTGTACTTATGTGGAAAAACATAATTATATTGTTATATATGCATGTATGTACTTATGCCAATAAACAGACATAATTATGTATGTACATATGTGCATACATACATACAGACAATTGTGTCAACGCTTGGATATGTGAACACGTACATATTTACATAATTTGTTTTAAATCAATTTTCAATTATTTTTCAATTGCAAACACATTTTTGTACCTTTGCGCCACTCTTTTCTAAGATGTATATTAATATACACATGTATGTATTACCTTTTTTTGCCAAGTTCCATTTACAAGAATTTTAACTGGTTGTTTTAAATATCTAAATACAAAATGGCGTCAGCTACGGGACTTCACTAATTTACAGTAGTTACGTTTACATACGTTGAAGTACATATATGTATATTTAGATATGACATTGAAAAAACATTAATCATATATTTATGCGTATATACAGATTTGAAAATGTATACATATGCATACAGTAGTATTATTTGTTTCTTCACTTCACCTTCTGCACTAAACCCCGCTTACAAAACTACTACACGAGTTGTCAAGGTTGCATATACACACATACATATGTATCTACATACACATGTACGTATATTTGTGTACCAGAAGCACAGGGTGACTCCAGTTATAAAACTGGCTCCAATAAGTCAAGTTTTATCCACATATTGTTACCAAAAATGGCACCATTACACGTCGATAAATTTTATCGTATTTCCAATAGTTATATATATTTTTCTGCCCCGACGTTTTCTTAGACAAAAATAATACAAAAAAATGTAGAAAAGTTAAATTAAATTTACGAAGTTAAATTACACTTAAAACAGTCCCGCATCACATTACTTCGCGTTTAATCGATATCACGTTAATCTTGCAAACATATTTAAATTCGCGAAAACAATGTAATACATTTTATTTATTTTTTGTTAAATTTCTAATTTATTTTTATTTAAGAATAAGCAGGTAAGCCACACGATAAATAAACGCGATAAAGACGTATATCTTCAAATGCTAAATTATTGTGCATTTCCATTTATGAAAATTTATCGATTTTTATGAACATATGCAACACTTGCTAATGCTATTTTATTGCGAACGCATACAATTTATCGATAAATTCTTGACTCAGTTCAGAAAAGGAATATAACAAAATCGTGTTTTAAAGATTAAATGATGAAAACTTTATTTATTATAAGAATCTGAATCGACGGGCGGGAAATTTTAACTGCAGGGCCTCAATTAATTTTTATTTTCTGGAGAAAATGTCATGCTTCATAATATCTGATTTGATTTCACAAGAAAGAGTAGGCAAATACGGTTTTATTCGCAAAATTTTAAATATTGAAATGTGAAATATGTGCAAATATTTACATATGTTAGTTGCTGATATATAATTTTAATATTCGGCCAAATTTATTGGTAAGATAATCCACAATGAGATATCTTATATACGATTGCTCGTTTTTGTACTTTTTTGTGGCGGTTTTTCGCGATTTGCGGAACCGAACCTGATCCGAATGAGGGTTATAAAAGTCTGTGTGCCAAATTTTTCTGCTCTAGCTTTTGTAGTCTCTGAAATCTAGGCGACGCAAAGGACAGACCCGACTATATCGACTCGGCTGTTGATGCTGATAAAGAATACATATGCTTCATAAGGTCGGAGAAACGGAGATGTTATAAATGGTTTGTACCTGAACTCGATTTTATTTAGGCCGACTTGAGCTGCCGTATAAACGTGATAAGTAGCAATACTATATGAACAAATATGTACATACATACATACACTACACATATGTACATAGGTGACATTCATACATCAACATCATTTCAGTTTACAGCTTCCAACAACAATATGTGTGGAAAGTTGTTGTTGCTTGTCTATATTAAGAAACAAAAATGCGAAACTTTTGTTATTTTACACTGACGAAACTGTTTGTTATTTCATATGTATGTACATATACATATGTATGTATATGAGAAAGCGTCAGATTGTGGCAGCGCTAGATTAAGCTCATATACTGACGTAAACTTGATGTCGGTGTTCCTTAACTGAACCTTCAATGCAATACGAATTGGCATAGATACTATGTACATAGATATATTTACATACTTATGTGTAGAGCTGCAAGACACATTTCTTACATGTAAAGTCGTCTGTTTGTCAAACACATAAAAATTGGCACACACAATTTAACTTCAACAACTTCAAACACTGTCTATATTGTTGTCCAATATATTCATATCTCTACGTACATACAAATGTACATATGTATGTACTTTTAATCAAGCAAGCATGCATACATATGTATGTATGAACAAAGGTGCCTATGCATATGCATGCATATGTACATATGAATGTATATACCTGCACGATTGAACATAGAAAATGTAATATACCAATTAACACAGAACATACAAGCATCACTGCATCTGAATCCATATAATTATATTATTTGCAAATTCACATTATTGTTCAGGGCTATTGTTTTTCTCTTTTTCTTTTTTTTTCGCAATCAATGGTGTTACAAATGTTGGTGTAGTAAGTATCATGAGCGTGTAGTGCAAAACATTTTCATTACTATATTGAATACCGAATTTAATGTATTATAACTAGGTATGTATTCCAATAACATAAATAGTATACACTTACATTACTTCCGTCAATTTTACTTTCTCCTTAAAAAAAAAATCAAAACAACGGTAGCTCACAATGAAAGAACAGAAACCTATGATTGCACATAGAAACGGATGGAATTAGCACAATAAAACGAATCAGTCTGCTGTTAGTATAATTTGGTTCTCATTATTAGTTATTGCGGATTTAGGCTTTTTACACTACCATTTTTTTAATTATGCGTTGTTTTTTATATAATAGTTTAATCATTTGTATTATTAGATAAATATATAAAAAAAACGATAACCTTTTTTTATTACATATAAAATAGATAATACATATATAATAGATTATATTCACTAATTCGACACTATTTACTTAAGCATATATGATAATAATAAATATAGCCGAAATATGTATATATATATATATTTTTATTTAAATATTAAAAAAAGAAAAATGAATAATATTAAAAATTTAAAATTATCGGTTTAAGATTCGATAATTGAATCAGTGTACGCGAATCGCGACCACAGGCGCAGAAAGTGAAGTGTGATCAATTCGATTTGGTTGGAACTGGCAATGTCCTATTCCTATTTTGCTGCAAATTCAATTTACCATCATACGTACGATTTCGCAAAACATGCAACGAGAAGTCATGAAAAGGAACATAACGTTAGGTAGTGGATGCAACATTATCGAAGTAAAATAGAAAAGCGTTTTTTATTGTATGCTTTAATATAAGTATATCGGTTTTAATTCTACACGAGCTTCAATGTGATGGAAAGTAAATTAAATAATTAATAAAGAAAAATTAAGAATTAAATTCAATCGTTCATGTTTTTTAATGTTTCAATGAATAGAAAGTATGTGGTTAAAATTATTGGTTTTTAATGTTGCCCAAAGTGGAATATCGAAAGCCGAATAAAAATATCGATAGTATATACACGGCTCTTAGTAAAGCCGAATCACATCTCTGTTAAATATTATATAAATAAAACAATGGCAAACGCATGTTGTGCCACCAAAAATATTTTGAGGTAACAATTATCATGTTAAATGTATAACACAAGTTTTGTTAATAAGAGTTCTTTCTATTCCAGGGCATCACAATGCATCCGATTGATGTCGGTGTACCCTTCACATTATGTGAATCCAATTGTTGAGAAGAATTTGCAGAGAACCAAAGGAAATGAGCTCTCTCATATTCCAATTAAAGCGGCTCCAAATGACTTGAACGACACAATATTTTATGGACAACTTAAAATGAAGTTCCTGAACTATATTACTAAAGGAGGTAATTCCGCCTTAGCCAAAGAGCTGCTAACCAAAACATTTGAGGCAATTAAGCGAACACAAATTGAGCGTTTAAATCTTGGCGCAGCCGATCAAGAGAAAGTTATTACTGATGCGGAAACTCTCCTTATAAATGCCATTGAAAATTCTCGACCGTTGCTAACCCTTTCTGCAATTAAAAGAGGCGGAGTTAAGTATCAAGTCCCTGTACCGCTGACCGAACGAAAATCCTATTTTCTCGCTATGAAATGGATTTTGGATGCCGCACGTGAAAAGGAGCGTAAAGTCAAGTTGCCAGACAAGCTGGCTTGGGAAATCTTGGATGCTGCCTGTGGACAAGGAAGAGTTATTAAAAAGAAGGACGATTTACATAGGCAATGTGAAACCAATCGTGCTTACGCTCATTACAGATGGAGTTAATATGCATATTTGTTAGTCCACATCTTACTGTCCAAGGGCATTAAAATAATAAAATATACTTACATTTAAAATGAAAGTCTTTTTAATCATTTAAAACAGCATTCTATACATCCTATATTAATTTTATCCTATAAACATTTTAGTTGGGTAATAAATTCCTTTTTTGGTTTATATAAGACAAATAATTTAATTTATTAATATTAAAATAAATAGTTTTAAATAACAGTAACAGTAATAAAATTATAATTAACAATTCAACTATTTGTTAATAGTCTCCCTCAAAAAGATCGCCAAAAAGTCCTCCTTCATTATCCCCACCACCAAAACCAAGCCCATCGTCGGCGTTGGGTGGAATAAACGCTCCATTAAATGTATCTTCCAGACGATCTTCCACGCCGATCGTTGACGCAATTCCATATATGAAACGCATAATTACAAGTTGTATAAAGTTTGGTGCACTTGTGGCAGCTTGTTTCCGTGCATCATCGGAATAAAAACTTAATTTTGGTGAATCGACGGGGTTATTGAGTTGAGTTCCATGGTCCAATATGATCTTTGTCGATCCAGCAAGATTTATTAAGACAACAGAGAAAATCAATGTTTGTAACGTTGTAACGTAATGTCTTTTTAATAATCGCATTGTTATTATCAAAATACAAAAATTAATTTTAGTTGAAAATTATTGATACTGAATGTGAGTGTCGTTTATCTTGATAATCAATACTGAATTATGTATGTTACACTCGTAATCGACCTACTCACAAGTATTCTCGTAATGTTTGTTTTGCAATTTACAATCAAACTTTCTCTTGGAGTATTAATAACCGTATAAGTGTTTGTACTTTCATCTTACGTTCAGTGTGACCAAATTCAGTATTTGGAACTATAACTACACATTTTAGCGTGATATTTATTTACTATGTGTTTAATTTGTTAATTATCGTAACGTGTAATACTTAAAATTAAAGATGACGAAGTTGTTTACAACTTAAAAGATAATCACGATTCAACTACAATGGTATTGAACAAGCCGAATGAGTAATTTATTATTGATTTACAGTTTTCCGCGAGTTTTTGACGTCAATGACAAATTTTAAAATCTCCTTAATAAACTTTATTTGGACATTGATTACAAGGCTGCAAAAAAACAGAGATCTAATACAGTTGTCAAAATATATACTTAAATGGTAATCAGGGTTAGATCAGCGAAAGGATTTTGTGCATTTTTGCCTTTGTAGAAAATTTTTACAATGTAACAAATTGTTTATCTTATTGGTTCTTATGTTTAATACAATCTATTTCGGTAATCGGCTTTTCGAGAATTATAAGTGGACTACTTTTAAAGGGGAATCCCATCTTTCAAGTTGGATACCAATTATATCATGTTAGTGTAGGCCAATTAAAAAATATCGCCTTTTCTGTCCCTACTGTCGACTGTTATTTACAACCGCTTTTTCACAGCAATCACATAATTAGAAGTTGTTTGTGAGTTCTAGGTGAAGGTTTTGTTGAGCTCGACAAATTGTCTTTCACTACTTGAATAATAACAAATTCAACTAAAAACTACAATGGCTTTTTATCTTAATGTTTTAAAAAATACTTTAGCTTTTTCTAGCTTTTTGAAAATGTTGACATAGCTTTTTCCGGTCCTGACACTGGCAGAAGCGCCACCTAGCGTTAGTTAGCTAACAGGCTATTTGCTCATGGCGATTTCAAAACGACCGTTACAAAATTGCGATAAATTATCGAAAACGTACTTTTAATGCTTTCCACCTCTAGATTTTGGACTATGGTACGTTTGGGGCTAAATAAACAGTGCGAACCCAACGTGCACTTAAGAAGGCCAACTCATAAGTGAAAAATGATAAGAGACGACTTACCAATCAATCGGAAGTATAAAACTTTTCTACTCACAGCGAAAAACGCAATCTAACGACTTGCTCTTTTGCTCTCTCCCCTTCTCTCACACTCTCTTTTAATACCCTCTCTCGGCATGTGATCGCCCCCTGCCGGCTGTGGATGACGAACGCTGATGGTAAAGCAACTCAGTTTTTCTAAACATCACTTGAACTGCCCTCGTATGTTTGTTTATAAATTTAATAAGCAATTGTGGAATACATACTGAGTAGCATACGTGCCTAAGTACATATGTACATACATACATTACATACTTAGGTACATAGAACCATGCATCTGTACATAGACGTATGTATGCACGTGTTCATTCATATGTACGTATGTATACATGGACATGAATGTACATAGAGAGGTGTGAATATGTATGTATGTACATTCAAACCTACAGACAGTTTCTAGATAAATACGATTGTAAACATACATATTTCTTTATTTACTTTACTATCCACTTTGTTCAGTCGTAAGGAGCGCATGCCTTCAGTTAGATTCAAGAACGCTACTCATTAATACGTATTTTCATATTGCGCGCTGCGGAAGATAAGAAACCGTTTTTACATAAATATACCTTCAACAAAAATCGAAATAAAATAATAACAATATAAAAATATAGTTAAAATCATATCTAATGAGTGTGGTATTAGTTCTCATGTATTTCATTTTCAGTTGTGCTTCTGCAAATATTAGTTCGAGTTTTGAGTTTGTTAAATGTATTCCGGTTACGAATAAGAATATTCAAAATGCAACTGTTAATCCTGTCAATATGAAAATTCTAGATCACATTGAAATCCCATTGGGATATGGCCTGGAATGGCATAATGAAACAGTTACGGACTGTGAACCCACCGTACTCTGGAATATATCACTCTCTAGCGAAACTTCAATTGATGTTTCGCCAAAATCGTGTGTGTTTATCGAGAACAGTCGACTCATTGTTCTGCCGTGTAAACCCATCAGTGACGTCACAGTGCCAAGTTCGCGTATTGGTTTCATTAACAAGTGTTGCCCCCACGGTTATATATACAGTTCAGAGTTCAATAAGTGTCTTATAGGGGAACCCGACTTCAACTTGTACTCTCACATCTTCGACGGACCCATGATTTTTGTTGACAATCCATTTCAATGTGCCAATAATAAAGTTCTTGTTGAATACTCCGTGCCCGCGAAAACTGTGAATTTAAAGGAAAGTAACCTTGTTTGGCAAAATGAAAGCAGATCTTTAAAAACAAGTGAATTTTGCATTGAAGCAATCAGCGAAATTAAAAGAAACACCTCGTTTACGCCGGTGAAAAGAAATCAACAATATTTAATACGCACTTGTCAACAATCAAAAATTTGCGATTCGCTACCATGTGTTCGCAGATGTTGTGCCGATGGTGAAATCTATTTTAAAAATAATATGACGACGATTTGTAAAAGAGACGAAAGTGATAATATATTCGAGAGTTTTTCAAGTTTAAAGATAAATGGGAATTTTACGAAACCCGCAGGTAAGTACATTTGTTTACTTTAACATATAATAAATAGAAAAGTTTTGCTGGAATTTGCAAAGATACAGTTAGTTAAGCAATTGTTTTGACAAAAAAAGGCACATTTGTTTATTATTTTAAAAAATGTTTAAACCCAAGGGATCTTATAATTTAAATTATATTTTGTATTGTTTTAAAAAACATAAGAAACTGTAATAACTAAACGCTTTTTTGGTTTTGCACATTTTTTATTGTATAAAAAATGTTTTTGTTGGAAATTTGATTGGCTACAAATGTAAACTTTTATATTTTTGGTGTTCCCTTGTAGAGGTAGGTTGGAATTATGATTTTGTTGTTCGTAACTTCTTAGTGGAAGGAGTGTATATGACCATAGTCCTACATGTTTAGGGCCTTAACCGAGATAGTATTTGAAATTTGTAGTAGTTGTTGTAACAAGAGGAATTTGAGTACGCCCTCATTTCCTATCCCGCCATCTTTCATCATTAACACTCCCACCGCCATTTTGTTTATGTTTATCGACACACACCCTCACTTAAAAACCTTTTAGTACAATTACTTAACGTGACATCATCCATTTTTTTGTCTTAATTGACACATTACTTTTATTAATTGCAATCCTAAATGATGTTTGCAAAACAAACTCGGGAGACTTTGCTCATAAAATGGATTTATGCCATATTAAAGCATGATGGTTTATTTTATGAAAGTATGTAATTTTTTATTGGATTTGGTTTCAGCTTAAGCATTTAATACACTTTAAATAATACAAAATCTTCTAAAGTTCAAATAAAGGAATTAATACTTATTTGATTATCTATATTACAATTTTTGAATTTAAACTGTCATGTTGATAACTGGAAACTATAAACAGATAAGAAGCTTTCTACTTATTTAGATTTATTCTACTTCTAGAGGGTTTTTACTTTTATTTGAATGTTGAGTAAGCGTCTATATATTACTTCTTAATACTTCGATTGTATTAATCAATAAAAAATAATAATTATGTTGTTATTGTATGTTTATTTTCTTTTTTAGAATTTGGGATACTACACGGAATAGAATGCCCAAAATTTCGACTAGATCCGGACTCATTTTCTGATGAGGAACATACAATAAGCTCAATCAACGGAGCTCTGTTTATAACCAGCACGAGAAAAAAGTATTCCAACAGTCAATATTGTATTGAAAGAATTAAAAATTCTTCAATCGACGATGATAAGGTAAGTCGTATGTGTTTTAGAAGTTCCTCTCATATTAAATATATATAATATATATATTTTTTATAAAAATCGGTATTTTGACTATGATAGAGTAAATTAAATCAACTACTTCTTTTCAGAACAGCTCTACACTTTTGTTTGCTTTGATTCCAAAGTTGTGGGCAATGATCGCATACGATTCAAGATGTATCCGATTGGTCTTCTAATATCCTGTTGCTTCTATGCAATTACCCTAGTGGTTTATATTTCAATCGAAAAATTGCGTAATCTCCCTGGCAAAATATTAATTTGCTTGGTAACCAGTCTCCTTCTGGCGTATCTGGGAATTGCTTTCGGACAATTAATGCCTACCTCAAATAATAAATTGTGCATTATTTCAGGTAAGTGGGAAATAGTTAGAAAGCCTTGAACATTTTTGGTTAGGGTTTAATTTTTAAATTAAACTTATAATTAACCAAAAATATTAATCTAAGCGATTTTCTATCTTCTTGTAGGATTTCTTGTGTATTTCTTTTTAATGGCTGCATTTTCTTGGATGAATATTACATGTTTCGACATATGGAAGACATTCGGGTACGAAAAGGACTTTAATTATTGACAAATTTAAAAAATATGAAGAGAATTCAAATATTTATTTTACAGATCAACGAGATCAAAGAATGCACAGAGGAGAGAACAACGAACCCGATTTATATGGTATTCAGTGTATGGTTGGGGATTGCCAACTATTCTAACAGTAATAACAGCATCATTAAGTAGATCAGATGTTTTATCAGAAAATATTCGACCCAATTTTGGTAATGGAAGATGCTGGTTTACCTGTACGTTAAAGCAAATATTTTTACGTGACAATCATAAATAACATATCAAATTCTATTATTATAGACGATACTATTGGGTTTGCGAGCTTACTATTTTTTTCTGGACCTCTGGGAATTCTGCTCATCATAAATCTAGTATTATTTTTGCTAACTTTAAAGTATTGCAACAGAGTGAAAAGAGAAATATTTCGAATGCAAAGCTCCAACGCTGAAAAACCCGCCTTAAGAAGCCGTTTCTTCATGGATAAAACCAGATTTATAATGAATACAAAGCTGTGCTTTGTAATGGGAATTACATGGCTATTGGAAATTGCAAGCATTTTGTTATACGATCACAAAAAGAATTTTTTTTGGTCAATAAGTGATTCATTTAACGTTCTGCTTGGAGTTTTTGTTTTCTTTATTTTTGTTTTTAAAAGACGAGTATGGAACGAGATTATGATGAAGCTAGGTAAGTCTAGATTGAATTTTTACGACCTAGGTACAATTTATTTGTATTTGCATATTTTTACTAAATAGATTGATGTCTGTCCTTTTTTTAGGATTTCAGAAAAGAAACGATACAAGGAGAAACGGAAATACTACATGTTTAACTCAATCTACTTATTCGGCCCCGAGTATCTCCATGAGGAGAATTGATGTAGACGATGGCGAGAAATCACTTACACGAATTTAGTCACAGTAGTGTTAAGGAGTAACAATATATTTCGAAATTCATCATATTTAATCAAAATTAAATAAAATTAAACATAATACGTTTTTTATTTATATGTTTTTAGATTATTTTAGACTGTTTTGAGAATACAAACAAAATGCTAACACGAAACTTTCACAGCACAAAATTTATTGTTTCATTACCAGTGGAAACAATTAATCGATAATTGTGTCTTATGTTTTCACATCACTAAGAACATAGTTTCAACGCTCATCTCTAGTTGCAACCTTTGGTTTTATTCTTCTGAATTTTAAGTTAAAACTAACAACTACATTTTGCATTGCAATAAAATAATAATTTATAAAATAATATAACATGGAACATTTCAATTTTGGTGGCTCGGAGATAACTCGAGGTCACATGTTCCAAATGTTGCTTCGCATTTCAATAGCTTCGGTAATAACATACTACTCCGTAAAATGGATGATGAATCAAATAGATCCGACAAGTAAAAGCAAGAAGAAAGCAAAGCTACTTGCGGAAGAACAATTAAAAAGGTTTGTTTTATTTAAGAATAATGTCCGCACGATATACATTATATATTCGTTATAGGCTTCGCAGGGAAGATAACTTTGACGTTAATTTACAGACGTTCACCGATTATGAGCTGATGATTGCATCACACTTGGTAGTTCCAGCCGACATAGCTGTCAAATGGAGCGATATAGCTGGTTTGGATGCAGTTATTCAAGATCTTCGTGAATCGGTTGTGCTGCCTGTGCGACACCGAGATATGTTCAAGGGATCAAAACTTTGGCAGGCGCCCAGAGGTGTGCTACTTCATGGTCCGCCAGGTTGCGGCAAAACATTAATCGCCAAGGCAACAGCAAAGGAAGCCGGCATGAGGTTTATTAATTTGGATGTGGCTATACTTACTGACAAGTGGTACGGAGAATCGCAAAAACTGGCGTCTGCGGTTTTTTCGTTGGCTGCAAAGATTCAACCGTGCATTATTTTCGTTGATGAAATTGACTCGTTTTTACGAGCACGCAATTCAAATGACCATGAGGCAACTGCCATGATGAAAACCCAATTCATGATGCTATGGGATGGCCTCAGCACAGATCCAGAGTCAGCCGTAATTGTAATGGGAGCTACCAACCGCCCACAGGACTTGGATAAGGCTATTCTACGTAGAATGCCAGCACAATTTCATATTAGCCTTCCATCCGAACTGCAAAGAGGTCAAATTCTTAAATTGATATTAGCATCTGAGGAAATTGATAGCAATGTTGATTATAACCGCTTAGCTAAGCTTACAAATGGATTTTCTGGTTCGGATCTTCGTGAAATGTGCAGAAATGCTTCCGTTTACAGAATGAGACAATTTATGACAGCAACTGATAGAAACCAACAATCTGCACCTTCAAATAGTGCCGATATAAACAAAACTTTGATTTCCATTACTATGGATGATTTGTTGAGCTCACATTTAAAAATGAAGGAATCCAAAATGCACACTGGTAATCTATTTATGGAAAATCGAATAGATTTAGATTAAGTAATATAAAGCATATTTTTTCGTCAACATACGATGTTTCTTGTTATAAAATCTTAACCATGATATGTATAAATTGATCATTTCAAGGACTTGTCCTTGTTGCACGAGCAATTTTATTTATTAATGAATTAATAAACTGAAAACAACGTATACCAGACAACTAAAGTAGTTATCTCTTTATTATTATTTTATTTTTATTGCGCTGGCATTATGCGCAGTTTTGGTTTTTCTTCAAAGTATTGAAACCGCTTGGCAATTTTATAGGGCCAGAGGCAAGATATCTTTCAAAATATAATTAGGGGATTTCCCCGTTAAAAGTCAGGCTGAGTTAAAATGACTCAATATCTTGTCGAACTAACATTAAAATAATTAGTACATACCATCATCATGACTTGTTTAATCAATTTATTAAATGGATTATTAATCAGTTGTTGAACCTCAAATTAATTAAGACAATAAATTAGCACTTATCCAAAAGTTTTGGTCCATATAAAAGGACATAAGCGCAATGCCAGTCACCGCCACCAGAAAGTCGTAAAATTTCGTCGGTTGTTACAGATGTTACATCGTCATCATCAAACTTGAACCAAACATCGCCACTGGATCGTACCCAGGCTACATAATGACCGGATGAGCTTGAGCGTCCCTTGTGTGTTAGAACGGCTTTCAGAGTGTAAAATCCAGAATTGTTACTGCCCAAATCATCTTCGAATGAGAATTTTTCATATTTGCTTTCGTCAATTTCTTCCTCCACTTCAAATGATTTTGCAGTCTTATTTATCTGCGATTCAACATCCATTTTCTTGTCATCCACGTCTTTAAATTTGGATCGCATCGGGCACAACTTCTGTTGCAATTCCGGGGTACATAATTCAAAGGCATCAAAGTCCATTGGAAATTTAATATCTTTCAAGACCTTTGCATTAATGCCCTCCTTTCCTTTATATTGGAATCGAACGAACTGAACGGTCAGATAAGCAGGAAGACGACTCACTAAATACTGAAAGATTAATTAGAATTATATATTATTGTCAATTACAAGATAATTTCAAACTTACAGTTCTTGTATAATGTGCATCACGACCCAGCGATTCCGAATTTTTAACGAGCTGTTCCTTCATTTTCTACATTATGTATAAACAGAAACTATTTAAGTATTCAACATGGATATTCTTTGTTTTATAATTACCGATTTTAGACCACTTTGCATATACTTAACTTCCATAGAAATAAAGCAACTCAGTTGCAAAAAATTCTCTGTTGAAACTGTGGCAGGTTCATCGGGAGCTTCGTCCGAGGTCATTTTGACCTGAAAAGTGCCTCCGAAGAATTGTTCAATAAATGAGCTACAAAAGAAAAATATATTTTTAAATAGTCGAAATTCAAGACATGTTATATTCGGCATGCCGAAGGCCAAACGTGTAATATATACTGAGAAAAGTCAAAAAAACAAAAAAATCTTTCATGCTAAAGTTAAATAGTTGGCTTACTTATGAACTTTCTTTTCGGCAACAGTGGCATCAGATTCTTGGCTCAATGGCACAAGTTTTTGCTGCAGCATTTTCAGTATCTCGGACCAACATTCGTTGGCATCTTGCTGCCTATAGGTGCCATTTTCACCTGTCTGAGCAAATTGTGGCGAAGCCCGATGTAAAGCCTGCAACAACACAATTGGTGTGATTGTTGTGCCTTTCTCCATCTGTGCAAATACAATTTTCATAGCCGAAGAGACAGTAAATGCTGTTGAAGTGGCATCAGAGCCATCATGTTTAAAATTGTCCAATGCTTTACGTAGCTCAGGAACTGCCCTTAAGCATTGAACAGTTGCATTCATATAACATGTATTCCCGAGGTTGGTTAAACCGGCAGGAATTCGCATCTAGAAATTGCAAATACATACAATAATATTAAAACTACCTACAATGAAGGGAGATTCAAATTACCGCTGTTGCCGCTTCAGCTTCGTTCATATCCTCAATAAATTTAACTGGTGTTTGAGGCACCTCTGGCACTTTTTCCTTCGAGCCAAGTAAGAGCACAACAGCACCCTACGAAATACACACATATTTAGTGAACACCAAGTTAAAATACCTCAAGCATACTTACATCCTTTAATTGCAAATTCCATTCATCGTCTTTAAGTATTCCACCTTTACACATAATTTTTTGGCGTTCTGGTTGAACCCCTGTTAGTGCAAATAGTTGGGCTTTAAACAATATTGGCTCTTCATCGGTATTCACATCAATATCCGGATAAAGTTCGCGACCCCATTTCACTTTAACTAAATAAAAATAATTATAGGCAATAACTAAATAAAACTATATATTTTCTATGGGCATTATATATTTTTACCTTTGAAGGACGGCATTTTGGAACCACAATTAGATGAATTTCTTTAAAATATCAAAGTCATACTGGTAGAGATGGAATTAGGGATTAGAGATTGCTGATGTTCAGCAATCGACGGCACTATCGATGACACCGATTTTTGAGACATCAAGCAACTCTGCATTTCTGTCGATAGTGTAACATAAAAGTATCGTTTAATTTGATGCCAACAACAAATTCATTTTCACAACAAGTTTGGTCCAACAAAGTTTAGTTTTTAACAAAACGTGAATTTATTTAATATTAATCACAATTATTATGGATTGTGATAGCATTCAAATGGCTATAACTGATGAAAATAATTTGACAGTGAGTATTTATTTATATTTGTGCATATATGGATATTGTGGGGTATATTGTATTACTGCGTCGTAGTTTTTTAGGCCGTATATGTACATACATATGTACATATGTGTATGTATGTACATGTTTAAAAAATCAAATAAGAAGGCTCTTGAGGTCGCTTGACTGAGAACAAAGACTTTACTGACAGGGTATTTTCCAAGGAATTCGTGTACTGTACTTAATTCTTAAATTCACTGAACGTAAACTGGCATACAAAATACAAATTAAAAATAATATATGATCAAAATTATAAAAAAAATATGCATATACACATGTGAGAAAATTATAATTGTTTATTTAGTAACTTGTCTAATTCCATTTCTACTACTTCCAATTTCCAATATTTTAAAGGAACGCAAAGAATGTGGAAGGAGGGGCCGAAAGCCTGGCAGGAAAACATCTTCCGAAAAGGTTGACATAAAAGCAAAGCTTGGTATGTAATTCTAACGTTTAAATATGTACCATAATTATAATTAACTATTGTTTTAAATATTATTATGAAGAACGGAGCAGGCAAAGCGCCAGGGAATGCCGTGCCCGGAAGAAACTTCGATACCAGTATCTTGAAGAGCTTGTTACAGATCGTGAAAAGGCAGTTATTGCATTGCGTGCTGAACTGGAGCGAGTTGGTTAATAAATAATTATGTTCCTTAAAACCCAATACTTATCAATCTATTCGTATTACAGCTAATACAATGGGATAGAAGTATGGCAGAAACTACCAGTCCCAAAGATGTTGATCAGCTGCTGAAAGAAATTGGAGTTCTTAAACAGGAACAGCACTCTTAAACTTATAGTACAAACAATTATATACTAAAAAACTATAAACTATTTTCATACATATGTACCGTCTAACTTTCGTAATTAATTTACTCATGTGTTAAGTTTTATTTCTTTTCAATTTAAAATTTTACTATTAAATTCTTATAAAAAATAGAATTTTCGTTATACATATGAAAACATTTATTTTTTTATTTTATTGAGTTGTACAAAATTGCAACATTCAGAAGTTAAAGTTAAGAAATATTAATAACTTTAAGTAAATGTAATTTATCTATTGAATTATAGAGTTTTACTGCAAGCATAAAAATGTATTCGTGTATTATATTATTTTTACAATTCCAAAGTTTCTACATTTAAAAGCTGTCTAGTCATCGCGGGACCTTTGAAGATTCTGTGGCCAGTAGGCACCTTGGATGGTCCAATGCTGGATACCGTTTTCATAAATTTTTAATAACATAAATGCCTTCTCATATTATCCCTGAACTTTCATTAGAGACATTTCCTATTGACCATGCTCTCATCCTTTTATTCAAATCAGTTAAAAATTAACACAAACCACAACTGACGCACCAGTGTTACCACCCAACTATTTGTTATTTGACTATTTGTCAACAATTTCCTCTAGCTGCCGTCAGAAAAATACAGAACACCTTCCGCTGGCAAACAGAATCCCGTTTCATTCCATACCATTCCAACAATCGAAATTTCAATTTCATTACTCAGTGACTACATGCCAAATTATCGTATTCGATATATTTCTTATTATTGACATTTTCTACATATATCGATATATTACTGCATTCCTCTCTAACGAAAAGTTATAATATTTACATAATTTTACTAAATTAAAATGGACTCTGTTACGGATCACATTCCTGAACCTATGACTGCTGATTTGAGAAGAGAGGTCCGTCGAAAGAAAATATTGGAAACAGCTAAAACCCGACTGGAAAAACTTAATGGTAGAGCCCAAGCACATGGTAAGCAATTCTTGTTTATTTATAATTTTTGTGTTTTGTTTTGTGTTTGAACTAATAAACTCTTAAAAGATGAGTTGTACATCTTAGCAGTTTGATCTTTGCCTGTAAAGCCTTAAGGTAAGGACAGGCAGACCTTATCAAACTGTTTAGTTTTAACGAAAGTTGCAATATTTACTATTCTCATTTCGATCTATACATATGCACGTACATACATACATACATATGAATTTGCTTTTTTTTTTGCTGATTAGTTGACATATTTAACAGTTCGTTCTCGAATTCGATATATGATAAGTAAAATGATTTTTCATTCTGAAAAGGATATTTATATATTTGATATTTAAAACTGCCATTGTTACTTTTCATTTCAGATTTTAATAGGCATTCACCGGAAACCTTGGAATATTCTGATCCTGAAGTAGAGCCTAACATTCATGTCGGGAGTAAAGTTTATCAGGAGGATGCGTTTACGCCTTCATTTTTTGCGGCAACCAACAATAATTCAACAAGTCACGATACCCCAAATATATTTGTAAGAAGCAGGGCTTATATTTTTATAGCAGCAGTTGTAGGATTTATTCTATCCCAGTATGCAAATAACTGCCTTTTTGTTCCAGTTGGCTTATGCATAATAATCGAATTGTTCTACTATAAAGGTCAAAATAATATTAACAATAATATTGTCAACGTAATTGTGCCAATGGCACTTTTATTCACGGGCGCATCCCTAGGGAATAAAATTAAACAGGTTAATAGTCTCTTATCGATTTCACAATCTTTATTAATAAATTTAGCAGTAACAATATTTTGTATATGTTTAAGTAGCTTTTTGTTTCAATACATTAGCTTAACTCATATTGTTGATATCAAATAAATTGTACTATACATTTGACTACACTGTTATATTTTTTTACTGATACTATTATTGAAAATGAAAACAGCCGATTTCTGCGTGCAATTGGCCATGGCATTACCAATTTCATAAACTGAAAAATGGACCAACCAAAATCTGCTTTCAGAACCACAAATCAAATTTTATTTGTAATAAAATATTGTAAGTTCAAACTTTGAATCGAGTTTTATATCGAAATGTAAAATTGGCACACAAAAATCGACTTGTCGACATATCGGAAATTAATCGAGTATAAAATATCGTGTTTTCTAAGAAATATTGCTTTCAATTTGAAATCGCATTTGTAATTACAAAATACATACGTTCTTTTATTACAACTCTTATTTTTCCCACGTTCTGTAAGCTTTGAAATTTTTGTGGGTCATTCATTATACCGAGTTTGCGAGTTTTTATGAAAATTTATTTGAACAATTCGATGGTAAATAATATTATCGAAATAAAGTACTTGAAAATCGATTTCGCTTAAATCCAGCTTTCGATATTTCGATGTATTTAGACAATACAAGTTCAAGGTAACCATAATTTCTTATCTGAAATTAAAGCATTGACTTTTAATAAAATATTTGATTGTGTATGCATGATGCAAAAATTTTCAGTCAGTATATCATTTAATATACTTTTCATTCGTCACGTCTAAACATTGAATAAGTAATAAATATTTATTCAGAAAAAACGTGTTTGCTTTTACTAGAAATATAATGTGCTAGTTCCAGCATTCCAAATCAAAGCTACTTGGCCAATAGTAGTTTAACTTACCTTGCGAACCGGTTGGGAAAGAACACACTTTCTGCACTAAGTCTGGTCTCTCTGAATAAGAACTTTTGAGGTACATACAAAAAATCGAGCTGGAGTGCGGTGGAAAAAATATTGATTAATTAATATCTGCGATAAGACAGATATATTTGTTTAACCGATATGACTGATCAACGGGGGACTAGAGTTTATGTTGGAAATTTAACTGATAAGGTTAAAAAAGACGACTTGGAAGGCGAGTTTACAAAGTACGGCAAGCTAAATTCTGTATGGATTGCATTTAATCCGCCCGGATTTGCCTTTGTTGAATTTGAGCATCGTGACGATGCCGAAAAGGCGTGTGACATTTTGAATGGATCAGAACTGTTGGGTTCTCAATTACGCGTAGAAATTTCCAAGGGTCGTCCCCGGCAAGGCAGACGTGGTGGACCTGGTGACAGAGGACGCCGTGGCGATGTCGGCAGACACAGTATAACAAACAGCAGTGGCGGATTCAGACAACAGCGCGGTTCCAGTAGCTCCAGCAGTCGCCATGGTGAGCGAGGGTACAGCTCCGGACGCTCTAATACTGGCTATGGTGGAAATAGCAGGGATGGCGGCAGCAACGGCTTCAGTCGCCGCGATATCTATAGTGGATCACGTGAAAGCAACCGATATGGCGGAAGCACCAGTTCCAGCAACAGTCGGAACGGTGGACAAGGTGGAGGACGTTTTAGATCCCGTTCACCAGTCATGTATCATCGGTTTTAATGATAGCGCATCAATTATAAGCCGTTAATAAAAAAGATGAATATTAAACGTTTATGCGATACTGATGCGATTCTGCTATCATCATTAAGCATTGCTAATATGTACATACATACATATATTAATATCATTAAGGAAATATGATCTTTTAAATATATTTCTATGCTAGGACATCAGCTTTGGTATAAAAACAACAAATACTATTTATTTTACATACAAATTGCATCAAATAAATTTTTAATTTAAAACAAAAATATTCAAATTTAAGAACTAAATTAGCCAACTATTAAAACTAATTAAGATACATATATTTAAAAAAAAATATATACGGACTTAGTTTTACCGAAAACCTAGAATACATAAATCTAATAAAATGTCAGAATCGTAATTGATTTTTGCGTTTTTTTCTGTTTCGTTACAACTTAAAATAATCCAAATGCAGCTGCTGCAGTCGCGCAAAGTATGTATTTTTAGGGTAGGTCAATCTTATCACTAAAAATTATACAAATTATAGATTCTAAAAGAAAAGATCAAAAACTAGCGCACCCAAGTCAGGTGAACACATTTTTTTTTATTAATTTATTCCATTTTATTGATTTTTCTTGTTATTTTAAGAAATAGCATGTCATTAAATTAAGAATTTATAGTTTAAGATCTACAGGGCGAGCGACATTTCCACCCTCCATTTACAGATCAAAACAAAGTTAACCATTTTCACCCCGGCGGTTTTCCTGTGGCTCGGAAACTTTGGGAAATGGATCCGGCTGGAACCTTCTGGGGTTGACACACTGTTCGATGGGGAGTCAAGGGATGATTTCCCTTTTTTTAGCATTTCAACGATTTTTACGCCAGTTCTGGTTTCATTACCTTGAATTTTACCTGAAATTTTGACCTGCAATAAATATGAAAATTCATAAATTGATAAATATGATAATAAGAAAGAAAAAAATAGACAGAAAAAAGGAATGTGAGCCGGCATGTGTTTGACTGCCTGTTAGTGGTGTTCCGGTTCAAATTAATTCGATACTTTTTATTTATTACAATATAATTTACACCAAATACTTTTAAATCGATATCCACTTTATAGTTATCGAAAATAAATTTTTTACTAAAATTTGTTGTATTATTTTAAATATCAGCTTTTGGTAAAATCTTGCACAAAATTATAAAAGAGGCTTTAATTCTAAGCTTGTCTCTACGCAAAGTCTGTTTCGTTGAGTTAAAATGCATATACCAAGTTTAAATTAAATGAAAATGAGTTTAATCAGATTTTTACGCGAGAAGTTATTAATCCCAAACTTTGTTTTTTTTTAACTCGACTAGTTGAATTTCGAAAGGAAGAACTGAATTTAATACCACCTTAGTTATAGATGCAGGTATCTGATATGCGAAACACCGTCTCATTCAGCGTTAAGAGAAACAAACTTTAGATTATTAATCATCAAATATGTGCAAAGCTTGCGTACCTTCGCATCTCGATCATCCTTTAGCATACTATGCACAGATAATGTCACATTTAAGATAATTCCATATTTATCCATAAATTTGTGTTCAATATGTAATCAAACAACAGATGGTACAACAGTGTGACCACTCAACTTTAGGTTACTTTTTGGTGTTGTATGGCCAAATTGTCTATCATTACAATATTAAGAAAATTTAGTTTATCTGAGAACTAAGTGTAACACACGCCAACCGACAAGATTTGGCTATATACTCAACATGCTTATCGATATGAGTAAGTATTTAATGAAATGCTTATCGAAATGCGTTATGTGAGTATCGGCAGCTTTTTTAAGCAGCTACAGGAAATACTGGATACAACACTTTTTTAACATAAAATACGACTCAGTTACAATAAAATAAATCAGTATTTTCTAATGACATTTTTTTTGAATTTATGCCAATTAGTATTTTATTACGGGTGTGCAAAATAATCGAAACAATGCTATCGCAGTTATAGTGTAAAATAAAATATCAAGAATGTAAAGAGCACTTCATTATGTTGTCGGATCCGATCTATTACGCGATCGCTGTTCTCAAGTCTATCAATAGTTGATAGTTATACCAGAGCTTTTAATATATTATGAGTGAATGAATCCCATGAAATTTGAACCGATAGTACTGACGAAAATTAGTTATTATGCTTTGCAATAATATCAAGTATGTTGTTTCAATAAAAAAAATATATGTATGTACATTCACAAATATTATTAAAGCAGTTTCCATAGTGCGTTCTAAATAATTTTTTTAATGTGCCACATCTAATGCAATATTTGAAACGTATCGATAAATTTCTGTACCACCATTATCAATTTTAAGAGGAGCCTGAATCACCCTGTATATCTCACGTTAGACATTATTATTGGCAGATACACTAGAAAATATCAGTAAAAGTGCATGAAATATTGTTTAGGTTTTTTTTATTTTATTTTATGAGCACAAGCCATCATATGGGAATTGTGTTAAACAACATTATTTGTGATTAATAAGTGATATATGTATGTATGTGAACGATTTACGACAAAACGTAAAGTTCTTTAGCAAAAATGTTAAAGGCAATATTTCGAAATCCAATATTTGTAAAGGAATCAGCCTAAATATATAAATACAAGTGCAACTAAATTTGTGTTAAAACTTGCAAAGGCGAAATAGTGGCGTTGGAGTGTGTTACATGTATGTACATACATCAATTTACTTACATATGCGTGTATGTATGTACATATATATGTACATATCTATATACATATGTACATACTACAAATGTATATTAGCTCACATGCACGTATGGAAAAGTTAAGCAAAAGGTCTTTTTCTCTAACATACATTTAGTTTTCATCTACTTATTTGCACATTCAAATTTCAATATGCACGAGCCTGTGTAGAAGTTTATTAAAGTTGTTTCACGTTAGATACAGAATTGTGGCTCAGTGCTTATTATTGTGATGATTGCTGACACTTACATACATACATACAGATGTACATGCATACGTACATACATATGTATGCATGCATTGAAGAGATATACATAACTCGTTCATATTTAATTATTTACATATGTGAATGCATTTGTGCGTTGAATAAGATGGTACATAAATATGTACATGCATACATATGTAAATACAAATTAAAGAAACATCTTTGATTAAGTTTACATCGTTCACGATGGACAACAAATGAACCACATACATATGTATGTACAAATGTATGCATAGGTATAAAATGCATGCCTGCACGTATATATGTACATACATATTTACATGCAATAAATGTATACATATCTATGTCTATACAAGTGTCTTTCTTTTTTTTCAATAAGTAAAAACTTGTTCAATAATATTTGGCAGTATGAAAGTCAACTGATAATACATAAATGAAATTGATATTCGTTATAGTTGACTCGATAATAAATAAACTTTGAATTTGAATTAAAAAAGTTTTTTAAACTAACGGCTTTAACGCAGTATATAATAATAGTGCAATATGATTTATTTGAAAGTCTCAGGTAAAGTGAATCATTTACAAACTTCGATTAAATTAAGATACAGCGGATAAAACTTATCTTAGCTTCGGTATATGAAAGGCAGTCGCATATAAATATTTAAATTAGTTTAATTGCTTATATATATATATATATATTCAGTTTTGTTTACTGAGCTCTAATGAAATTTCATCTTTTACAGGTGTTAAAGGATCACACTAAAAATGTTTTATTCAAGAACGTTTATGAGAAAAATTATGATATGAAGGGACATATAAATTATGAGACCGAAATCAAAATAAATAGTTATATTAAGAAAATAAATATAATTCATAAAAGACAACCTACATCATCTTGGGAGACTAAAATGGCAAACACAATTTCCATTATGTCCAATGCCATACGCAATGCAGTGAGCAAGAAACGTATACGTTACAAGGAGAAAGGATATGACTTGGATCTTTCCTGTAAGAATACTTACATACATATATCAATAATATTTTTATTTACTTATTAACAACGACAATTATTTGTTTGTAATATACTGGTTATATAGTGAGATAATATAATAATACATATTCTTTTTATATATTTTCAGATATTTGCACTAATATTATTGCGATGGGATATCCCGCCCCGGATAAAATAAACGGCATTTTCAGAAATCGCTTGGAAGACGTGTTAAAGTTTTTAGATGAAAATCACGGTGATCATTACAAAGTATATAATTTGTGTCCAGAACGCAGTTACGACATCAGTAAATTTCATGGGGTAAGTTGTTAAATTTATTTAATAACATACATATGTATGTACATATACAAATGTCTCATCACAATTTGCATTTCTAATTCTAGAGAGTTGCAATTTATCCGTTTGAAGACCACAACCCTCCTACAATTGAGTTAATACAACGTTTTTGTCATGATGTTGACTCTTGGCTTAATGCCGACTTGTTAAATGTCGTTGCCGTGCATTGCAAAGCTGGAAAAGGAAGAACCGGTAAGGATATATTGAATATTAGCTCACATTTAATCGTTACTAATTTGAACTGTAATACTTATTTCACAGGTACCATGATATGCGCATATTTGGTTCATTGTCGATTTAAGAATACAGCAGATGAAGCATTGGCTTGGTATGCTGAAAAGCGTACGACAGATCGAAAAGGGGTTACAATTCCATCTCAACGTAGATATGTTCAGTATTATTCAAATTTAATCCCAGATGTTCAGTACAAAGTTATAAGTCTTTACGTAAGTATCAAATGTATAATTATCTACATATGTATATATATAATATCTGGTGATTTTTATTTTTGTAAGGTCTGTGAAATTCGATTTGCTGAGGCACAATTCGATGGCACAGTGCAATGTTCGATTTCTGACAAGCAGGACTCTGCAACAGAAAAAGCTAAGGCGCAAGTGTGTACCATATTTCAATCCTTAAAAATCGGATAATATAACTTGACTATAATTATTAAACATTTTCTTTTATATCTTTATCTAGCGACTGAATACGTGGAAGATGGATTTCCAGAAATCTTCTATATTGGATATTAGTAATTCACCATTAACAGTTTCTGGTGATATTAAAGTTGAACTTGCACAAAAGTCATCAAAGAATATAATTTGCCATTTCTGGTTTAATACATTCTTTGTGTATGGTAATGCTGGTAAGTAAAACTCTCCATCTCAATATATCATCAATAATTGATGTCTACTTTTATATATTTTTCAGATTGCGAAAACGATGGAAAATTTATGTATACTTTAAACAAGTCCGAAATTGATGGTGCACATAAGGATAAAGATCACAAGTTTTCCGAGGACTTTAAGGTAAGTGAACACACGTATCTGTGATAATCAGATGTCGTTTTCTATATATTTTTCCAACTTGAAAATGTTTTTTGGGTCTCTGAAAACATTTTTCGGTTGGAAGAGACTTTACGGCTCTTAATTTGATTCCCAGGAAATATTAATTCCTTATTAGTTGTTATTCTGTTAATAAAAAATAAACATGATTATAAAAAATACTTTGTTTAGTTTATTGTTGCCAACTATAAATATCTATAATATATTTTTTAAATTGTATTTTTCACTGTTCGATTTATCTTCTCAGACATAATATTAATTGTACTTAATATACTTCCACATTATGTTTTCGTTTTTTTCTAGATCTCTATTGTATTTGAAAAAGAAAAACGTTCCGACTGTATACACACTGAACCCTCAGTAAAAAATAAATGGAGCAATAAACGAAACTCGGATAAATTTCCTGGTGACAATGATAGGAATCTAAACAGTGAGGGTTCTGATTTAAACTCTCCGTCCTCAAGTCGATTTTTCGAACGTAATGGTCCATTTCATGCCAGTGATGAAAGAAGTGCAACTAAATCTCATCAATTGGAACATAATGGAAAACTTGTAAGTGTGAGCATATTAAAACCAACATAAAAAAAGTGTCAAAAACATATTTTAGAATATTATTCAATGCATTCTTTTTAGACTAAAAATCAATGTGAAAAATCAACCATCTCAAAAACTTCTGCGATGCCATCGAAACGCAAACAGTCTTCATTAAAATCCTCCTCATTAAGCGCTAATAATACCTCATCAAGCAAGGACATCAAAAAGCAGCATATTTTAAACCAACCGTCCGTTACACAATCCGGTTCAATAGAGTGGCAAAATGATTCAAATATAATGTATGAGAGCTCCTCAGATAGTCAACGCATATTCGATCGTTGCAATATTCCTAAGCCTATTGCTGGATCTGATAAGATCTTCGAACAAGAGTCATACATTAATTGTAAGCGATTGCCTCCAGATTTTAACCAGGGTAGTGAAGAAGGCAATGAAGATTGGGAATCCGGTGAGTCAATTGTTAATCTCATAGCACCATTACTTTTTAGTGTTCCCCATTCTCACTTTTAAATATCTGTAAGCCCTTCGACAAGTCCGAATTGCATTAATGATCTACAACAAATTTGTATAGATGCAAAGTTAGTGCAAATAAATCTTAAACCCTTAATGTAATTTGACAATTTAAACCGATATAATTATAAATTATGTACTTGTTAGATAACTATTTGTTTAAGGTTAGATAACAGATCGAAGAAAAACTCTCACTTAATTATAACAAGAAAGCAAAAGTCCATTAAATGGAATTTGCAGATTGGTCATCTATATATATATATGTTACAGATATCCGATTTATATATAAAAAATACTTCTGCGTCCGATGCAGTTTATATATACACAGGTATATATATATATATATATTTCTGTGAAAAGAAACATGTCTCAGCTCATTCCGAGTCCTTAATTATACATATATACTTATGGGATTGAGTTATACATTTTTTGATCAAATTGTAATATTCTCCGCAAGCTTATAAAAACATTTTATAAGCCTTAAATTAATCAAATGTTTAATACAAATAAGTCACAATACTAATTTAAAATAAATATTACAAAGTTTTAGTTGACGTAGATTGTTTATAAAAATAAATATAAATTAATGTTTGTATAAATAGAGATGTATTTATTTTGAAACATAAAACATGAAAATACGGTAACATTTTATTAAAATCTGATTCATATTGCTATCATTATTATAAAACAATTCATTTCCCATTACTCTGGGATTAATTATATTAACTAAACTCAAAAGCTTTCTTCGGAAAACTCTGTGTGGGAAATGTGCACAGATACATTTAACATTTGTGTCCGATTGTTCTAAAACTTATGTTTAAAAATACTTAAGTGTAAATTAAAATGCAATGATATGCTTATCTTAGGGTATCTCTGATGTCATAATGACAAATTAAGAAGAGGGAATTGAATAAGAAAACAACTTTATTCTTGTTAATTTGGTTGGCGGAGGGCGTTGTTTCATGGTTTGAAAAATATGCTGCCTTTGGGGGAAAATGTCTTGTAAAAGTGCTTTACACTTTCTCATATAAAATATTACAATTAATTATTTATTATTGTGTATATGGCCTTTTTGTTAGTTTGAAATACATGAGTTATTTAAGTTAATATTTTGTCGTCTTTGTTGATGGTTAAAATCGCGAAAACTGTTTCAAAATTGAAGACACTGTAGTTTTCTTTTATTGATAGATAAACTATTCGCTTAATCTAGGAAAATGAATAGATACAGTGATGATGAAAGATTCGTATCTTTCTCTCGCGCACTTTTATTTGGCGATTTATTCTAAAATTAGTTTTACAGTCAACGATAAATGAAGAACAATGAAACCGACAAGACTATGGAATTTGCACCAGAGTGAGTGTTTATGCCAATAATAAGTTATAATCGCTAATTTATTAATATTATTAATATTCATTATTTGCAGTTACTTAATCCTGAGGATGTGGTTAACCTGGAGCTATTTATATTTATAAATAACATCGACAAGATGCCACTCTTAAAAGATCTCAAGAAATATGGTAAGTTACTTCTGGTCTTTGTGTTGTCAAATCATCAATATTTGTTTCGAGAAAAATAATAATCAATTATATTAAAAAATAGAGAGAGTACTAAGCATAATATAAGGAATTTATAAGTAATCTATAAGTTGTAAGATATCCAAAGAATTGGGTTCGATTCCGAGATATATTCTGCCTTTACATAGATTTATAAAAGTAAACACAACAGTTTTCAATAGAGTTTTCCCTGATACGCATTGTATAAAGTTTGTTCTTATTCAATCTGAAATTAAAACAGTTTTGGGTTCAACCGACTAACTCTAAAAACTCTTTTGTTAACCCTAACTCTTATTCTAATTGACTGACTAATTGGAAATCAACTCAAAATTCGATGTAAAGCTTTGTGACTTTGTGAATTAAATGAATTTAGAAATCTGAAAACTGTAGAAACTGCACAAAATGATTTAGTCTTCAATATATGTATGAGAGTCCGAAACATCCTGGAATAACAAATTTTAAGTTTTTAAATGTATCCAATGTACATTCTAAATTTCATCTTATAAATATATTAATATTATAATTTTATTTTAATACTCTGCTTTTTCATATTTATTGGAATTGTCAGTTCAATACTTATTGGATTGTGATTAAAAATGAAAACCAAAAAAGTATCAGCAGTTTTGATTACCTGACATAAAAAAGTTTCAGTCGACAATTTTTGACCAAAATAAGGAATAATTGTTTCAATTTTTATACTAAATATCTATATCTAATTTCAGATATATGTCCTGGGTGATATAAGAATGAATCAACCATAACAGGATGTGACAACACACTACTCCACACTTTTTGTGTGCCATATTGTTATTTTTAATGTAAACAATTCTTGTTTTTAAGTTCAAATATTATTTATATTGAATAAATGTAAAAAAACAACTATGCTAGCTTTCTGTTATTATTGAAGAATTATAAATCAAAATTGATAAACTAGTTTTCGATTGAACTTAAAGTTAATCAATAATTGTGCCAACTTTCTCTTATTGGTACTATGATAATTAAAGATATATCCGAAACACAAATTAACAATCATTTCCTTATCGTCCCTTTTGGGGATTGTCAACGCATTTCATATTAAATTATCGATGGCTATCTGCTTTTTGTAGGCTTGATGTACTTTTGTATCTTAATTAGATCATATAATATGAATACACTTAAGATTAGCTTTTTGGTTTTCCTTTATCAGAAGATCGTTTTGTTTTATATAATTGTTTTGAACCTTTTTTGATGAAACTTGGACCATATGCTTCTTTTCATTTCAGGCAATATATTTGTCGAAACCAACCAGATTTGATTATTTCTCGTACAGCTACCAAAGGAACACTTGGTCGAAACAAATTATTTAATGAAACGATTTTGTTTTCGAACAAAATAAATGATTATACATACATAAAATGTTTAACTAACCAGCGATTATTATAGTTCATCGTCGTTAGACAAAATTTAATTAAGATCAGACTACAATATCGAATAGTTGTCATACATGAAAATAAGATTGTAAACTAAGAATTAATATTGTTTAATTTCCAATTATTGTTAAATTATCTAACGAGTGTAGCTTGTATCTTCTTTGTTTGAATCTGTCTGTGAATGTGTTTCATTGTGTTTAGATACGTATGTGTTAGAGTATCTCAGAGCTGGGTACAGGGTATTTGTAGTCGAAACTTTTTGACTATAGTGTTTTTAATATCGGTCCCCTTCTGTATAGCTAAGCTATAATTATTAATATTCATCTGTACAATTGATAGATTTGCCAACTGCTTCGCAGCTCTAATCTGCAAATTTATAGAGTATTTATGTAGGAACTAAAACGATAGCAGCAATAGCCTTAAACATTGCCATTGTTTTTTCCATACATTGTTAAAACGTAATTTAATATATTTAAGTTAAATAAAAAAAAAACAGTCTCGAACAGTGTGATTATCGAAAAATTCAAATTTTATTTCCGTTTGTAATATTATAAATAAAATAATGGAAATGTTATCATATTATTTCAGGTGAATCAACATACCTCTAATGAAGTGTGAAGGACCTACGATAATTGGAGATCTACAGAAATATTATTTATAGTTGCTCTCATTTTTCATAAATGCATCCGAATTTGTAAATACATAGATTTTATAATACTTAATTAAGTAGGCTTAAATATTAAAAAGAAAATTTCTATATTAATGTGTACTCTACGACCTTAACTAAGAATAATAAAATACATAGTAATTTGTTATACAAAATCTGCTCTTTTAAATTTTTATTCATTGGTCACAAAATTTATAACTTATTTAAGATGGTTTTTTCGGTTTTTTCAAAATGTAGTTGTATACATTAACTGCTTACAAAATTTAACATTTATATAATGTAAAATGTTTATTATATTATTTCAGATGATTCAGAATACCTCTAAAGATGTGGAAAGGACCTACTATAGATGGAGATCTACAGCAAATTAATTTATAGTTGTCGGAATTTGTAAATACAATTACATAGAATTAATAAGACTTAATTAAGTACGTTTAAATATTGTAAAGAATAATTCTATATTAATGCCAACTGCCTGTTGTGTAGTTGAAAATTGTCACTAAGTTCAGATCCAGCGAAAACGGAGGCCAGTTTTCAAAAGATGTCTCGTTGAAAATCGCACTTCCGAAAATTAACAACAGTTGTAGAAATTTTAAGGAGCCTGGAATTTTGGAATATCCGAAATTTGTTTGAAGCAACTCTTTAAGTTGACGAATCTCCACACTCACACAGTTTTTAAAGCTGTATAAATTTCGAAACAAGATGAACAGTCGAGTTCAATCGACCATAACATACCCTGTGCTAGTAAAGGAATAATACACAAAAATACACAAATGTGTAAAATCGATAGAAATAAAAAATGTTCAAAGGCATTGCAGTGGAAAGACGACAGACCAGAAAAATACGACGATATCTACCAGGCGAACAGAAATGCGCAGTAGGTGGCAACAGAAAAAGTCATGTGCGCACAACTACACACACATGTGAGCAGCGCAATGAAAGCTTTGCGCTCTCTGAGAGGATCAGAGCTTTTACAGCTGCTCTCTTGTGCTTAGTTCTCTGTGCTTACACACATACCCACACACACACATGTAGCGTGATTTCTTTGTTTGCTGCTTGCTGCTAATTCTGTTCGCCTGGTATTTCTGATAGTGCAGTTGATGCTTTCAGTCGCTTGCCAGTTTGCTCTGTATGTGATATTTTGTTCTTGGTCACGTTTTGTCAATTTGCATCTGTTCTGATCTGCCTGCTATTTCCCAAATGGAGTTTTCTAGCTCTTACTGAGGGACATTTGCACAAACTTAATATACCCGCACAGGGTATAATAACGAATAAAATGCAATTTGTAAATTGTTCTGAGACCCGTCTTAATTTAATAATTCCTCTTCGGTATTTTTTTTTTAAAAAACGTACAATATAATAAAAGGTATTAAAATATAATTTCAGTTATAATGTGTATAATTAATTTGCTTGTCCTAGTCCTTGCGTTCTATATAATGTAAATGAATCGTACACATGTTGCAGCTCTGACAAACGGTACTCCTCTAGACACACAATTCCTTGCAGCGATGGTGATAGCTTCAGTGCACATGGTAGGCAATGGACCACATGTCTCTTCTCCTGTTCCCTTATGAACAATACGTTGAAAACTTCAACCTATGAAATATAGAGAATATACTTATATTTGACTGTTTAGTATGTTAAATTATTAAACTTACTTCACATTGCCCACAATAGTGGGAAGCCTCGTTTTTTCCACGACCATTGAAACGTACTTCGACTCCTTTGGATTTCACATATTCTTGTAGATGAAAAACATTCTTTAATGATTGCAATAAGCACATTCTAAAAGGAAAACAATATACATTTACACATGAATTTCTGTAGTTTAAATGGTGCTTACTTTTATTACTTACTTGATTAACTCGAAAAGTTTAACATCTGAAACTTTGATATTTCTTGCCAAGTTCCAGCTTAAATGTATCATGGGAACAATACTTTTAAAGTTTTGCAGCTTATTCCATTCATATCGTTCAATGGCAAGTGAATACTGACGAGCTGTTAGTGGTCCAACATTCCATGCTATATTATTGCACCATCCTACAGACTGTACCCAATGAACACAACTGAAATAAATAGAGTAGACAATTGAAGATTTATACAAACATATAAATATTATTTGAAACTTACCCAGCGTTCACCCAAACTAGGTCGCCTGGTTTTTGGATGAATCGATATACTGGTATATTTTCCTTATATAAGTCTTCCAAGACCGGCCACCATGATCCGTGTAAGTAGCTTATGCTGTTCTTTTCACATAGATTATGGATGCCACCCCAATAGGCATCGGGGACAGCAAACCATTCACAATCGCCTGGTCCAATATTAATGTTAATTGAGCAAAAGTTGTTATTCTCCTGATGTCCAGGTGTTCGACTTCCTGGCACTTTCATATATAATTGCACAGTGTTCATTCCTAATATGACATGGCCTACGTGAGACAACATATTGGCAGCTGAAATAACTCTTGCAAATGCTGGCAGCTTTTGTAATTCGCTTAGTTGAGGTTTCCACTTTCGTTCATCAGATAAATCAACATTTGTTCCAAATCTTTAAAATGTAAATTAAATGCATTAAAACCAACGACATTATGACTAATGAAATTCATGTATCCTTACCTTAGCATTTTACTGCCATTCTTTTGTCTTTTACGTTTTAAATTAATATTTGAATTCGAAACAGAATCTTTGGAATCTGAATCCGACATGACTTGGGAGCCGGCAGAGCCTTTATCGCCTTCATCCTGTAATTAAAAATGTATTTATTCATTCACTGTTTAATTTAATATCAAATGTCAATTATTATATTCACCTTTAGGCTATCTTGAAAACTTGATGCCTGATACTGTGCATATTTTGCTATGGTTGTATGAGATCGATGTGATATACAAGCCCAAACACGTTTTGCTTGAGATACATCCCAATTTTCATCGGGCGATTGATTCACTTGAGTTCTGACTTCCACACTATGATCGGGATTCGCCTCGACCAATGTTTTCGTTGAAAATAGACCCAAGTCTAGCTTTAGAGCACCAGCCAATCCTCGTACAACTGCAATCGGATGCTTTAAACAGAATTCTTGCAACTGTGGACTGAAGGCATTCTTTTTATTCTCCAAGTGCACGGAGGGAGTGGGCGGTAAAAGTTGCTCTCGCGTGAGTCTTTGCGGCGGACAATCCGGTGGAGCAGGTGGGGGTGCATTCTTTGCGGTAATTGTAAAGTTAATTGGTGGCTCGTCCACTGGTAACAGTTTAACAGCAGACAATAATTGCTTTGAATCCATTTGTATATTAAATGTTGGCAATGATTCCTGGTCATTATCATATTCGACTTTGGGCTTTTGATCTTTAAAATTATTCTGAGTATCATCATTGCAGTTTGTTAAACTCTCATACTTAATTGAGACATTTGTACCATCGTAATTATTAAGTCCATCATCTTCAGCTAATTTCGTTGATATATTTTGACAGCGAATCTTTAACTTTTGATCAGTCACTGTAGACGCAATGCGTTCTAAATCATTGGCATCAATATCCTCCTTTATATTATCACTTGATATTATTTCCGAACCAAAATTGGTTCTATCTGATATAGTTTCGCTTGCCGATGTACTGGATGTTGGACCTGGAGACGAGCTGGTTTTAAGAGCTTGTCGATTTTGTGCAGAAAGTTGGTGTAAAAGCTTATCCTGCTGTTCGTTCAAGTTCTTTTGGTTCTGTTGTAAAAACTGTAATGTATTCATTTGCTGTTGAGACAAATTCTGTGTCGGATGATCCGTTCGATTCTTTACCGAATATTCACCATCGTCCTTTGCCCTTTTCGCGGGTAATGGGTTGCTCTGACTCCCGTGACTGTGAGGGTACGGTGGAGGAGGTCCCTAAATAGAAAAAAACATGATTAACAATATGACAACTTTAAGCTAAGGAATCTAAATTCAATGCGTAAAAATAAGAAAAAAACTAGTTCATTTATATTAGGAGAAAGTTTATATACTAATATATCCAATATTTCATTGATACGACAAAGTGATGTTTTTTTACTGCTAAACTATGAAGCAAGAAATAATTAAGTAGAAATTATAAGCTTATAAAACAAAGAAATTTACCTGTACAGATGGATTCTTTCCAAACTGTCTTTGCTGCATTTGAACGGTTTGTTGTTGTTGTCGTGAATTAATTTCTAATGATATTGGAAGGTTCCAAGCTTCTTCAATAGAACAAAGCTGCCTTCGCTTTGAAGTTATACTGGGCAGTGGTGCTTGGCTAAGCTGGGTTTCCAGAAATTTCACTCGTTGCGCTAGACCTTTTGTCAATCCATTTGTGCTGCTCTTTGAATATATTGCTTTATTTCCTTCTGGACCATTGGTTATTTTCTAATAATTAAAACAAAAGGTACTAGTTATTAAAATAATAATAGGTCAAGCACAACTAAAATACCTTGCTTGATATACGTTTAATGGCATTCGAATAACATGCGTACGCATCTCTTAGCTGTCCGCAACTTTCATATAGAATACCTAGATTCGTCCACGCCGATCTGTGTTCTTTATCCAACTGAACTGCGCATATATAAGCTTGAAGTGCATCCGTTGGTTGATTTTGTTGCTGGTACAATACACTAAACATAGTAATAATCATTAGTTAAGTAAGATAGAATTGGGTTAAATAATCTTACCCAATTGAGCACCACGTATCAGCATTCCCTTCACTTTTTTCAACCGAGTTCCGATAGGCTAAAAATGCATCATGAACTTTATTAACTCCTGCATAACATCTTCCTAGTAAATATAATGATTGTCCACACTTTGGGTCGGCTTCGATTGATTTTTGTAAAAAAAGCAAAGCATTCGATTCACGTTCCTTTTTTCGCCTAGGCATTCGACACAATGATACATCCATCCTGAAAATTAAACAAGTATATTTAATATGAAGGTCTCCCCTATGATAGTATGATCTTACCTAGTTGTCTGTAAATATCAGCTTTTAGATCCAACGACACATTTTTGTTATTTAATATAAATTCATATGATTCCTTTGCGGCTTTATGCTTATTCTGTACTTCATACAGATGCGCTATTTGAAATTTCACTGTAAACCAAAGAATTAAACAATTTAGTAGGTATATAAATCCGATGATATTACATGAAATTTTACACATTTTATATTTCTACCTTGAAGATCCGTAAACGTGGATGGCGATGTATCAATCAGCGCTAACTGCAAGTGCTTAAGGGCAGTACGAAATTCGCCATTAGCTTTTAGCATCAGTCCTAGACGTAAATGGGCTTCATTTGCACATGTAAAATGCGGGTTCAAGTATAAAAGTTCCTGAAGCGATTTTATTGACCTGAAATGAATTTAAATTACTTTAACTGATCACCCATATTTATGCAACAAATGTGCAAAACTGAAATGCGTTAATATATTAACTTAGCTAATGTTCTGATGTAGAATTTACATATGTATGTATGAACAGACATCTCCTTAAAATTACATATACTACATATACAAATGTCTGCAGTGGTGAAAGGGTAAGCAATTGTGTGTTGTAATATGACGATCGGAAATGTTTCTGTATGCAGTTCAATTCTAATACATGCAATGCAGTTGATATACACAATCAAATATTTTCAGAATACATGTAAAGCTTGTTTACAGTTATGTAGACATTATTTTACATTAACTATTATGAATATTAGGACTTTCATATAGTTAATATACTATTGCAAACATTCTTTTTATTTGTTTTTACATCAATTAAAGAATTTAAACCTATATATATGTACATATATATGTAAGAGTATAAACAAGAATTAAGCACTATCAACAATAAAATGTATTAAGTAGCGCATTCGTTCAATCTTACTTATTTCTGGTGTTTTATTAGTTAAGTTAAAATTTAGTTTGTACTAGATTTAAGCAGATGTCCCGTGCATCTGTTGGCAGTGTTTTATTTGTATTAATTTAAAAAAATCACTCAGTCAATACACATTTACAATTTCCTTGTTTAATTTACTAAGTAGGGATGGAATAAAATCAATAAAAAATATCGATAGTTTTTAAGCGATACATTTTTGCCTTCTAAAAGAAAATCTAGACTAAAGTACGTGATGCAAGCAGGAACGCATTGAAAATGGAACATCGTATACCTTTCAGTACATTAATTCGTAAACATTTTAAAATCTCTTATAAAACAAAAAGATTTAGAGCTGCACTTAGCAACTTTCATTTTCTTGCACACGCATAGCACAAAATAAAACAATAATATTTCAATAAATGCTGTTTAAAAAAAAACACTGGTAGCAGTACTAAATTATACCCGCACAGGGTATAACCATCAGTAATATTACATTTTAGATCCAGCGATATTGTAATTGATTTTTATATAAAAGCTTTACGTTTAAAAGAAATTCAAGGCTTTCCACTTAAGCAAAATTTATATAATGAAAACCCAAATTTTTTTTTTGTTTTTGCCAGAAATCAAGGACGTTTATCGCTGAGGATATGTACAGATACATATCCCTTGAAGCCTACCTCCCATATTATCCAGATTTTCAGAACTAAAACTGATCAACGAATCACTTACCTTCATTATGTAAAGATATAATTAACTATAAATTCCAATACAACTTAAAGTACTTAGCAAATAAGAGTTAAATGACTTACCATTTAAAACACCGAAACTCAAAATAAACGATACCTATGCCGTATAGGAACGCATGGTTTTCCCAATATTTTTCACACAAACGCATATATTTCTGATATGCAGATAAAGCTGTAAGATAATAAATGGTTTTTTGAACATCCGTATTTTATAGCAATTTAAATAATAATGGGGAGTAACTATGGCTTATCAGCTGATTTTGTAATAATTTGAAACGCGATACAATTCAAACGGACATAAAAAGGGTATCATTTAAATAGCGTACTTCGCTAGAGTTGTAATAAATGCGTAGTAAGTCAAATCGACTTAATTTAATCGGATTTAAGCTGTCGTATAAACTTGGTTATATGGCACACTTGTCTCGTACATACACATGTTGATAGCTTAGGAAATTATAAATAATTAATTCGTTTTAAGAAATGCTTACCTTCCGAGTGTTCATACATAAGCAGGTGCAGGTGACCAAGCTTACAATACGTGTTCACATCAACTTCACCAATATCCGACATTGATTCCTTGGATGACGTCTCATTATTGGACAGTCCCAATTTAAAATCATTGTTTTGGTATTGTGTATTACAAGAATTTTCCTTTATATGCTCGACATCGCTTACCGGAAGGTCACTTTTTATAGGTACAAATTTCTCATCATGTTGTTTAATTATTTTTATGGAATGAGAATGGGCTACTTCATCTTGCAACGCTGTAATCGTTCGCTGAATGAGCTCCTTAAGTTCCGAATTTTTAGCATCTGACAAATCGAGGAATCCATAGTATCGGCTAAAATACAAATGCATTTAATATCAAATCTTAATATATAATAAATGCATGCTTTACCTGTCTAGCTGCAATATTGTTTGAAGATCTTCAAGAGAATATTGTATCATTGTAATATTATTGTTTGTTGCCAAATAATTTCTGTGGCGTAGAGATGGTAGAGCAACGACGACACTATCGATAGCGTTGGTTTCCTCCAAAACATCGATGTTTATAAACAACTATCGCCGATAGATCGTATAAAATGTTAGATTCTTGAAAGAAAATTAAATTCTTTCAAAATTTTGTAATTCATAAAAAATAAATAAATAAATGTTTTCATGAATCAAATTTTATTCTAATTAATATCTCATTATTTTAAACATACATTTTAATATTATTCGGTACAGATTCCACTGATTACCAATTTTACTGAATTCTTGTTTGAGCTTTGGATTTACTTTATTTCCTACGAAAACTTTATAGAGCTCTTTTTCAAATGGAATTAGAAACAGCCATGAGAATTTCTAAATGTATAGAAATATAATTGGTAATTGCTTTCAGGAAGTGATCTTCTTTGAATATCAACAAACAGAATGAAACGGATTATATATTCTGTCGTTCTTAATAGTAGAAGCTTTTCTCAATTGAACATTCATATCAGTAAATATTAATTAAAACAAGTAAGAGCGCTCTAATTGAGCGGAAACGACTACGTGATACCCTGCGCACAGTCCCTAAGATAACTTAACTCGTACTTGCAGGGAGGTATCCCGAATTTGAAATAATCTGCACTTATGTATAGGAGTCGACATACCAAAATTGGTGATTCTAGTCCTTACCATCCCTGAGAGCTGCTTGTTTTTACGGGTAGACAGGTTATTTTCACAATTTTATTATAGCTCGACACAGGGTATACAAATAGAGGTTCTAGGCTTCCATGGGTTAAATCATACAACAAATCAAGCAAATGACCCCTGATGCTCTTTCTAATCATGGTCTTAGCTTACGTTAATGTCAAGTTGTCTCAACTGATAACGGTTCAGTCCCTCTTCAAATGAGCGACAAAAGTACGGGTTTGAGGTTTAATTGACAGTTCTATTGCATTTTGTCATACACATTGTGCGTTTTTATAATTTGCATAATTTTATTTCGAAGATTAAAGGTGATATTTGACAAGTGTAAACTGTAAGCTGTATAAGTTTTAAAATAAGCTTACATTATTTTTCCACGTTTACGAATATGCTATATACGCAATAGTAAATATGGTATTTTTTAAGCTTCTCCAGCTCGTCCCCTTTGTCAATATAATAATGTGATTATTTAAAATTGCCACAATATATGAGGAGTTAAATCATAAAACTCAGTAACTGGATTCTTTCTAATCATATTATTAAAATAAGCCTAACATATTACACTTAAAACATAAACCATAAATGTGGAAAAATTTCAAATGATTAATTAGTCATAAGTAAGAATGGTCAAATTTCACATTTCATTCAGCTCGGTGGAAAGTGATAGTCTTAAAATTATTCGATTAGAAGTTAATTAATTTTAAATTATTCTAAATATAAAATTGAATAATTCTAAATAAATTTGAATAATTTTAGGAAGAAGCAACCATAGCCTCTTGTTACTGCCTGCGAGAAAACACAACATGATATTGACGAACGTTGTCAG
Source organism: Drosophila kuntzei (assembly GCA_035042165.1). Lineage (NCBI taxonomy): Eukaryota > Metazoa > Arthropoda > Insecta > Diptera > Drosophilidae > Drosophila > Drosophila kuntzei. The sequence goes on along the minus strand of JAWNLU010001919.1, from coordinate 1,920,180 downwards.
AAACAGGTTATCGATGCGAAAGACGATATAATATCTGGTAAGCTCTTTTTAAATCTTCAGTTCAATATTTACAATTTTTATATATAATTTTAAAATTCGTTATTCATTTCGAATCATTTGCAGGGTCTAACCATACACTTCCTTAAGGACCGCATTGCGAAAAAATCCTGCTTCTGGAAACCAAAAATGCTGCTCGACTTTATTGCTGGTCTTTTTGGAGGTAAAATATTAATAGAATATTTTTAGATTCATTAATAGAGTTATATATATTTCCAAACGAGTAAAACACTTGCAAACAGATCTAAAATATATCGCTTTTTGCCATACATTTTTATCATTGCAATCGATACACTGCCAATATTCGAAATTCATTAGATATGAAATTTTTCCGATAATTTGTGTGTATCGATTATCGCGCCATTAAGCGCGCGTCTTTTGCGTTTGAATTACATTGTACAATTTAACACCGAACTGATGTGCCGTAACTTTTAAAAGAAAAATATGCATTCATTAAAAAAAAAATATATATATAATTAATTGTAGGTGCCGCGGGAGTGCTTGTTGGTCATCCTTTCGACACGGTAAAAGTTCACTTGCAAACTGATGATCCGAAGAACCCGAAATATCGAGGAACATTTCATTGCTTAAGATCAATATTATTATCAGATAATATTCGTGGACTATATCGTGGAATTACCAGTCCAATGATGGGAATTGGTTTAGTTAACGCAATTGTCTTTGGTGTTTATGGAAATATTCAGCGATTATCGGATAATCCAAATTCTTTGATGTCGCACTTTTGGGCTGGGGCTGCTGGGGGCATTGCACAGAGTGTCATCTGTTCACCAATGGAGTTGGCGAAAACACGACTCCAACTGTCGAAACAAATCGATAGTTCACATAAATTTAAAGGGCCCATCGATTGTCTGTTATATATACATCGAACAGAAGGTTTTAGAGGCTGTTTTCGAGGATTTACAGCAACAGTTCTTCGAGATATTCCAGGTAACGAACACATATACAACCATAACTATACGTATTCACGAAAAATATGTAAATTTTCAGGTTTCTCTAGTTACTTTGTTTCCTATGAATTTCTAATGCAACTTAAGGAAAGGCCGAGCATTCCTTACACGCTTGTTTCAGGAGGTTTAGCTGGAATTGCCTCTTGGTTAGCCTGTTATCCTATGGATGTCATCAAAACGCATTTGCAAGCGGATGCTCTTGGGAAAAATTCCAAGTACAACGGATTTATCGATTGCGCTGTAAAAAGCTATGAAAGGGAGGGACTCTATTTTTTCTTTCGCGGATTGAATTCAACGTTAATTCGCGCGTTTCCAATGAATGCGGCTTGTTTTTTCGTTGTTTCGTGGACATTGGATTTTTGTAAGCGAAATGGATTAGATGTGATTGTCAATTCAAATCAATCTTTGAACATCGTTAATTTGGAAAACTGGAGTCCAGCATATTTGGAGAGCGACATCGAATCAGACGACAAGTTGGTGCGCAAATTAATTTCAGATAATGCAGCGGAGTTACCAATATTGCGAGAGTATCCATTTGAAAGATCAAATGAAACTGTTGGTGATTATTACCATTGTGACCATATTTATGATAGTAAATCCAGTAAAATCCCAAGTTCACAACTTAATAATAATGATTCAAAGCGATCATAATTCTTGTACATACTTGAAATAAAATTGTAATATATTTTCAGAACACTTTAAAATATATCTATGACTTTAAAATATCTTTTTCCCAATTTAGATCCCAAAATATTTCAAGTAATATTTATAAGGTAAAATATTTATTTTACAATAATATTGGACCTCAACGCGACAAGACTTCTTTATAAATTTAACATTTCTTTCTATTAATCTTTGTAAAAATTGTTTTAGAATTTCACTATGAATTTATTTTCGTTTCATGGTGTTCTGTGAATTGCCATTAAAGCAACGCATCGACAAATTCGATTTCGTCGATATAAGATCGTAGAAACGGGGAAAGAATTGAATTGCGAAATATATAGTGGATAGATAAATGGTGATAATAAAAGTGAGAAATAGATCAAATATAGCTGGCTTGACTCTATAAACATTTAACTTTGCATCTATGCCATTGTAGAACATGAAATCAGGTTCGCGTACATCAGGTTTATCATAAATGATTTTCACATTTTTAAGATACTTTTCAAATCCATCCTTAATATCGTTATTCTGCAAGATCGATCTCAGACCAAGATATGGCGAAATATTATCTTCATTTATAGCCTGAAATCAAGATAAATATACAAATCAACAGGATACATGGAGGGAAATAATAAATTTAACTTACAACATGGCCATCAAAGACATCTGATAGTGGGTCTATTTTATACATATAACAGGCAAGTGATTCTGCAATTATTTTCACCGAAGTAATCAGTTGTGACATTATTTGGTGTTCGTCATCCTTGAACATTGTAGTTCTAAGTGGACTACCAGGATTTTTCACCGATGACAATGTAAAGGCGGGATATCTCTTCATACTGAAACGCTCATGCTCCCACGATAATTTTGAGTCGGCCAAGTTGATTTTCTTATGAACACCTTCAACGGTTAGGTTACCACCGTGATGAGCTGAGACGGATTTAAGTATTTTAAAGAAATGACTTATTGAAGTTTTCTCCTTGGGTGGCTTCGACACATGCATGTATAGCACATTCGGTTGATTAGATGCCAAGCTTTGCGTGATCGTATCCAGGCATAAAACAAATTCCACATTCTTGAGGAATATATCAAATTATAATACGGCTAACAGAAATTTATTTTAAATTGTCTAATTACCTGTAAAACCATATTCTCATCAATTTCCAGCCATTTTTTCGATCCCTGAAAGTTGAGCAATAATCCAGAGTCAGATAGCAGGAAACCCAATCGATATTTTGGCGACATGCTGATCATTGAGTGTAATTTACTGAATACTTCTATAAGCGCCATTGTAACAGCCGAATCAGCGTTTAGTGGATAATCCTGTAAGAATAAAATGATCGTTAAGCAATTTCTGCTTCAAGTTTAATACATTTCACTTACATTAATTATGCCAAAAGTCTTTAGACTTGCTGTTATCAGAATAAGAGGTAAACTATTGCCATCGCCAGAGTTATCCATATGTTTCGAGACAAATTGATTTGGTACAAATTCTCCCTGAATAACAGGTATTTTGCTATTCTTATTCGCCGCACTATTTTGACCATCGACGGTTACATGATATCCATTTGCCGAAACTAATAATAGCATTTGTCCAAATGCAGTTTTGTTCTCAATATTATTGTCGATAGCTGTGTGGGTAACATCTTTCAGGATCTCTTCCAACTTTTGGTTGAAGGGAGCAAAATAAACTGGCACTGGTATAGATTGTGCCAGCATCTGCTGCTCCAACATTAAAACATGTTCCTTTACTTCATCATTCAAAGCTGAGACATCTTTCGGCAACATAATTATAAGGCCTCCTGCCTTTTGCCGAATCTTGTTCAAATCGTTAACAGAAATATCAAGAAGCCTAAAAACAAATTTTAAATTATAATTTCCTTTATTTCAAGTATGCAGGTTCGTGTAAATTAACATAGGGGTTCAATTTCCTTCTATAGATTTGCATTTAAAGCTGTCTGCACTAAGCACAAAATACCCTGTATTTGTAGTAATATTTTCTCTCCTATGCGTTGCATAGAAAATCAGTATCTTTATTAGTTTATGAATAAAGATTAGATAATGATCGTGATTAAACATGTGTTTAACAAAGTTAAAAATCACGTATTGAAATCAAATTGACTTCGGATACTAAACATTTGTTTAGCATATTATACATAGTTTACATCTGTACAGGGTATCTGCTAGCCGACACTTATGTCTTCTTTTAAATTAATAGTATGCTTACCTTGCAAGTACACAATGACGTCCGGTACTCCAAGTATACAGAGACTTTGCTTCCAGCGATATTGCAGAAGATCGACTACCTACATAATAAAAAATTAATGAAAATTTGCTCACAAAATAAGTAATATTCACAAATGTACCGAATTGTTCACCGTTGACATCAAATTTTGTCATAGACATGACCTGAAAATCGCTAGCCATGCTGGGGGAACAAAGTATTAATATTGGCAAAGCAACAAGGAGGCAATAAGGCAGGCCACCCCGAAAGATGTCAGCGAAACTATCAACTTCATTTAACATTTCTTATTTTTTTCTACGGCAATGTTTTAATTGAAAAAAAAATGAGTTCCTAATAAGTTAACTAGCAGAAAATCGATAAATCGATGTTATTCAACTGTTTGCCGACAATGCGTCAGATAAGAACGTGAGACCTCTGTCCATTTGGGAACGTGGAATTGGAATACTATGAAACACTGTTGCTCCGAAGCTCGACATATGTAAATTTGTAAAAAAAATATATTTTATATAACTTTTCTATTTACATGACCTTAATCAATCAAAAAAATTAAACTTAAACTAAGTAATTCATCATCTTTCATATGTTAATACCGCAAATTGCGCAGATATACAGTATTACCACGCTAACACTTTTACTTAAGCCGCTTGTAGTGAAAATACAATGACTTAAACCCCTTTTATAAATACTTGAATGCGCTTAGCGCGAAAAGTGATTTGCCAAGCTTGCATTTTATTCGAGTTGCTAATTTTTTAAGCCGCTTTGAATTGTATCTTAAACACTTAAGTAAATTAATCAAAAAACAAATTATGCATTCCATTTAGAAATAGTAGCTGCCTTCCTTGACGGTCCGCGACGGCCCCGCATAGATATCATCCATTTTAAGTATTACTGATAAAAACATGGTTTTAATTTTAAAATATTTAGTTTATATCTTCGAATTAATGCTAATAAATGTCAAGCTATTCTGATGTAGCCACATTATATTTATATCCATCAAAGTACTCGTGTTGCAAAATATCCTTGGCGGAAATTCTGTGTACTGGATCATAGATAAGCATCTTTTGAATAAGATCCACACCATTCTTGTCCAGATTTTTTAGCTGGTTGGTTAACTGATTTGTCGACCAGCAAGGAAATGTATTTTTGTAATCTGGAAGCGAGGTTACTCCCGGCCATATATCTTCGGTGGGTGTTTTAAGAATTCTGAAATCAAAAAAAGTTTATTTAGTAATATAATAACCTTTTATTGATAAAAAATAAAGTCAGGTGAAAAGTCAGATTTGAAAATGAATCTAAACAGTATCGAATATTCGATTAATATGCTCAATTGAATAAATGCCAATATTGCCATATGTTTAAAACAAATCGTTTTTTGTTTGCCCACATCTAGCGTCATCTTATTACTAATTTTAAAGTTGACTTTTGTATTATTGAATTTCTGGCGCTTACCTGAACATTCGGAATAACTGGTCTATTTCGGAATCGCCTTGAAATAGAGGTTTCCTGGTAGCCATTTCCGCAAAAATACATCCAATGGACCAGACATCAACCGGGCAAGAGTATCTTGGAGAGCCCAATAATACTTCGGGAGCCCTGTACCATAGAGTTACAATTTCATGGGTATATATCCTTACTGGTATACCAAAAGATCTGCCAAGGCCAAAATCGGCAACTTTAATTACGCCATTTTTGTCAATCAGTAGGTTTTGGGGTTTTAGATCGCGGTGGAGAACTCGCCGACGATGACAAAATAAAATGGCATTAGTTATCTGGTACAAATAGCTTTTCACTAATTGGCTATCGAGTTGCTTCTCAGGTGGCAAGGAATCCATATATTTCTTAAGATCCATTGATAAAAATTCAAATATTAAATATATTCGGCTTTCTTCCATTAATACATCTTCTAAACATACTATATTTGGATGCTTTAGTTCTTTTAGCAACGAAATTTCTCTACAATGTAAAATAATGCTTTCGCTTTAGTTAAAATTGATCAAGTTGAAATTAAACCACATATGTATGCACATACCTTATAGCAGTGGAAGGCACTCCTTCGTCATCTGCTTCCAATCTTATTTTTTTCATGGCAACAATTTGGCCGGTAACACGATTACGGCCCTTATAAACGACTCCATAGGTGCCCTCCCCAATTTTTTCAATTTTTTCGAAATCCTGCATGATGCCCCAAGTCAATTTCACAAAATAAAATGCCGCGAATGCTACCAAAGTTGCCAGACTACACTTTTGATACTTTTACGTGAAGACTCAATTCATACAAAAAAATGTTCCTACAATGAGTATCGTTCTTGGAACAATGGAATAGAACAAAATCAAATATTTAATGTTCGTAAAATATAAATTTTTATGATATAGGTACAATAAATTTGTGTAGACTGAAATAATTTTTACAAGATAAATTTGATTATCATTTCTCTAATATTTGTAATAGCTCTTATGTTAACAAGCAACTAAACAAGTATTTTTATATATTTAGGCCTTTACTCCTTCTGTTTCTTAAATTGCAAAAATATTATGTTTTAAATATTAATGTTAAGCTTGTTTGTAACACAAAAGTTTACTTAGTGAAAATATTTATCGATAACAACTGAATGCAGTCGCACTAACTTAAGCACAAGATAGATAATCGTTTGAATTTCAAAATTAAACTGCTATGACATCGGACAAAGTCGTATGCTCTTGAAGACCACACACCAATTCCTCACTTCTATTTGCATATCTACCAAGTAAAACACTGTGTTTCTACATAGTTTCCATTTCGTTATATTTTGTAAAATATTTTAGGGAAAATTGTTCCACTTTCGAAGTTCACAAACGTATGAGATCGATGTTCAAATCCCCCTACCTTCTTCCGTTTGCACTACTGCTGCTACATTTTAATCAACCAATATTATAGTTTATTGTATTTACTTAAATACTGAACGTATGATAACAAAATATATGTATAAAATGATATTTCTCAAGTTTTATTTGATTATATTTATTTATATTTAATGGTAAACCATTCAATAGTTTCGTTATACTCGAGTTGCGGTATACTCTTATCATCCTTCATTTCTAATTCGAGGATCTTTGGTTCGATCAATGTTTCTAATATCAGCTTGCTATCTGTAATTAGATTTTTCCAGTTTGACGTCTCAGTTACTTCGTGAACATTATATTGAATAAATTTAATTGCCTTGGATTTCAGATCTGGCAGATTATATAGATCAGCTGACTTCAGCACTATAGGCGCAGTTTCGATTGATATGTTTTCGCTCATGGACTTCGCACACATCGCCATCAGTCTGTCGAGTTCATACTTGTGAGCTGCCGCCAGTAGATCTACACTCATCTCATCCAACTTGAGTGTTTCGCCGGTGTATATGTATCGTATCAATTCCGTGACAACATCAAAAGTGAAATCGCTAATTTCAACACGATTCTCAGTACTTTCCTTCATTGGATTCTTAAACATGGCCGCAAAGACTTTACTGCGTGCTACAAGTATAAATTTAGGTTTGCATCAATATTTTTAGTTTGGAATACGATTAATTTTTACCTGATAGTATGATTTTATGAACTGGTATCGCATGACCGTCGCCTGTGATAATTGTTACATCGGTCAATTCCTTTGTGTTAAGTATACCGCCAAAATCTTTACCTAATGTACAACTAGGAACTTTGATTATACTGTCAAGTGGTCCATTTTTCTGAACTTGATTTCCTATCAGAACTATCTCACAGTGCAATATTAGTTTGTGATCGGTCAAGTAATCATGTGCGTTTTCGAAGAAATTGTAGAAATAGAATGGTATAGATTCAGGTGATTTGAAAATAGTGTAATTATATTTCTTGGAATCTCCTGAAAAATACACTTGTACTTTTCCCATATGTATGGGTTTGCTTGAAAGGGTTTGCAAACTAAGAGTCAAATCGTCAAAACTATTAGGATTACTTTTTGGAAAAAGCTCCAAACAAAATTGCACACCACTGTCGTCGTTTGGAAACTCGGGTGAAGTTAGGCCCAAATCTAATTGCAATGTATGCAAGAAATTATAGTTTTCGATTGTCCATGTGTAGATTATCTTTTTAATTTCGTGGGATGTGTCACCCCAATATTCCTTTGAAGTCATTTTAATATTTACTGTACTGTCCTTTTAAAAAAAATGTGCTTTACAAGATTTTGGAATTAGAGATGGGCAGTTCATTTAGATTTCTAATTTATCTGTTCATCGAAAGCATTTCGATAATTATTTTAAGATAATTTAAACGTAAATCCAAACATCAAATTAAATCATCAAAATAACATTTTTTCTAACATTTCCAAAAAATAAATATGCGTAAATTATGATTCACAACAGTCAGTCAGTGAGCTTCAATAAGGCATTTCTTGCCCGATGTTAATATCGATACTTTTCCACTGCTGATACACATTCCTAATCGATAAGCAAAAGCGAAGCTAATCGATTGTATACGATGTTTCTTAAAACTAGGGTAAAGTCGAGTAAACTCGCCTAGAGAGACTCTGTAAATACATTATTCCAAAATTTTAATTTGTGTATAGCTTAGGCATTTTAAACGATCCTTTTAAATGTGTTCGACTTGTATACAGCAATTCATCAAATCTCTACACTTCATTATCTTTTGTGTCAACCATACAACCTAGACGTACAAATGGATTAGAGAGTTTTTATCAGGCAACGTTTTCCCTTGAACAAGCTTTTCTCAAGAAGCAATGTTTTTAAGATCGCTCCATCGTTCCGATGTCAGACACATGTATGTACATATACCTGGAAATCCAAGCAGGTCGGTATTTCGATGGAATTATAGGAAGTCCGAATTTTAGATGAGGGCCTAAGCAAAGTCGGAGTTAAATGAAACCATGATACCATGTACATTACAGCTAACAGATACATACGTATATGTACATATGTATGTATATACGCGTATATTAGTTATGTTTTGCCTCATTTATTCATCATCGGCGTGGCAACCATTGTTTACTAAGAAACACATACATATATTTATACAATTTATAATTGAAATGTTTGAGCAATTATGTATGAATAAAGAAAAACTAAATACAATTTTGCAAAAAATGCTTTTCACCATTAACAAGCTATATGTATGTATATGTTATCAGGTGTAACATATATTGATATTACTACTTAATAACATAGTGATAATAAATGAAGAATTATAATGAATTAAAGTAATTATTTCACGTTTACGAAATATACATAGCATACACATATACCATGAATGCTCTTTGAATATCATCGAACAATTTACATATGTACATATGTATGTACATACATATGTTTGCGTTTTAACTATCTAAGCAGCATTGATATCATCATTATATTTGGCAGCCCTTGACATTTTCGAAGATATATATTTCAGCTGTCAAATATAATTATTTTCTATGTCAGTAAAATTTACAACGCTGCCCGTAAAATAGCATTATAAATTCCGTTTAATGTTAACCTACTCTAGCGTATTATATAATTGATAACCGTTTTAAAAGTTTTATTATTTTTTTTTTTTTGTTATTTTCTTTTGTGTTTTTTTTGAAAGCTTAAAGTTAATTTAACAATTACCTTTTAATCTTATTTAACGATTACTTCCTTCTAATACTTATTGTAAGTACTCGGTTGCTTTATGTTATTTATTTTTGTTTTTTAATTACATGCGAGCATTTAACACGATTAAGAAAAATGAATATGCATATACTTATGTATAGAGTCCTAAAGATATGGGGGAATACAAGAATTTTTGTATGTATGAAATTGGGTATCGTGTGATTTTTTTCTCCTTTCTTTATTATTTATATTATTTGATTTTATTCTTTTTTTTGTATGTTGTTGTTGTCGTTACTTTTTGTTGTTTGTAAATAAACCTACTTAGAGCTAATTATATAATTATGTATGCATGAAAAGATGGCTACGGTGACATCGCACGAAATGATGCAAAAATCCACATAATATTATCCATGGGGAATAGAAATTCATAATAAACTTAAATGATTTTGCTCCGTCAAAGATGATCGAAAAAACAAGTATATACAATTGATTTAGTAGATCAAAACTGTATATTGGCATACATATATCTATATATATATATATATATATATTCTTGAACCGAAGTATATAAAATAGGCTAAAAGGGATGATGCTGCAATGGGGGTATTGGCTCAGGATTGGTTTGTGTGACGGCGGCATGGCGTCTGAAAAAGTTACTTAATAACTGTTGCTCTAGCTCAAAGGTTGTTGAGTACTTTGTCGTGGCAGAGCCTTGTTGGATCAATTGAGTTGAAATGGAAGATGGTGATGCCCTTAAGTCATTGCAGCCGGCTGCATCATGCTGCTATTGCGGATGCTGGCCGATCTGTTGTTGCAAATGTGGTGGTAATACGACATTGTTGTTAGCCTGATTGGCAGGTAAGGCCATGCTACTGATGGTCTGCGATGATGCGGCTGGCACAAGTTGTGAAGGCTGACTATGATAACTATTCCCGACGGTGCTCACAGATGGCTGCTGTATCATATGGTGTTGGACACCCATCTTGGGTCCATCCTCCGCCTTCTCCTCCTCGCGACGCTTCAAGCAGGCAGCCTTTGGATTCAGATTACGTTCGCGAACCTGTTGCTCCAGTGTCATTATTACCTCGACAGCCATGTTCAGGATGCCCAGCTTTGTTTGAGGTTTATCTGATTTCAGGTGTGTCATACACATACGTCCCAATTCTTTCAAAGCCTCATTAATATCACGTATACGAATGCGTTCCCGTGCATTATTTGCCTGACGCCGTTCCTTTTCGCGAATCGCTTTAACAGCCGGCTCGGCATCATCATCATCGTCCGCCGATGAGCAATATCGGCGTGGTCGCTTCGAAGCTGAACCTGAACCGGATCCAGGACCTTTTGAGCCACCCTGAGCAAGCTGTTGTAATTGTTGTTGATTTGATGGCTCCACCGAGCTGGTTGGTTTCGCATCCGAAATGTCCAGATTTGAAAGATTTGATGTGGTAGAGACACCAGCATGCGTGACATTACTCATTCCCGATTGCTCCTTTCGTTTCTTGGACGCTTTCGTACCGGATGTTGATATTGACGTTGATCCACCTCGTTCCATTTTAATGTTGGACATTCCCGACGCACCAGATCCCGATGTACCCAATGAAAGAACGTCGTGCGCGAGTGTACTCGATGAATTGGGTCCAAGTGAACCATTTCCGGCGGAACTGCCGCCAATAACATGCGACGATGGTGAATTGGCCACAAAGGAAGATAACGTCTCAGTATTGTCCAATGAATTCAATGTAGGATTAATAGCATTTGATAGCATTTCGGGCTCGCAATGATTTCGCAGAACATTCAGGGCATCATCTAAACGCTCCTCCATGCGGGCACCTTGAAATACAGATGCCATTGTATGTAAACTAGTTACAGGCACCATATCGTTAGCATAGCTGGAGCTAGCTCCACTATTTAAGACAGTATGACTCCATCCAGCATTACCGCCAGATGATTCGCCAACTCCAGACTGCGTTAAAGGAGGCGGTGAATTGACAGGCGTTGATGGATTTGAACTGAAGCTACTAATACTCTGATCAGCTGCTGCAGCTGACATATAGATTTGTTGACGCAATGATGTTGCCGAAGAATTACCAGCTCCAGCTCCGATACCAGCTCCAACTCCAACTCCGATTCCAGCGCCAACACCAACTCCGACTCCGACGACTTTCGCATTTTGGCCAGCATTGATCCCACCAACAACACCAAAGTTGTCCGCGCTCTGCACTGCAGGACTAAGTTGCTGATTATGATGGGAATGTGCATGAGGTAGCGGGGTATGGGTATGATTAAGGGAATGATGACCAAGTGAACTATGCTGCACAACAGCTTGCACTCCTGTTTGATTGTTGCTGTGCTGCGGTGAATTATATACGGCCGGTGAGAGCACTGTTGGCACGGTGGGGCCGCCTCCAATGTTTGGTATACTACCGGAGCCACCGCCTCGAAATGAGCTCATTGGCGGAAGCGATGTCGATACCGGACTGTGCATCCCAATGTGTCCGCTCTCATTGCCCATTTGGATGCCAATACTCGTGCCATCCGCATTTAGCACTTGTTGATGCTCCAAATTGTGCGATGATATTGGAGTGTTGTTTTGATAAGTCGGTTGATTCATATAGCTAGGACCACTATGCATCTGAGATTGATACCATCCACCTCCGCCGCCGCCTCCTCCTCCACCTCCTGCACCAGTGCTACTGGTTGCCCCGGAATCAAAATACTGATCAACCGTTGATACATTCGCAAACCTATTGTTGCTCCCGTTGCCGCCATCGTGCATGGAATTGAAGTCATTTGGGTACATTCCATTCTCAACAGCAAGGCCTCCATATGGTGAGTGATAGCCGCCTCCCCGCTCAGTTCCGACTGTGCCCGAGGGTTGCTTATTTGCTATCTTGTTAAAACAGTTTTGAAACACTTCATACAAGTGCATCGGTTCATCATCGCTGGTCGCCATTTTACCAAAGAGTTATGGACGGTATGGATGCTGGATTTAATATCTGGAAATATATACATATATTTCAGTAAATTTCTTAAAATATTCATCAAATCATTATTAAACCTAATTAAGGTAAATGTTACTTAGAAATGACAAACTAAAGTCAGTTAATTAATTAAAATAAAACACAATTTTCAAGATGCATGCTTGAATTATCAAAATAATATTATATACACTTAGTCAAGTAATTGTTTTGACAAAATAAAAAAAACTTTGATATTGTATTATTATTTTCGTTTTAAACATATAAACTATAAGTAATTATTTGATAATTTGGTGATAAAAACACATTATTCTTTATAATAAAACATAAATAAAAACAAAGAAATATTTAAATTTGTTATTTTGTCAAAACAATTACTTGAGCAACTATATTTTACATCTTCTTTATTACCATCTCCAATCTCTCAATTATGCTCTTAATAGAAGCTCTGATCACAAACCAAAATCTCGGAACAAAATTGAACTTTAATTTAAAAATAAAAATGATTAAAAATTTCATGTCATAGTGTTGACAACTTGTTGCCAATCTTATTTAAGTGACCGTGAGCTGCACTCTAAACAGTTCTAATCGCATGGTCAGTGCTGTGATAAAGACTGTCCCAACTGTTCTTTTAGATAACTTTTCAAATTATTTTTAATACTTTTGGATCATAAAAAATGTTAATTTTCGAACAGGTGACTTTTTTTTGTAGGTCTTTGAAATGTAATAAAAAAACTTCTTTAAAATAAATGTGTACGAATATAATGACAATGGTAAAATGAAGAGTAGAAGTGCTAAACGAAATTTGACTTCCTTTCCTGCAAGATAATAGGGAAAAACACGATTTTGAAGAAAGGTAAAACTTTCTTTCCTATCAAATATACATTGTCCTTAAAGTATACGCTAAAATTGTGCACTAAAGTAACATCAAATAAAGGTGTCTTTTTTAAGAATTTAGCATAATTACTACCGTTTAATAAACATAGAATTTATTCATTAAGAAACTATTTATCCTATTTAATATTGTAAGCGTGTTCACAAGACGTATCTACGTGCTCGAGTGTGTGTGTGTGCAATTATTAAATACAGTGTAGGGTATCTCAAAGTTGAGCACACTTGAAGCGACCACTTTTACTTGTTACGTATAGAGAAGTGAGCAGCGAGTGCGACGGGATCATGTGTAAATGCGTTTGTATTGGTGTACGTGGTGTACATACATATACATATTTATATACACACATAGGCATGCATATATGTTTGCACGTACACGGGGATGCAGATACAAAACATAAACACACACAAATAACCAATGAATTACAAGATGCATAAATCGAATTATGTATGTACGCATGTATGTATAAAATGCATTCAATTTTTACAATTTATGTTTATATTAATGCGTGCACAATTCATTCACCTTGTTATTAATGCATACTATAATATTTATACATATGCGTATGTAAGTTATTGCAGTGCATCTTCAAGAAAAAACAATTTTTAATAATATTTGTAAGGCATTATGCATGTATTTACACACACACATTGTTTTTATTCAATGCATTTAATGTTTTATGTGCATACGATGATTATTTTAAAGAAGTCTCAAGCGATTGAAGAATTTCATTCACTGCTTTGATTGGTATACTCACTTGCACAAAATGCAAATTATTTTTGTTGTAATTTTTGTTGATGCTGACCGCAATTATGGTATACTTTCTCACAATATCATCAAAACCGTACCTTCTAAGTTATAATAAAAGGTGTGGATCGGATTTGTATTTCTTTTGACCACGAAACACAAACTACATATGTATGTATGTTTTGAATTACACAAAACTTCCACAGCAATGGCCAATGGTTAGTTTGCGTAATCCTTTTTTAGTTTACACATGGTATAACAATTTTATATTGCCCTTTCAGGTTTATTTGCACTGTTTTAACAATGTTTTCACTAAAATTTACAACTTTTATATTTAGTGTTCTGCTGGCTTTGTTCGTGTAGCCATCGTGAACGCCATCTTTGTTCTCTTCGTGCGTCATCCTCAGTGTTGTGTTTAATCGCAAGTTTCGATAGTATTTATATATCGATTAATCTTAAACAGTGTCAGTCATCAAATTATGGGTATTCCAGCCACAGCTTTGTCTGCATTGCTTTCCACTTTGCTAAATTTTTTTAAGGGAAGAAATATTTAATAATAATAGTTTATTTATTTAATAATAGTATTTTATTACAAATAATTAAAGTATAGTCTACATGAATGTCAGTATCTTATAAATAAGGGCATTGGTTAAATCAACGAACAGGAATTATTGAAATTTATATGTTAACTTAACATTTTACATATTAGAAACGACCAATTATGTTTTCAAATTGGTTTGTGTATTGTGGCTAGTTAATTTGCTGCTTTATTGCGATCAAATGTGGAACAGTCGATAATTTATGCAAAACTATCATTTAAATACAATTTTCGTAGATATTTAATTAACTTTCTAATTATTATTTTTTACTGAAATGATGTGGCAACGCTGAACCTACAAATCGGCTGCTTTAATCTTAAAACATCTAATTGCAAAGAAAGTGCGCCTTTGCCGTTTATAAAAAAAGAATTTCGGTGCTTTTATTACGTTTCTTGGTTTAAGCAACTAATGGAGTTACACAACTTTTTACAAGTTATCCAGATCTGGCAGCTCTGCGTCTTTTATTTCGCGAACTCATCTTTTGTTGTAAAAAAAAGAGCTCCCGCGGTATTCAAAGATTTTGAGAGGAGATATTAATATTGAAACTTACGATACAAAAAGGAATAAATAAATAAATATAAATAAATATTTTATACAGAAAATATAGCTTTATTTTATTCCCAATATTATTGCACAGATTTCAAATCGAAAATTATTACATATTTTTTAAAATCAATTGATCATGGTGTGAAATATTTCGAATCAATCTGTCTCAAGCTAAGTTTCTGGTCTATCCATGATCTTGAGTAAGCAACACTTGCATATACTCCAGGAATATTTTCTTCACCACATCCGATTCCCCAAGCAACTATACCAGCAGATTTAAAGCGGTCAGGTTGACCCTTAATTGGGCAGACTAAGGGAGAACCACCATCGCCCTTGCACGTGTCCCTATCCTTTTCTCCTCCTGCACAAATGAAACTGTCGTGTAAAATAAAATGTCTTCCTAAGCGCGTGTCGCGTAAGTTATTTTGGCATTTCGTCCTTTCAACAACGGGTAAATCAATTTTCTTAAGAATTACTTGATATTCCCCATCTTTTCCAAACTTATTTTTTCCCCAGCCTGTTGCGAAACAGCGGTCATAGTCAAATTGTTCTCCTGCATTTGGCAAACAAACCGGTTGAATATTCTCCTGCAAGTTCAATGGGCTTTCTAAAAAGAGTAGGGCGACATCGTGATATAAAGATCCCTTATTAAACTGTTCGTGATAAATAATCTCCTTTACATAGCGATCTTCATGCGGAATCGGTTCATCTTTCGTCTGAGTATCCCATTCACCGGCACGTACTAAAAATAAGACAATGAGCAAATTTGGTGATATTTTAATGAGCCCTATGTAGAGTCTTACCAATTAAAGATTTAGCTTCTTTGTTATGAACACAGTGGGCTGCTGTTAATATTACTTCGGGTGTTATTATGGCTCCTCCACACTCGTACAAATTCAGAGCGGACTCTTCGCGTAAAACGGCAACCATCCATGGGAATTCGGCAAATTCGGCTTCTTGATCCAAAGCTCCAGTTATTTTAAAGGTAACGCCTTTGGGGTTACGATAACCGCATCCCCGATTTGGGTTAACAGGCGTAATTGGTTCTTCCGGTTTGTCCCTCTTGAGAAATATGTACATTGAAAGAACTGAATAATATAAGTAAGGAGATACAACTTTACCTTGTCGGGAATGTTGCAACAGACTTGCAAATAATTTGAGCAAGTTTTTGTGGTTGAGCCGGTGGGTGATTCTGTGTTTATACGAATATCAATTATATTTTCTCCACTGGTATTTATAGTATCGTTAGCACACAGCCATCTAGGCACACATTCTTTCTGGTCACCACAAGACTCATAATTTTTGCGTTCCTCGACAGTGTTAGGCGTTGGTGAAGGATGAGATATAATTGTAGTTGCTTGTGTCGTAGTAGAGCTGAATGCGGTAGGATCTGTTTTGAAAATATCAGCAATAAGATCGTCTAACGATGTGTCTTGGGCAAGGCAGGTGTATGCCAAAAGACATAATAGAAAACACTTTATTTCCATAATCGGTTTTCCTTAAAAAAGATAGAAATATACATTAGAAGACATAATTGATAATTTTTACCTTTCTTTCCAATTGATCAATATGAGCGCGAAATAATAACAACCTGGCAGAATCTGCGAAATATCATCCTTTTTTTGTGTCTAGTGAATACCGGTATTTGTATCGATTTCGATATCGATACGCTTATCGAATCTGACAAGGACATAGCTGTATGGTAGATACTGTTGACACACATATGTACATATGTTTGTATGTATATATTTTATGAATCTTTAAAGATACACTTGAATATATAGGTACAAAGTAAGTACATATACAAAAATGTACAACGCCACGACACATGTATATATATAATTTTATTTAAAATAAATTTTCAAGATATATGTAAACATGTTCCATTTTGCACAATTCAAGATACAGCAGGAACAACAAAGTGATGTTATTTAATCACTTTTAACTTAAAATACAATTCGCATGTACGTATGTATGTACTTCCTAATAATACAAACCAGTTTGCCCCTAGAAGTCATTTAAACATGTACATATGTATGTGTGTAAATTCACATTTATTATACACATCGATTAACTATATACATACATACAATATGTATATATTAATATTGATGGGCTTGTAAAAAAAAACCCAAAAAGATCTGACTTAATGATCTTCATAATTAACTGTTTACTCGCTAATCACAAATACAAACACATATATGTATGTATGTAGAAATATACAACATTTATATGTTTATTATTTTACTTACTAATTATTAATTCGTATTTTGACCAGCAGAAATCGCACGATCTGTTCCACTATGTCTTAAAAATGGTACTAAACGAATATTTCGTTGGCATTCAACTTGAAGTGAGAGCTTTTTGATGCTTCCACTGGCGATCAAATGAATTGAAGCTCCGAATCAAGTTTACGCCAGGGCCGGCTAGAGAAGAGAGCGGTCAGCGAGAAAATGGACAGTGTTCTACACATATTTACAGACGCATGTCTGAGCATGCCCAGTAGCAAATCTAGTGCTATAAAACAGACTGATCATCAACGTATTAATTGTAAACTATTTCTGTATCCTATGATTACATATTTAAGTATTTTATTTCCACACACAGTAAGGTAGTCAAATGAGCTATTTTTAATTAAATTAATTTTAAATTCGAACGACAAATTTCCCACTGGGTAGTTGTAGCTATACGTCGATTACGATGTCAATGGTCATTGTCTTTCCAACTGTGTTATGAAGTGCTTACCAAAGAGTCAAAGCAGGAGTCCCGAATGTGAAATTGATAAGAAACCAATATTGGGTCTCGTTTTGTTTTGAAACTGTGTACATGGGACTGCTCAACTTTCAATATTCATATACACACATACATATCACAGCTCACTTGACAGTGCACACACCCAATCAGAACAGGTTGCTTTCTAATTGGACTTTCCACACAGTTTATTTTTCATACAGTTGTAATTGGAACATGTCAGATTCGCTATGTATCTAGGAGATGATTAACTAGATTTGTGAATAAAATAAAATACAATTACTTTGACGGTAACCTTGGTAATATTCATAATTAACTAAGGATTCTATTTCCAAGCAAGCAATGAAAGAGGTGCTAACGCCATCTAGCGTACTTGTTTGTTAGCTCAAGTTTGTCTGTTCTTGTGTGATAACAGGTTAAGTTCTCCTGTTGTTTAGTTACGAGTAGCATTCTAATCCTATTAAGTGCCATTGACTCGTCAATGATTCAGTTTCTCGAAACAGAGATTATCCCATACACAGACACTGGACACAGATAACCTATGCTCAATTCTCAGATTTCCAACAAATATAAGGCAAACATGAAAACATTTGTAATGATCATTAAAAGGCACACACAATCGAACCGGTTGCAGGCTATACACGCTAGGTGGCGCAAATATATTTTCCCTTTTTTTTTTAATATTAATTAAGTAATTTGAATTGAAATGGATAATAAGCATTAATTGATTTGCTTATCGACGATCTAATATAAATTTCTCTTTTATATTGGGACTTCTTCTATCACTTTTATACACTTTAACTTACATATTTATAACACCGATTTTCTGTTTTCTATGGTTAGCTAGTGTGAATACCACAAACAGAAGGACATGTCACCGCATTTTTAATTTATTTCAGAATTAAACTGGCGAAAAACAGATTCCCTCTTGTGAGATCCCTTTTAATATATTTAATGGATGATAGCTGAAAGTCTAATGGAAACATCTTTTTCTTTACCACTTTCAACAATTGCTTCAAATAAAAATAAACTTAAGTAAGGTACATGCGCGTAGTCAGTTTTGTGCGAAGGGGGACAAACTATTTAAATTAGAAGTTTAACTACATGACTATTATTCTTCGTGAATTTTTTGGAGACTAGCCTTTATAATGTATAGAAATTAAATAAAAATGTATATTTAATTATATTTAATTTCTCAATCTTATTATAAAAATTTCAAGAAAGAGTTAAATTTAATTAACTTGATAATATTAATATGTAGACCCCGAGTTACATAATGATCTTCATTTACAAATAATTTGTATTTTAAAGATTATATTCGTTACTGTCCTTGGTTTTAAATTCAACTTTTGGAAGCTAAATATGTTTACCCATTAATGTAGGAGGAGGAACACTTCTGACCCCTCCTCGGTACACCCTTGGCATGCGGGCAATGTGTAAAATATCTTTGTCTGCATGACCGCATATCTCAACATGTGTGAGTGTGAGTGTGTGTGTGATATTCTCACCATGGCTTCCTATTGGTCGAATTCTTACAAGAACATAAAACTCTTGCCATTGGCTGTCTCTTTTCGGGGGTGTTTTCTTGTTTTGGTGTGGTTAATATTTAATTTTCATAGAACACCATTAGATCCGAAAATATTCTTGTTCAATTGAATTTAGTTATTGTTGAGCCGGTAATGAGATATATTCTCAAAAATGTATGCTATTCGCATTGATCCGTACTAAAATTAAATCATTGCATATTTGCATATATTTTTTGCTAGTATAAAAGGGCAAATTCTCGAGTGCGTTTGGCTTTCAAGAGTGAAATGTCGAAATATACGACAAGTGCTGTGTGCCGGGAATCATCTTCGTATTATTATAATTCTACTTATCCGACCATCTCATCAATTGCGGATATCAATGGTTTAAGCTGTAGGTATTTAAGACAAAATATAAATTAAAATGTGTGCATTGATGTAAACAAAGGGAGTGTAAATAATGAACATATGTACATATATTTTTGTTTGTTTGTTCTGCGTGCAAGATTTATGAAGATCTTCCTATGAAGATGTTACTTCAAATTTAAATCAGCTGCAACAACTTGTTAAAATTACCTCAGAATGTGGCAAATATTATCGCCTGATTTTGCCGACGCATTACTAAGACATTTTTACCCAATATAGTAAATTAATAAAATTTAGGAATTACGTTTTCTTAGAATTTATTCAAGAAAACTTTTCCATAGTGCGATGAATAAAATTACGTATTTATAATAAATTACATAAGTAAATTTGATAGAATTTGTGGAAGCGTCTATTTTTTTTTTGGTTTCTAGGTTTCTGTATCCATAGACAAATTAGCTATCATATATGCAGATCTGTAGTACATCAACTTTTGCACTCTTTAGGCTTTTTCAAGCCTTCCTAATGCTCTCATATTTATGTTATCGATTTGTTCTTTTGCAGATTCCGACAAGAAAGTACCCGATGATATATACTCGCCCATTAATAACCTGAGTTTCATTCCAACTACAACTGTGCGAACTATTAAAAAGAGAAATACTGCAAATAAAAAAGAACGAAGGCGCACACAAAGTATAAACAATGCATTTTCCTGTTTGCGTGATAGAATTCCTAATGTTCCTTCAGACACAAAGTTATCAAAGGTAAATTGGTAATTGGTTAAACCTAGGGGAAATGTCTAAATATAAAATGTACTTTCATAACACAAAATAATGAAAAGAAAAGAACAAAATTCACATTTTTGTTTTTACCCAATGGATCTGGGTAATTTTTATTTCTATAGTAAATTAAGTAAAATATTAAAAAACAAGAAAAGTCTCTTTTCCAAAATATGTGCATTTTATATTTGGTTAAAAAATTACTTGACTTACTATATAAGAATCTAAATCTAATGTTGAACTCTAATTAATTTGTATGTCTCACTTTTAACGGGCTTAAGAAATAATATGATCAGAATATTAATCATTTTAATATATATATTTTTCGCAGATAAAAACATTAAAGTTGGCAATATTATACATAAACTATTTGGTGGACGTCTTGGATGGAGATCAGGATCCCAAAAGTGGATTTCAGGCAGAATTAAAGCTATCAAATCGTAAGGTCTATAACGAGAGAAAACAAAGGAATGAGGTAAGTAAATTCTGTATAAACAAATTTTGGTAAATGTTGAAAATTTATACATTTTTAATAAGGACAAAGAAATGTGTAAATATGTATAAAGGAAGTATTTTGTATATGTATTGTATATATACATATTTAAATATAGTAAATATTTCTAATAATAATAATTTTTAATACCATTAGTTTTTGAGCGTGAAAAAGATGTAGATAATCTTTCGAAATATGAACACTACAGAATCTGTTACGATCTCTATCGGACCCCGTAACAATCTCATTCTCTCTGAAATGATAAAAACACTTGTCTTTTGGTCTAATGTACATTGTTAAATGTACAATGCACGTGGCTGGTAATCAGGAAAATTCTATTTAAGTCATTCCCACCACCCAATCCATTAAGGGATTTTTATAGACCGGGTGTTCGACAATATTTTCACATGGCCCAATTGCATACATAAATAAATAAATGCTTTTTGACAGAGGAGGGTGAGAGTTGAACTGAAGTTGCAAGATATCTCAATTAAATAGTCAAGTGTCTGCAATATATTTATTTATATCTGGCATTTGGATTGGGGATATTAAACAGACTTCATAATTTGGTGGCTATCTGAGAGGCTTTGAATTTGTTAAATAAATAAATAAATGACTTAATATCATATCAGGAGTAAACAAGAATTTTCCTTTACAATTTGCTTTGGATCCGTCGGATTCTTTCATTGCCTGAACGATTTCAGGGATTAATCCAACAGCTCGATGCGGAATTATTTGTACTTCAATCATATTCAATGTGCTTCGAAAAGACAAGACTCCAAAATTCACCTTGAAGCATCGAATCTGAAAAATCATGATCAAAAGAATGCTGTCATATTCAAATTGAAGCTATTTTAGGGCTATATGGTCTTCTGTTTTCAATGAAATTTGATATAGAAGCTTTTTCCGATCAGTTTCATTGACTATATCATGTAGTTGTCATTATAAGAAATACAATTCTTGTCGAATTATATCAAATATGTTGTTATCATGAAAAATCACTTGTTAAATCAATTTTTTATGAACAACTTTTTTCCCACCGAATATTTTAAATAAAGATATCAAAATTAGATATTAATATAAAACCTTTTTGGAAAATAATCAGTAACATATTGAATCTAGGGCAGAAGGACTTATTTTTATCAAACATCTGAACATTTTTAGACACTTCTAAGGTGTATGAAAATGTATATGTATTTACAATAAATATACATTGAATTACGTATGTACATGTGTTCAGATTCAAGTACTTTCATGTAAACAGAAATTCTGTTTATCTCTTTAAAAAAGAAAACACCCCCAACCATTTGATTTTCCTATACTGATACAGTGTCAATTTGTTTGGTTTTTAGAAAATTAAATTCTACTTGACGTAAATGGAAACAAGTGAAATTGCTGTAGTCGTTGGGTAGTCAACTATGAGATACCCTTTCTATAATTTTAAATAACTTCCAAGTTTTTTAGCAATCGTAATAAGTGCTTCCCGTTTGATAAGTGGCGTAACTAAATAAATGATTATCGAAACTAAAGTGACATGCTCTAACACAATTCTATAATACCCACTTTTAATTAGAACTGGGTATACTGGGTATAGAAAACTTGGTTTGGAATTTGTGTTTGTAATTAGTTCAATTTGTATTTAGGAGAAAGCATCCGGAATACAAAACAACAATTATACAATAAGTTAAATACAAAATTTGACTTTTTAGTCCGAGATTTTCAATCCGAAAATAGACAAGCCTTCAAATAGGAGATAACTCCGTAATATTATATTTTATTTGAAAACCGTCATAGTTAACAACTAAATTTCAAAGCTCATTGACACTCTCATTAGAACAAGATAATTAAATGTTGGGTGTGTTTTTCGAAAAGATAAACAAAATCTATGTTTACTCGCCAAAGTATTTGTAGTACATGAATAATACATGCATTCATTGTACATTATGTACACTGTAAATAAATACAGTTGTATATGGACAAAGAAGTATTTGTTTATTTTAAATTTTGGATAATACCCATCGCTACCCGGAAAATCGGAAATGAACAATTAGAAACGCTGCATTCGCGTGTGATCGACTAACAGATACCCGGTGACCAACACATAGTTTCATTCAACATTGTTTCCCCCACTTGAAAACTTAAATCAAGGAACTCTTGAACTCTTTTGTCCCTATACGTACACAAAAAGATAATCTTAAATCGCAGGGCCATCGACTTTTTTGCCTTGAATACAACTATACAATTTTTCCTTTATATTTGCAGAATGCTAGCATACTAACAAAGGGACGTACGGGATGGCCACAAGATGTTTGGGCATCAGAACTTGTTCCTGAACAAAATTAAATATTTATTTATTAAATACTTTAAATATAAAATATAAAAATAATCCATGAATAAAATATTAAACATAATGCAAATTTTCATTCTAACAACATTCT
This sequence comes from Drosophila kuntzei, assembly GCA_035042165.1. NCBI lineage: Eukaryota > Metazoa > Arthropoda > Insecta > Diptera > Drosophilidae > Drosophila > Drosophila kuntzei. The sequence continues at coordinate 1,896,556 of JAWNLU010001919.1, read as the reverse complement.
TGATCTTAATAATTTCTGCAGCAGGTTGAGTTAAAATTAGTTTGCATTTCCAGGTAAATCCACCGCGTAAGTATTCAGTTATTTTAAAAAGTGGTGAGTATGAACCTATATGTATATTGAAAGTGTGGTTATGGAGAAAAAGCGAGTTAATCAGAGAAAGCGAAAAAATCATATCTATTTAAAATTGTAATTTTGGTTTCTGACTATAAAATGATTGTTATTCTCATTCAGTATTAAGTCGTAAAAAGTTTTAGTCAGATATGTTCCACAAATTTCTACAGATTTTGAATTCTAATTACTACTAAAAATAATCAAACGAATTATTGTTAATCCTGATATGACAGAGATTTTTCGGAAATATTTTCGGAGTTACAAAAATCGACCGCCATAAATTTTTTTTATATTTTAACCAAATTATTAATTGTTGGCATATTTTATACAGTATAGTAAATAAATATATTGATACATTTGGTATGACTCTTTATTTCATTTAAAATAGATTTTATTTTAATTTAGCTTTGGTTTTGTAAAACATTCGTGAATATTTATGCAAATTTATATCGAGCAAAGCCTTTACAATTTTATCAATCTAGGAAAGACATGTAGTTTTTAGATTATGAATTTTACAAGTAGTAACCAGAAATACATATGTATTTTAATTTAAACTTTACTGCAATATGTGATGTGCATTTATTGTACATATCCGGAATAAAAGCCTAAAGAAATTACATAAAATTGCATCCAACCGTGCCTGATTAGCTAAGATTAATATGTACATATCTATGTATATAATGTGTAAACTCGTCGTCATCTTGGTTTTTAGCAGGGCATTCAAAATATTGAAGACACGCGATCGTGTGTTTTCAGGTGTAAAAAAGAAAAACGGTTTTTTCCTGACTTTGTACTTGAATTCCAGTGATTGCACATTACATCATTTCAAGATAATTTTCAATTTTCTCTTTAAAAAATAACAACACAAGTGCATAAATGATAAAACGAGATACAAGTAAATATGTTTTTAAAAAAGAAGTGGATTGATCGCGCTTATAAATGCCCCAACGTATAATCTAGGTATTCATTGCTGTTGAGGAATCGGTAGCATCAACATCAAACATAATTTTCGAATATGAGAGCATGGGTGAGTTTTAAAAAGGATATTTCAATTCTCCGCAGAGTTAAAAAATACAAGGATTATTTCAGGTTTTTTCAGTATTCATCATCCCATTTCTGATTCTCGCGACGGAGACACAATCGAGTTCCACTCATAAGGATAGAAATAACTCTCTTAGCCATCGGAACAGAACAAATGCGGACTTGAAGAAACAATCTGTCCATACGGACTATCGGGAATATAGTAATATAGATTCAAATCCACGCTTGAAGCGCGAACATTATGAAGTGCGAAAAAGGCGTCCTAAGAAAAAACGCCAAACTATTCATCTGGCAAAGGCAGTTCAACATGGAAAGCGACAGGCGTTCTTTAATCAAGGTAATGACGAAAAGATCTACGAAACATTTGAAGAAATCCACGAGCATATCAATGAGCCGAGTACCGAAGATGGACAGACTCAGGCATCCGAGCGTTACGAAAGCCACGAAGATAATGTCTCTTCGGGTACAGTGCAGAGCGATGAAGAACAACAAAAACAGGAGAGTCCCGTTAAGATTAAAGTAAAGCACCATCATCACCATCATCATCATAATCATATCAAGGAAGTCATAAAAACCGTGCCAAAACCGTATAAGGTAGAAAAAATCGTTCATGTTCCGATTGAGAAAATTGTGGAAAAAATTGTTCATGTTCCGAAAATTGTGAATGTTACGGTTGAAAGAATAGTACATGTGCCTGTGGAAAAGATTATTGAAAAGATTGTTCATATACCAAAAGCTGTCCATATACCCAAACCATACGTTGTTGAGAAAATTATGGAAAAAATTGTGCATGTTCCCAAACCATATCCTGTTCTAAGAACTGTACCATATCCGGTTGAAATCAAAGTGCCAGTAACCGTTGAAAAGAAAGTTCCAGTTCCCTATAAAGTCGAAGTGGAACGAAAGATTCCAGTTCCCTATAAAGTCGAAGTGGAACGAAAAGTTCCAGTCTACATACACGACAGAGAACCATATAAATATGAGCAAACATACCCCAAAAACTATAAGGATAGAGATGCAGTTCAATTTAGTTCTGATGTTGAGGAAACAACGGGCACTGAAAACTATCCCAGCTTTATAACTCCTCGATTTCCTCCGTATTTCTATTCAAATAAGATGAGTCCATTTAAAAAATCAGAAACCCCACATAATGAGGAAATCCAGAGTATAAAACAACCAACAGAACAACACACAAATATTGATTTCCCAAAGAGTTTTGCACCCACAATGGAGCAGTCTACATCAGAAAGCCAATTTCTACCCATCAAATTTCTAGAGAGTAACTCTCAGTTCAATATTGTTGTGGCCGATAATAACACGTCATTTGACTTGAATCCCCAAATACATGATAATAAATACCATGAACTTCCTTTTCCATTTGAATTTATTCACCTACAACCAGTTCCGTTCAAAAGTAATTTACAATTAGAATTACCATTTCCTGGCGCCTCATCGAATAGCACATAAGGCATAGTTGACAATGTATATACATAAGATATATTGGCATATATTTAATATAATATATTTATAAATTTAATATTAAAATATTTAATAAAAAATATTGTAAAAAACATTATCTGAAATTAATTTGATGAAAATGTTTTAAATCGAACGTGGAATACCCTTAATATGCCGATTAATTGAGACCTGGCCATTTTAGTATTTTGCAGTATTTTGTATTAGGTATTTTTTTGTTTTCCGCATACAGCCACACAATTCCATTATGATATTTTTCGATGCACAATCAACAAATTTTTTGTGACACTTAAAGAAAATTACATTTATTAAGGGGAACATGGAGTCTTTTGAGAATAATGATGGCAATCGTGACGAACTGATAATTCAACAGCAGCGTGAAATAGAAAAAGAGGTGATTAAGGCAATGCATTTCAGTGTTATTTATTAAAGATTTCTGTTGGTTCTAGATTAGCGATTCGACGCCTCTTGTCAGTGAACAATTGCCGCTTACTTGTTTACGTGCTGAATATGATGGCGATGATATATTTAGCGCTAAGATTCAAGAGTTGGCTAAAAAATATCAATTTATTCGACGAACTCGTCCCGACGGCAATTGTTTCTTCAGGGCATTTGCCTACTCATATTTGGAATATTTAATCACCAATAACAGTGCTTACCAAGCATTTAAAAAACTTGCAGAGGCCTCTAAAGAGAAACTTGTTCAACTTGGATTCCCAAGTTTCACATTGGAGGACTTCCATGATACTGTAAGCTTTCCATGTAGCAATTGTACAATATGCAAATTTATCGGTTCCTTTTCGTTTCAGTTTATGGAAGTTATAACGCGTGTTAGTCCAGATAATCCCGAAGGATCCGCAAAAGTTCAGAATGAACTGCATAAAATATTTAATGAACAGGGCTATTCAGATTATGTTGTAGTTTATCTCCGTTTAATCACATCGGGAAAACTGCAGGAAGATGCTGATTTTTATCAAAATTTTATTGAAGGTGATTTCTCCATAGAAGAGTTTCGTCATCAAGAAGTTGAGCCGATGTACAAGGAATCAGATCATATACATATCATCGCACTTTGTACAGCGATAGGGGTTGGAGTGCGTGTTGAATACCTCGATAGAGGCGAAGGCTCTCAAGTAAAAGCACATGATTTCCCTGAAGGATCTGAGCCAACAGTTTATCTTATTTATAGACCAGGACATTATGATATATTATATCCAAACTGTAATTGAGAACAACACATTCATAAAGGTATACAAAAATATGTAAGCAATTATAGTACATAATACTTTTTCAAACAACTCATTAACATACATATATAACTTACACTGCTAATTTTATAAATTTCACTCAAGAATACAACTAATTAGTTGTTCTAATGCGATTTGAAAATAGTTTTATGAAATTCATTTTTAAAATCAATCATTTATCTATATAACAAATTAATGCTTGCTCATTTATTTTACCAATCTATCATCAGCAACTATATTCTGTATTTGTTACTATATAAGTAATAAAAGTCGTTAATCGTTTAATAATCAAATTAATTATTTGTTATTCCAAATCATTATAATGGAAAAGATAATACTGTCAGTGGCCTGTTCTATTGGATTATCTTTTGGAAGAGGTTTTCTCAAAAGAAATTTTCATACACATATTTCTTTTCTTGTAAATAAATGCTTTGACTTATTAATTGTAAATATATTTATATGGTAGCTCATAGAAAGAAAGAGCATTTAAAATAAATAAATATTTGAAATTATTCTAAGCTGAATTCATTGATATATTTTGTCTCTAGTAAATTCTCTTTAAAAAATTGAATTTAAAACCAGTCGAAAAGAGTTTCAATTGCTTGTTAAAGTTATCGTTTTTTAAGCCATTTCCGAATTTTTGCGAGACTTTTAGCAAAAAGATTAAAGTATTTAATTTGAGGTGATACATCAGTATTAATATAAATTTAAATTAATTTATCTAAGTCATTAATTGTGGTTTCTTTCTCAACCTGTTCCGTTTTTTAATAGCTGGTATATTTATAAACAAGTGGTAGAATTATTAAAATAGAAATCCAATAATATATTTACAAGCGCCTGGTAATAAACACAAAATTATCAATTTAAGCTAAAACCGCAGAGCCCAATTAAATATATAAATAAAAAGAATGATTAGTTTGAAGATTATTGTTTATTTATAATATATACAAAATATTATTGCCCTCTACGAAATGCCTTTAAATGCATATCTAACAAAAATAAAAGTTTGGTTACGTAAAATGTGCAACTAGGATAAAAGCTCCTTCACAATTTTGATTCCGAGTCCAACACGGACATGGCTTCATTTTTCTCCTCTTCCAATTCCTTGCTGGTTAGTCCCAACTTGGTCTTACCAAAATCACTAATGGTCAAGCCTTCAACTATTTTCCATTGTTTGTTCTTGATTTCCACGGGGAATGAGAATACCACGCCAACTGGCGAGCCATAGCTGCCATCGGAAAAGACACCCATTGAGACAAATTTGCCTGGGGCAGTTCCATTCCACCAATCGTGCATATGATCGCAAGCGGCCTTTGCTGCCGACATAGCCGACGACATTTTACGAGCTCCAATTACAGCTGCGCCACGTTTTTGAACAGTTTCAATAAATTGACCCTGCAGATAAGCATCATTGCCGACAGCTTCGGTAATTGATTTCCAGTCATCTTTAATGAGAACCTTGCCATGGGCAGCATCTGGGAATTGCGTGGAGGAATGATTGCCCCAGATGATAATGTTGCTAACTTGGTTAATGGAGACACCCAGTTTGGTGGCAATCTGTGAAGCAGCACGATTCTGATCAAGGCGAGTCATAGCCGAGAAGTTTTCCCGTGGAATAGACGGTGCGTAGTTGGCGCAAACCAATGCATTGGTATTAGCCGGATTGCCAACAACGAGCACCTTCACGTCCTTCTTGGCCACCTTGTCAAGGGCTTCGCCTTGCACCTTGAAAATCTTCACGTTAGCGGACAACAAATCCTTGCGCTCCATACCCTCTTTGCGGGGCATGGCGCCGACGAGGAATGCGGCGGAAACATCCTTGAATCCAACCAGAGGATCTGTTGTGGGAACAACCTCACGCAACAGAGGCAGCGCACAATCGGCCAGCTCCATAACGACACCCTCAAGTACGCCAACCATGGGTGGAATATCCAGCAAGTGCAAAATCAGAGGCTGATCCTTGCCAAAAACTTCACCCCTTGCGATCATGTAGAGCAGGGAGTACGCGATTTGGCCAGCAGCGCCAGTAACTACGATACGAATTGGTTCAGCCTGTAAATACGTAAACAATCGATTAGTGTGATACCAAATAATCAATCAATAATAATAAAATAAATGATACTGAACAAGAATAACTATATAGTTGGAGATGTTACATACATTGCCACAAACTTATAATCCCCTAGTACCCTTTGGGTACTGGGCTATAAAGGGCAAAGGGAACAAAAACTGCACTCCAAATTGCAGGCCGGTTCGCCTGCTCTGAGCAGCTTTTACACTAATTGGCAATCACGCAACACATTCAAAGCCACAAACAAACATGTGGCAAGATAAGCACAATAGGCAATCACTGCGCTGCTTCTTCCTTCCTCTTTAATTGCCACCGGGTGAGATAAAGAACTTGCTGCATAGCAAAGTTCAAATCATAATTGTGCAACTTTGTCAATATTGCTACTAATACAGAATTAACACTTTCTCAGATTGATACGTCTTAATTAAGCTGGACTTGGCAGGGTCAGGAATTTGTCTCCTTCTCGTGGTAAAATAGAGGGAATTTAATGACCAAGAATCTCGTCTAATAAAGGGATATTATTCCAATTGGAATGTGAGACTCAACGTGAGATCCAATTACAGTTGCAGTCATATTTTTAACTTTGTCAAAATAATTACCTGACACTGTATGTGTATAAAAACAATGTTTATGTAATTATTGAACTTAATCTTAAAATTGTATGGACATTTTCTTGACAAACAAGTATATCCACATACAAATATTTATGCAATTTAGCGGTGTTTACTGTATTCTGCCTATCAAAAATTTCTGGAACTGCATTTAACCAGTTAAAACAAAGTAAAAACATAATTTGGCAAAAGATACGTCATGTATATAATAAGTGAAAGTAGAAAATGTTCTCATTTGTATTCGTAAGAATAATTTGTTAAAAAACTAAAGGTCAAATGAATGTTATATGAATTTTGATTGCAATGCAAATTTAACAAATTGCAAACGTTCATAATTAAATTCCATGAAAAGTATGGGCAAACGTTATTGAAGAGTTTGATTTTTATAGAGTTTAAGGAACTGTTGTTTATCTCACCATTTTTTCTGTTGCGGTCCAATCAATCTGTGAATAGAAACTTCCAAGTTGTTATTAAATCGTTGAGCTTTTCTGCGGTCTCTTTTTTATTAAATGCACACACACACGCCAGTGCTGCCAAGGCAGCTTTTTTCCGCCGATTAATCGATAACACGACTTTTATAATATTCTTCTAAATAAATTTAATTGAAAGAATTTGAAGAAACAAATTCTAGCAGCTGCTTTATAAATAATACATAGCTAGGATAGTATAAAGAAAAATCATTGATAATAAATATATTTTATGCAGTAATGCTCATTGGGAAAAAACTGACGCTACCTAGTGGAAACGAATCGTAACAAATCATTGAGTCATTGTTTGAGAACACTAAATAAGTAAAATAAGGTGTGCGTTTACCAACACTTGCATCAAAATAGTAAATAATAAAAATAGAATAAAAGTTGATGTTCGAAAACAATAAAAGAAAACCACAATATTATTATAATTCGCTGTTACGGCAATTCAAAACAAAACCAATAAACGAATTAATAATATTAAACTGTTGAACAAAAAAACAAAAGATGTCTACTGAGGAGCTGCCCGACGATTTGGATAAACTAAAAATAACACCTAAAAGTGAACATATTAAATTGCGCGATAGAAATCCATTTTACAGCACAAATACTACATTGAGCACAGTGTCTGCTGGCGAATTTATTCCAAATACAAAGCATGTGCATTGTAAAATGCGTCGAATGAGGCGAAAATCGACAAATAACATCGATGACTGCGACATCAAGAAAATAGACAATGGAGACGCTGAAGATGGCTTTGAAATTGTGAATCCTCTACGTTGTCTGTCTGAAGGGCAAAAACTGCAACTAAAAAAGCACAATGTTGCTCTATCAAAGAAGAGTCTATTGCGCGAGCCCATTTTGCGAGTTGTGAATGATAATTTACATACGAAAAGTACTTTTGGCAGCCATATCCGTCGAATGATTCCATTACATTTAGATGAAAAAAGTCGCACAAGTTTTCATAAATCTCGAAATAATAATGTCAGCATTAAGTCTAGTATAAATAACGTTTGCAGCTTCCGTGAGCTAATCAGCGAATGCAATATCCTACTAGATGAATCAAAATCCAAGAAAGAAATTGTGGACAACACCTGGCACTTGTCTAAAAACTTCACCATATGGCAAAAGACTACGGCAGAAGCTCAGAAAGAGAGAGAAGAGAGTGACCGTGATCGGGAGCGACCTTCAATTGCCACAAGTGCGAGTGCGAGACTCTCATGCTCCCAGGAGGCCAGCAACAATGCAACAACAAATCCAAGGAATTGCGACGATGTCACCATTGGCGAATTGGCCAGCTACTTCGATACTATGGTGCACATTCCCAAGAAAATGTCCTCGATGGCGGAAATGATGTACATTTAAGTTGTTGGGCACTGCCAAAATTATACATATGTTAATACATACATACATACATATATAAACGCATAACTGTATATATACAGTTGGTCAAGTAATTGTTTTAACAATGAAAAAAATTATTTTATTTTGCAAAAAACACTTTCTTGGATTTTATGTTAACTGTTTATATTTCCTTACAAGTTTTAAAGTAATGAGATCCGATGAATTAAGCCATAAATAAGAAACAAATATGTAAACTTTATCTTTTCAAAACAATTACTTGTATAACTGTATATGTGTAAATCTGTATATGATAATGATGTATAGATATGTGCTTAGTTGTATATAGACATAGTATTTGAATGTCATTAGATTAATTTTATTTAATGTACATACATATGTAAATATATAGTATGTATATTAATAGATTTACGCATATTTCGGTATAAATGAAAATTAAACTAAATATGGTTTTTAATTGTGTAACAAGAAGGTATTTGAAATTAAGTCTTGATTTGAATTAAAGTTATATCTGTAAGGGTGTTTTACCTAAATTCTGCCCAGATGTAATTACTCATGGGGATTTTGAACAAAGAAATGTTATTGCTTATTAGCATTGATTCCAAGTTGCATTTGATGTTGAAGATAGCATAAGACACAACTTTCAAAGTTAAGTATTGGTTTTTCAATTTATTGTTTTCATTTCAAAGGTTATATGTTTTCCCCTTTTGATAAATATCTGTCTAACTTCTTGTAGAGCTGGTTGATAATATTTCCCACAGATCTTCAATTGGATTAAGTTCCGTACTGTCTTCTGGCCACTTGAAGAATCATTACTTTCTAGCCGAAAAAATTCGCACAAATTTCTGAAGAAGTTTGCAGTAGTGTAATATTATTGCCAGCAATTCTTTTGATCAGATAACGGTCTTCCTCCGCCAAGTGTGCTCCGCGTGGATTTCAACAGTAAAATCAGATTTACAGTGCCTAGGAAACAAATTCCGCTGTGAGACTCAATTTTTCTGGAAAAAATTAAAATAAAAATATTAACAAAACGAAATTGCAAATACAAAAATTTCTAATGCAGGTTTCGGACCCCAAACCAAATCTTAATTTATTATCCGTAGTTGCTGATAGCAGTTGTTTATATTAATAAGATGGAAACCACCCAAATTAACATTAAAAATATATTTCTAATTAAAATAACATCGAAATCAACTATCGCATTAATGCGTCGATATAAATATATCGATATATCGTTTCAAAACGAATTGTCGCATTGTAGAAAATCGATACGTCAATATTTTTACATCACTAGTATGAATGTGTATTGTACATATATATATGTATGTGTGTTTTCAATAGGCATTTAATTTTAGGCAATATTAAATTATAAAATTTAATACTAAAATAAACTGTGAAAAATTTGCAAATGTGCATTTAAGTGAAGATTAACAACAATTGTAGGCCGAAGATATGCAATGCCGAGCTATAATGCTTAAGGTAATTACCGAACTCACGTGTTTGTGTAAATATAAAATACATTTGGAAAAAATATAAATGTTTAACGAAAATATAATTAAACAACATGTTAGTGTTATTTTGCTTTAAAGTGGGCATTTCAATATAGTTTTACATAACATATACGCATCTACGTTTCTGAAGGTACAAATGAAGAAATAAGTCTGTACATACATACATACGTATGAGTGTATGTATATAGAAAGTGCATTAAGTAGAGTACACAGTATATACAGACATACAAATGTACATTTTTTTTATACTTATATTGCGTATTGGCAAAGAGTGTGTTATTATTTGAAAAGATTGTCACTCCTGACAGTTAAATAAACAAGAAATTGTAGTCAATAAATACATACATACGTGGGGACTACTGACTCAGGAATGAAAATATCAATATTTGTTCATACATATGTATGTCAAATAGATGAAGACTGGTTCTTACATATTTACATGTGACCATACATAACTACACTTGTATACATAATTTCATTACATACATTTATGTGTACTTATGTGTATGCATGTGTACATATGTACCTTTCTTTGGCAATATTGAAAAAAAATATGCAAATCAGCAACAAAAAAAACACAAATTGTATATACCAATATTGCACTCCGAGAAATTGAATATTTGTTAATATTTGTAACGAGGCAGTTATTAATTTTGTAATTTTTAGAGAAATTGTTGCAAAATTATAAGACAACAAAATTCTCTCTTTTTTATATTGATCTTAATATTACTTTGTGATTTTTGTAATTTCATAAGGTGTATATTATGTCCTTGATCTTGAACGCTACTTAGTTCTGATCTGGTACTTTTCTTTATTAAATTTTTGATATGTTGTACCTGCATATTTTATACTATTTTAACAATTTATAATAAAAAAATATTTTATTATTGAGTATAAATCAATATACATTAAATTTATTTATATTTACTAGTCTGCTTTTAACGGGAGCAAGACTATTCATTTTTATCATTAGTTATTCTTATTTTCTAATACTGAATCTATCTTCATTTCAGGTTTAACTATCCCAAAGTGTGTATTTTATTGGACATTAGAAAGACAATGTAAGTATGATAATATATTAATTAAAATAAATGCACCCAATTGTAGTAAGTATTCTTATATGGATTATAAAGGATCTAAAATTCTAGCACTATTGTCAGGATTTTCGACGAGGAAGCTTTCCACTTAAACATACATTTTACGAGTAGGGGCTGCTTCCTGCTTTTCTGTTGTATTTTTTTTTTATTATTGATTTTTATTTTTCCTCCATTGGCTTCTTTCACTTTTCGTCGTCAACTTGATTCAATGGACTCAGCTTTTCATGACTCATGCGAGTTTTTGATGATTGTTGACACAAAAGATTTGGGCTGCAACAACAAAACCAAACAAAAGATGCGTGCGATAATAGAAATGTAATGTGCAAATATATTTTGAATCATAAGTAGTTTACACATAATCGACAACAAAGGAAAGCTGTTTACCAAGTTATATAATTATCTAAGTAAATGTCAGCTAGTTAGTTTATGCATCTATTTTACACATATACTGAGTATATTTGTATACTTTTCTCTTTGTCATGTGTATTAAAATAAACTGAATATAATTATAATTGCATTTTACAGATGGGCGACGTCGATCCAGAAACGTTGTTGGAATGGTTGTCCATGGGACAAGGAGATGAAAGGGACATGCAATTAATTGCCCTAGAGCAGTTATGTATGCTTCTTTTGATGTCAGATAATGTTGATCGTTGTTTCGAAAGGTAATTAAAACCAATATAATATTACAATTAATCTTTTTAGTATCAACGATAACGAATTCGAGCTTAAAAATCATTTATAAAAAATCTCAGATTTAATCTTTGACAAACAGGATAAATTAAATCAATTTTTGATAACAAATTCAAAAATAATTTGTATTTTATAAAATGTAATCGTTTCTTTTAATTTTTATAACAATTTATAATAATAGTTCCATTATGATTTTTCAATACAAATTGAAACTATATTATTATTTCATGTTTTATTTATTTAGATACAACAAAAATTGAATTTATTATTTAATTTTAATTTTATAAAAGTTTTCGATCCCTGCTTTATATCTGGATTTTCCAGCTACAATATTTTTCGACGCATTAACAATTCTTTTGCATTTGATTTGCAGTTGTCCGCCTCGCACATTTTTGCCAGCATTGTGCAAGATATTTTTAGATGAGCTTGCACCTGAAAATGTGCTCGAAGTGACCGCGAGGGCAATAACATATTATCTGGATGTATCTGCGGAATGCACACGTCGAATTGTATCCATCGATGGCGCAATTAAGGCAATCTGCAATCGTTTGGTTGTTGCCGATCTTTCATCAAGAACATCTCGTGATCTTGCAGAGCAATGCATTAAGGTTCTTGAACTCATTTGCACCAGGGAAGCTGGAGCAGTTTTTGAAGGTAGCGGACTCAACTGTGTCCTTTCATTTATTCGGGATAGTGGATCTCAGGTTCACAAGGACACTTTACACTCGGCAATGGCTGTTGTTTCGCGACTCTGCACCAAAGTGGAGCCAAATTCACCCTGTATTGATAATTGCGTTGAGAGCTTAAGCACTTTGCTCCAACATGAGGATGCAATGGTCTCGGATGGCGCTTTAAAATGTTTTGCATCTGTTGCTGATCGTTTTACAAGAAAATGGATTGATCCCGCTCCCTTAGCTGAATATGGTTTAGTTACGGAGCTATTAAAACGCCTGGAAAATGCTGGTGGTGCCAGTAATCATCATTCTTTGTCTGCATCGAAAATAAGTGGACCACAAACCGCAACCGCACCCGCAACTCCATCCCCAAACCCAAACCCAACACCAAATACGGACCGTTTGAACGATAATGTTTCTGGAACTGCTGCAAACACATCCAACAAAATTCAATCAAGTGAATCATTTCGATCACCACAATCAATTTCCACAACCATTTCATTATTGTCCACATTGTGTCGTGGATCACCTTCGATTACGCGGGATATTTTAAGATCTCAGTTGCCGAATGCAATTGAACGAGGCCTCAAAGGCGACGAGAGATGCGTGCTCGACTGCATGCGATTTGCAGATCTTTTGCTGCTACTTTTGTTTGAAGGTCGACAAGCCTTGAATCGTGGAAATGCCAACTCCAGTCAGGGGCAATTGGCGCCGCGTCCAAAAAGAAATGACGCCAGCAATGATCGCACACATCGTCAACTTATCGATTGTATTCGATCAAAGGATACAGAGGCTTTACAGGAGGCAATCGAAGCTTGCGGCGTCGATGTTAATTGTATGGACGACGTTGGACAGACACTCCTAAATTGGGCATCCGCCTTTGGAACGTTGGAGATGGTCGAATACCTTTGTGAAAAGGGAGCTGATGTCAACAAGGGACAAAGAAGTTCATCTCTTCATTATGCTGCGTGCTTTGGACGTCCTGGCATTGCCAAGATCTTGCTGAAATTTGGCGCTTATCCAGACTTGCGAGATGAGGACGGAAAGACGCCTCTCGACAAGGCACGAGAAAGATCAGATGATGGCCACCGTGAGGTTGCTGCGATTCTGCAATCGCCAGGAGAATGGATGTCTTCCGGACACATGCTTGCCAGCAAGGATGGCCAAGCGTACACATTAATGGAACCACGAGGTGATCCTGAAATGGCACCCGTCTATCTTAAATTACTGCTGCCCATATTTTGTCGAACCTTTCAAGGCTCCATGCTCAGCAGTGTGCGACGAGCCAGCTTGGGACTCATCAAGAAGATTGTGCAGTATGCTCATCCCTCGGTGCTTAAAAGTATCTGCATCAAATCGGATGAGGCTACAACTTCAATTGCCGCTCAAAATGTTGGCAACTTGTTAACCGAAGTTATTGCCAGCGTATTGGATAGCGAGGTAAACTTGAAATCTATTTAATTATAAATTGAAAAACTAAAAATGTTTATCTATTTATAGGATGACGAAGACGGTCATTTAATAATCTTGAATATTATTGAGGAACTCATGTGTAAGACACAGGAGGAATTCCTTGAACATTTCGCCAGACTCGGCGTATTTTCAAAAGTTCAGGCTTTAATGGATCAAGGCGAGGACGGTGGATCACAGCTGCTCACGGCAAGCTCTCAAGATTTGTCTGCATCATCACAGAGATGCCCAGTGCTATGCATGCCGCATAGATCAGCTTCAGGCATGTTTACTGAATTTGATAAATTGAAAATATAATATTAATTAAAATCTTATTTCTTAGCAGACGATTCTATGGAAGATGCTAAAGAGATTCTGCAAGGAAAGCCGTATCATTGGCGGGACTGGAGCATTTGTCGCGGACGCGATTGTTTATATGTTTGGTCGGACTCTGCAGCTCTGGAACTTTCGAATGGCTCCAATGGATGGTTTCGTTTCATACTTGATGGCAAGTTGGCCACAATGTACTCAAGCGGAAGTCCAGAGAACGGCAACGATAGCTCAGGTAATTAAATATTTATTGCTTACAACTTTAATTTGGAACTACAACTATCCTGTTAATATTTAACCTGAAATCAACACTTTAAATAGTTAAGGAGTGAAGGAGAGAGATTACTTTTCAAGTAGCTAAACATCTTTTTCTTGCAGAAAATCGTGGCGAGTTTTTGGAGAAACTTGTTCGTGCCAGATCGAGTGTGAGTCCTGGAACGCCATCACAGCCGATATTGCCCACGGTGTGTGTGTTGCGTCTTGTGGTTGGCAATTGGGTGCTGCAATCGCATAAGCCAAATCAACTGCAGATACACAATACGGAGGGACACCAAGTGACCATATTGCAGGATGATCTGCAAGGATTCATATTTGAGAGCAACCGGGGAACGAAACATTCATTCACAGCTGAAACATCATTGGGTGCAGACTTCGCATCCGGATGGTCAACGGAGAAGAAGAAACGCATCAAGTCAAAGACGGATGTGCAAAAGATACAAGTGCGCAACTTATCGCGTGACATTTATAACAAATACTTCAAATCAGCTCAGATAATACCGCGTGGTGCTGTTGCGAAATTAACAGCGATTGTCAAGCAAATCAATTTGGCAATTGAACAGCAACGTATGTGTAATAATAGCACATGGTCAACCACATTGTTCACATCGTTGACAAACCTGTCACAGTTGATACATGAGGATGGCGTTGTGAGTGCTTATGAAATGCATTCCTCGGGCTTGGTTCAAGCATTGGTCGCTGTGCTGTCCAATAACTATTGGGAAAACAATTTGTCGCGCTGCAAGACCAACAAAATGTTGAAGGAACGCATCGATATATTCAAGAAATGCATTTTCGGTGAATGCAGCAATGAAACAAACAAATACGATACGAAAAATACGGCCAGCATTTTAATACAGAAACTTGTCGCTGTCTTGGAAAGCACAGAGAAATTGCCAGTGTTCCTTTATGATGCACCCGGCACTGGATATGGCCTACAAATACTACAGAAGCGTCTACGTTTTCGGCTGGAACGTTCGTCGTGTGAAAGTACGCTTTTTGATCGCACGGGACGTACTCTCAAAATCGAACCCTTGGCGACAGTGGGACAACTTGCTAAATATTTGCTTAAAATGGTAGCTAAACAATGGTATGATCTTGATCGCTCCACTTTCTTCTATTTGAAGAAGTTGCGCGAACTTAAACCCGATATAACATTCACACACGGCTTTGATTTTGATGAAGAGGGCTTAATGTTTTACATTGGATCGAATGGAAGAACCTGCGAGTGGGTTAATCCAGCGCAATATGGACTTGTGCAAGTCACCAGCTCCGAGGGAAAGACGTTGCCCTATGGCAAACTCGAGGATATATTGTCGCGTGACAGTGTCTCTCTAAACTGTCATACCAAGGATAATAAGAAGGCTTGGTTTGCCATCGATCTGGGAGTATATGTTGTTCCAACCGCATACACTTTGCGTCATGCTCGTGGCTATGGACGATCGGCGCTTAGGAATTGGCTATTGCAAGCCTCAAAGGATGGCATTAATTGGGTGACGCTCATCACGCACGTGGATGACAAGAGTTTGGTCGAACCGGGAAGTACGGCAACTTGGCCAATCATTTGCGCTTCGGATGATACAAAGGGATATCGACACATTCGAATCCAGCAAAATGGTCGCAATGCATCTGGACAGACGCATTATTTGAGCTTGAGTGGATTTGAGATTTACGGACGTGTTGTGGGCGTTTGTGATGACATTGGCAAGACGATCAAAGAAGCCGAGGCAAAAACAAGGCGCGAACGGCGTCAGATTCGCGCACAACTCAAGCATATTACCAGTGGAGCACGTGTTGTGCGTGGCGTTGATTGGCGCTGGGATGATCAGGATGGTTCCTGCGAGGGTACAATAACCGGAGAGATACACAATGGCTGGATTGATGTCAAATGGGATCATGGAGTCCGAAATTCATATCGCATGGGTGCCGAGGGCAAATACGACTTGAAGTTGGCCAACTTGGAAAGCGTTTCGGTCTTCGAGGGTGGCAATGCAATTGCTGGCGCCAAGAAGAATGATAAAGGCAACGTGCTGACATCACGCAAGTCAAGTTCGACTCCATCGCTTCCAGAGGCCACTGAGATAAATAAGAACGCTGAGGATGCATCCAATCAAACAGTTTCGGCTGATAATCTCGCTTGGAAACAGACCGTGGAGACGATTGCAGAGAATGTATTTATTTCGGCCAAGTCACAGATTACAACGAATCAATCGAACGCGGCCTTGACACGGGAAACTCAAGCGACATTCAGTGAAGCTGGTTCCGGATCCGATCAAACTTTAACAGCTAAAACAAATATTCCATCACCATTAATACGCGAATTGGAGCACATTGCCGACTTGTCCACAATCAACAATTCAATGCCCACAATAAGCTCAAGCAATGTCTCTGATTTGGCCACAATTTCCGAAGGATTATCCATTGTCGAGATATCAAAGGATGGCAGCAGTCCAAAGTCCGCAGAGTGTGAATCATGCGAAACAAGTTCTGGCGTGGCCAGCGATGTCAAACGCGTCTCTCACATTGAAGAGAACAACAAGATGAATGCCAGCAACTCGGTGAATAATGCAGCTAAAGGATTGTTGATTAATTTAAAGCAAACGAATTCCACTAGTACCTCACATTGTGGAGCTGAATCTCGAGAGATCATTGATAAAATGCGTGATGGTGCAGATATGATAAGGAACAACACCAACAACATTTTGTCGGCTGATGAATTGCATCTGCATCGGGCAAACGTATCGGGCGGAATTAAGGGTAACACAAAGGTCTCGGTCATCATACAGTCGGGTAATCTTCAAAAGAATGAACCAGCAGATGGAACTGGCAGTGAAGCCATTAAATCTTCCATTCCTACGACTTCTGATGACGCACCAGCAATTTCAGCGTTTGAGAATATGAATCCACAGATTTCCAATGATGTTGTCTCCGTTTCGAATCAAATGAGCATCAGTGTACCCAATCTGACAACCACATCATCCTCAGAGGTCTCTTCAACATCCGAGGCAGCTGTGCACAGTGGATTCCTGGAAACATTTGCAGCTATTGCCCGTCGAAGAACATCACAGGACACGCACAACGAGGGGAACCAAACAAATAAGACAAATGTCAATAAAACTGAGCATAGCAATCAGAATGTTGGAGCCAGCTCGTTTTTCCCCCGAGGTCCCAACTCGGTAACAAGTCTAGTTAAACTAGCCTTGTCCAGTAATTTCCATTCGGGGTTATTGAGCACCGCCCAGAGCTATCCAAGCCTCTCATCGAATAACGAAGCGAATTCTGCATCGAATCCAACAAATATGAAAGTTAGCCAACAGCCCGCACCGTCGATTAATCCTACGCTAACCATGAGTCTCACATCCACTTCAAGTGACAGTGAACAAGTCTCGTTGGAGGACTTTTTGGAAAGCTGCAGGGCGCCAACTTTGCTCGGCGACATGGAGGATGAGGACGATATGGACGAGGAAAATGATGAGGAGGAGAATGAGGATGAATACGAGGAAGTGGGTAATACACTTTTACAAGTAATGGTCTCGCGCAATCTCTTAACTTTCATGGATGATGAGTCTCTAGAGAATAGACTGGCTGGCGTGAGCAAGCGTAAATCCTGGGACGATGAGTTCGTTCTAAAACGACAATTTTCAGCCCTAATACCAGCATTTGATCCACGTCCGGGTCGTACCAATGTCAATCAGACATCTGATTTGGAAATCTGTCCGCCAGACACGAATTTGGAAAGTTTCCATCAAAGTAGACAAACAAACAATGAACAGACAATGCTGGGATTGAAGTTACGTGGCCCCGGAGTGGGAGGAGTTCCGGATGTTGAAATTGATCTGGATAACAGCGATTGGACTATATTCCGTGCAGTGCAGGAACTACTTCAAAATAGTCAATTAAATAAGAATGATAAATTCCGTAAGCTTTGGGAACCAACTTACACAATTGTCTATCGCGAAATATTCCCAGCAGTTCAGGAATGCACCTATTTGGAATCGGATGAGGGACAAAATACACCAGGAGTCTCATCGAGAAGCGGAGCATCTACACTATCTCCAAACTCACCAGTGCATGGCGGATTAAGCGTCACAGATACCAATTTGTGCTCTGTTGAGGATGTCCTCGAGTTACTCATCCAAATCAATGGACTCAATCAATACGAATTGGAAAGTCAAGAGCAGAGTTCATCAGAGAATTCTTTGCTACCAGCTGAGCTTTTTATGAGCAAGAAAATCACGAATAAATTGCAACAACAGATTCACGATCCTCTCGTGCTGTCGAGCAACGCTCTACCCAATTGGTGTGAGGATCTCAATCAATCTTGCCCATTTTTGTTCCCGTTCGAGACCAGGCAATTATATTTCAACTGCACTGCATTTGGAGCATCTCGTAGCATTGTTTGCTTGCAATCTCAGCGTGATATAACAACGGAACGCCAGAGGATTCCCATTATGAGTCCAAGGCGCGACGATCAACACGATTTCCGTGTCGGAAGATTGAAGCACGAGCGTGTTAAAGTTCCACGAAACAAGGATTTACTAAAATGGGCAATTCAAGTGATGAAAGCCCACTGCAATCGCAAGTCTGTGCTTGAGGTTGAGTTCTTGGATGAAGAGGGCACAGGATTGGGTCCAACTCTGGAATTCTATGCTTTGGTTGCCGCTGAAATTCAACGTTCGGATTTATGCATGTGGCTTTGTGATGATGAACTAAGCGCAACTCCCGACACACCTCTATCTGATAATATCGAAGACGCATCAAAACCAGTTGGATATTATGTAAACAGGCGAGAGCAAGGAATATTCCCAGCTCCCTTGCCACAAAACTCGGAGATCTGTGAACAAGCATCCAAGTATTTCTGGTTCTTTGGAGTGTTTATTGCCAAGGTGTTGCAGGATATGCGACTTGTCGATATGCCTCTATCCAAATCGTTTCTACAACTGCTTTGTCACAACAAATTATTACGAAACGATTTAAAACTCAAGACCAACACACGTTCTCAAGATCTGATGGCTAGCTCAACTCTTTCCAAGGACTCGGAGTTGACAAACACGTTCTCCAATCTGTTAAATGCCGATCTAACACAGTCCAGTTGGTTTAGTGGAATTCTCAGCATTGAGAATCTAAAAGAAATTGATCCAACACGCTACCAATTTTTAATCGAATTACAAGATCTATTGATGCGAAAGCAAGCAATTGAATTAGACAGCAGTCTCCGCTGTGAAAATAGAAAGGAATTAATTGATAATCTTAAATTGCGCACGAAGAATAATATTGAAGTATCACTAGACGATTTAGCCCTAACATTTACATACTTACCCAGCTCATCAGTGTATGGATATACATATGCAGAACTATTGCCAAATGGTTCAAATATCGAGGTCAACATTGACAACCTGGAGGCATACTGCGAATTGCTTCTCAACTTTATGCTACAGGATGGCATTGCCAAGCAAATGCAGGCCTTCCATGATGGATTCTGTCAAGTCTTTCCTTTGAATAAACTGGCCGCATTTAATCCTTCGGAAGCTCGAATGATGATCTGTGGAGAGCAAATTCCCCAATGGAGCCGCGAAGATCTAATGGCATACACTGAACCAAAGTTGGGATACTCCAAAGAAAGGTAAGTTTCATCTTAATCAATTTCTATAGTTTTTTCTTTTCTAATTATTGTCTTTTTTTATTCTTAGCCCTGGATTTCTACGTTTTGTTAACGTTCTATTAAGCTTATCGGGTGCTGAACGAAAAGCTTTCTTGCAATTCACAACTGGTTGCAGCAGCCTGCCTCCCGGAGGATTGGCCAATTTACATCCTAGACTTACGGTCGTGCGTAAAGTTGACGCCGGACAAGGAAGTTATCCATCAGTGAATACTTGCGTTCATTACCTGAAGCTTCCCGACTATCCGTCTGAGGAGATAATGAAGGAACGATTGTTAACAGCAACTAAGGAAAAAGGGTTTCATTTAAATTAAAAAAAAATATGTATTTCGTTGTAATGTTTATTCAAATTTGAACTGGTTTAGCGCTTTGCAACAATTTAATATGTAAATACTAATCAGACTAGAAATTAACAATTCCACTTATCCAAAATACTGTAAAATAATTATAACTTAGTTATCACATTCAACTTTTCCAAAAAAAAAAAAAGATTATGCTGATAATTTGTGGTAAAACTCAAAACGTATTTTAATAAATTGCCTTTGATGTTGAATATCATTCTTGTGATCTTTTTGGTGTCCGGTGAGATGGATATAAAAACGTCAATTATGTTCTGGGAAGCTCTACAGCTCATTATCATCCATTAAGTTTTATAATATTTGAATAACTAATGGCAAATAAGTAGTCGTATCACTTCTTAAAAGGTTTCCAGATTAGACAACTCTTTCTTTCATTTCGTGATTGATCACTATTATACCGCGAATTCATGAAATGCTCCGTATAAACGTAATTACAGTCTCGGTATTTTTATCGATTTTACATTTACGTATAAAGAAAATCAATTCAAGTCGCGGCATACCCTTATTAATCTACGTTGTAACTATCGAATTAAACCAACATATATCGATATTATTTCACATCTCTATTAGAGATTAATATTTTCTTATTTGTTATTAGTCAGCTTTATTTTGAATATTACTTATTTATAATACATGTTGGTGTTTGATTTAAATGGAAATAAATCTCAACTCTTCAAAATATGCGTTAGTTACGCGTCAAGCAGAACTAATTACATATGTGAACTCTGGAATTCTCTCTTCCTACTTGGAATGCAATGTTAGCAACAGTTCGGACACGCACTTGGTGAAATGTATTGCTGAAACTGGAGCATTAATAAAGATTATTGAAACTATAGACAGTGAAAAGTGTATTGTTCAGTTTGTAGAGTTCAATAATCATGTTAACATACAGCTATATGAATGCAGAACATGCGATTTGGTCAAAGTCGCAGATGACATTTGGCCATATGTGATTAGTATTGTGAGTCCGGAGCATCGCTTACGTTTCGTTGATAAGAAAAAGAAATGCCTTTGGGTGCTTAACTTAAAAGTCAACGATATTCTAAGTGTTCCCGGAGACTCTTCTAAAAAGGAAACTTGCTTTGATTGCATTATACGCTACATAGGCCCGGTGCAGGAATTGAATCCCGTTGGATACTTTTTTGGACTGGAAATTTTGGTGGGTGTAAATATGTATTTAATATAAGAAAGACTTAACTTATATCTGTATGTTTTTTTAGCAACCCAACATCTGTTCTCCACAAGCCAACGACATTCCTTTTGCAACTAAATATCTGGAGTGTGAACCCGCTTTATCAATATTTACCACAGCTGATCGGATAACTCCAATTTCAAACGAAAAAAGTCAAAAGTTGTCTGCCCGAAAATTGATCAATGACACATTTGAAAAGGTTTATACAGCTATTGTACCAACCGTCTTAAATGTTCAACGTAATGAACAGAAGAGCAGGAATCCGCCAATGAATAAGACCACAGCTTGGCAGGAAGACAAGCATTTCAAAAGTGAAGATTGTAAAGCTATAAACAAAACAAATAATTATAATAATCAAGAGTTCAAAATATCTAACACAAGCAATACTTTACCTTTGGAAAGTACAAATCAAGTCAACGATAAGGATGCAATCATTTTTCACAAAAATCCGCTTCTTGAAAATAAAATGCATTCTTTAAATAATTCTTCTACAATGAGTAATAATAAAGATAGAGAAATTATTGTTATAAATCAGAGCGACATTGATGAGTCGACGAAAAAAGAGAATGTTATTGTTATAAACAATGTGCAGGAAAAGGAAAATGTGGACTTAGCCGATTTGTTGGGAACGAATTGGCCAATAAATGCTGGAGGAGCTGCTGTCATTTTAAATGGAAAATCAAGCGATAACAAATTGGAAAAATCTACCGCTTCCACACATGCTTCTATTGTGAAAAACAAAGATTTTTCGGAAAGAATAATTTCACCTATAGAAGGCAAACCAACTGCAAGTACTGGTGAGAACATAAATATTTTTCATAATACATAAATCTTAATATTTCAATATTCACTTTGAATTAAATTGCACTTTATTGTAATTCATTTTTGTGCACTTATAATTTTTCCAAGAATATTACTAAGGTCGTTGATCGTTGACAAACACAGAAAGTATGTTTTTTCTTGTTCAGTGGGAAGAGTTGAGTTGATTTAGCCACAGATTTCCGTCTGGATAAGTTCAGCATTCCGTAAATAGCTTTTCTCATTCGCTCTAAGCATAAAAGTTTATTTTTAGACACCTTATAAATACTGCTGCAAATATGTATAAAGTCTGTTAATATTATAACTTAGTTAACAAATATAGAATTACTAAAGTTTATTTATCGGAAAGTTGATAAATAAGTAATTATGGGAATTTGATTACTTTGATATGTGAACCATATTCTAATTATTACAGGGTATAGTACAGTCAATCATAACGTTGCTTTGTTGCAGTTCATTTGGTATAGATACACATGTGCTCAGTGTAAAAATAAATTTGTCGCGCTCAATATCAGAATGTGAGCGTATTTCAACAATAATAAACGAGAACAATTTTGCATTGTGTACCTCTATTTTAAAACAATCAAATTATAAGAGCTCTTTGATTTATTTAAATTATCGTGTGAACAATAAATACAAACTATACATATATTTGTGTACAGATTATATTAACTTATTTATGTATAATCAATATTATGGATAATATTCCATTGACAGTTTTGGAGTTTAATGTAGATCATAATTTTGCCGGTATATAAAAATGGAAGTTCCCTTATTTGACGTAATATATTTAATTTTTTTAATTTCTCTTTATGAACTTTAGATCGAATCAGTTTAACTTACCAACAATTACATGAGATACCTGGAACTAAACTTGTCGTTGGATCTTTGGTTGAGGTGATCGATTCGGGAATATGTTCAGATTTATATGGTGTCATTCGTTGGATTGGCATTTTTTCTGATTCATCAAACATATTTGTTGGAATTGAAGTTGAAGATGATCCAAATTTAAGGAATCTTACGACATCCGATGGAACTTATAAAGGCGTTCGGTAAATATTGTATTTTGTATAACATTTCAAATGTTGATGTAGGTTTAATTTGATCTCTCTTTGTTCTCGAGAGTAAAACATTTCTCTCAATTGAAATCGAACTAACTATAAATACATATATCATTTTCGAGATTTTAATAAATACTTTAATGAAATGAATATTTTCTTTTAGTTTATTTCAGTGTCGTGAAGGTGGAGCTATTTTTGTACCTTCTAATAAATGTACCAATGATCGAAGATTCCTCGATGTCGAGGGCAGTCACTCTGCAAGCATGATGTCTAATGATACCAATGCAATAAAGTTCGGACATGTTGATTGTCCTCCAGTTTTAGGTGCAGTCGCACCATTAAGTAAGTGTTATATTAATTGACAGATATTTTTGATTACTAACTTAAATTCATTTATATTTTTAGGAATACACAATATAGAGGAACTGGAGGAAATGTGCGGTAAATTTAAAGGCATTCAAGGACACCACAATTCCTGCTATTTAGATGCCACATTGTTTTCCATGTTCACTTTCACAAGTGTATTTGATTCCATTTTGTATAGAAGACCAGGTCCACAGGTAATTTAAATTTAGCTCAACTAAAAAGAGCTGTGTTTTTAATATTATTGTTAAAACTTTCAGGATATTTCGCATTATGGTGCTGTTCAGAACGTTTTACGTGATGAGATTGTTAATCCATTGCGGAAGAATGTCTTTGTCCGTGCTGATCGCGTTATGAAACTACGTAAATTATTGGATCAGCTAAGTTCCGTAAGTGGTTTGACCAGCGAGGAAAAGGATCCGGAGGAGTTTTTAAACAGTTTATTATCTCAAATAATGAGAGTAGAACCGTTCTTAAAAGTACGTAACATTATATTTAGAAAATTAATTATAAATTAATTAATATCGAATTATTTATAGCTAAGTTCTGGACAGGATTCTTATTTCTATCAACTGTTTGTGGAGAAAGATGAGCGACTGACTTTTCCAACTGTTCAACAATTATTTGAGCAAAGTTTTCATTCATCCGATATAAAGTTGAAAGAAGTTCCATCATGTCTTATTATTCAAATGCCTCGGTTTGGAAAGAGTTACAAAATGTATCCCCGAATTCTACCTTCCCAATGTCTGGACGTAACAGATATCATTGAGGACTGTAAGCATATAATTAGCTTCTGTATTCTACAAATTTATAAATTAAATTTTTATTTAATATACTGTAGCACCTCGTCAATGTTCCGTTTGTGGCAAATTAGCTGAATACGAATGCCGTGAATGCTTTGGTTGCCTACAGTCAGGTTCCGGTCTTGAGTCGACGGCTTTCTGTCAAAGTTGTCTGAAAACGGTTCACATGCATTCTAAAAGGTAAGTTATAATTAAAAACTTGTTTATAAATTAACAAAATTTACTTCTTTTTCTATTTTTAGAGTTAATCATGTATCGAAAAAGTTATTTGTACCAAGGGATTTCAAGGTAATGGCTGATCACATGATATTACCTAGAATTTACATGGAGCTTTTTGCCGTTGTATGCATTGAAACATCACATTATGTTGCATTTGTCAAAGCCGGCTCGGGACCAGATGCTCCATGGTGTTTTTTCGATTCAATGGCTGATAGAAAAGGTAAAAAATTAGAAAAACACAATCATAATATCATCAACTAAATGTTTATAATTATTTTAGGTGAAAAGAACGGGTATAATATACCTGAAATGATATCCGTTTCGGAGTTACCCAAATGGTTATCGGACGAAGGCGCTCGCGCTATAAATGAAAGATCGTCAAAGGACAAAGACTTACCTGAACACGCCAAGCGTCTTTTTTGCGACGCGTATATGTGTATGTACCAAAGCACGGACGTTATGATGTATCACTAAACCTTTTTAGTTTATAAAAAGATATATAACTTAATATAATAAAACTGTACGATAATATATATATAATATTGTCATTTATTCGATCTAGACTTTGTGCTTAAATTGCTAAAGCCGTTGTCTATATTTATCAAACCAAAAAGTTTATAATGTTTTAGATTAACGTTTTCAATACACTTTTTGAGGATGCTGATGGACTTGAAGGGAAGGTAGGTCCTTGAGCCAGGTAATCTATCATTATCTTTATACTCTTTGGTTCTACTTGTCGTGGGAGCTCAGACTTTGGAATACTGCCGCTTTAGAATCTCTTTTTAATTTAAGAAGAAGTCGACTTTCTGGTACCCTGCCTTCTAAGAAAAAACCCATTTTTAAGACTTAAGTAGGATCAGTTTTTGGGCTATTTTTATCCAAGTAATAGCTTTAATGCTTGAATATTTAAAAAAATCTTTAAAAAATTTAAAAAAAATTATATTACATAGTTAAACCTTAGATATGGGTTTCTATTGATAAACTTATTCATATTATAAAATAATTTTAAAAAGATTTAAAATTAATAGGAATAAAATGTGTTAAACTGATGAAAAAGGTACCTAAACTTTGTCATGGGAAAGAGTATAAGATGCTCGTACTGAACGAGGAAGTGAACACAATTGTAGTGCCGAATTGAGTAAATTTGATAAAAACAACCCCATCAGAAGAAGAGTAAGTCTCTCTCTTTAAGAGAAAATTGCCCAAACGGTGTCCACTTTTAAATTTCAACTTATGCTAATTTATATACAAGTATCCTATAAATAAATAGACGAAACTATAAGCATATGAATAAAAAAATAATATTTATATCAGAATATTTAAAATATGGGTATTATTAGAGAATTTTGTTTATTACATGGTTGCAAAACTTTATCCACCCTTAAGGAGCCTGTATTCATTAGTATACATTTCTACACTGTGGGAAAAAATCAAGGAGAGACATTTAAGACTTGTTTGTCTGTTTTTAATTAAAGTAGAATATAATTTTAAAAATTAAAGTAAAAATAACTTTAATATTATATGTGCTAATAGTACATTTAATTCTAAAGCTAAGCCAAAATTTAAAATCATGTAAGTCAAAGGAAAACAAAAGAAATCAAATACTATTGCAATATTCTATTCTTTAGGAAATTAATAACTATTGAGCTAATCAAATTTTAGAATTCTAGTTTATCAAAAACCACTTTTCTGACTAAGCTTAAACGTAATCCTAGTTTCTGGTTGAGTTTTTTTCCCAGTGTATTTACAGCATTTGTGGTATGCCGCTGAATAAAAATCCTCTCAGTACATATCTGGCCAGCAAAATTTTGTGCAATTCTTAAGACAACAGTCGAATGTAGGTTTCAGTCCCGGGTTGCCTGTCGCTGGGTAATGGTCTTCCATAAACCATAAAATACTACTGAAAATCCCAGTGTTTGCGTTTTTGGCTATCATTGAAGTATGTATGTGTGTGTGTGTGAGTGTGTGTGTATATGCACAAGTATGTGTGTATATTCTGAAGGTTGTGATTTTATGTGCAGGAAAAAGTAATATACACATGTACATATCTAAAAACCTATACACAAGTGTAAAAAATATCTAAGTACATAGTATGTAAAATAGTGCTAATATCAAAATAACTGTCCATGTCTACATATGTATGTATATGTGTGTATGTATGTAAATATATAATGTGCAATAGTTATGCAAATAAAATGACAACAATTTGGATTTGGATATCTGTACATACATATATATGTACATAAATACCGCAATATCCTATTTCTGAGTACATAGACAGTGCAAATGTAGGCGTGTAAGTGTGTGCAATTACATACATATATTTATACATACTAAAGAAATAATCATTTATATGAGAATCTAAAGAAAAACCCCAATTTATACATATATATATATATCTATGTCCATATATACATGTGTGTTTTATATAATAAATACACAACTAATTTATTGACATTCGTAAGTAAATGTGATTGTAACGTATACGTAATATAAATTTATATATTGCTTCATATGAGTATGTATGTGTGTGTAAACACACAAATACATTGAAAGGAATTTAAATGTCAAATAATACCGCTTAATACTGCATATACTAAATACATATGTATTTATTCAAATGTCAAATAATACCTCATATTCGCATACATATGTAAATACAGTTAGTCAACAAATTGTTTTGATAAATTTTATGTTTCTTTTAGATTTAATAACAATTTAAAAACTAAATTGGGCTCAACTATTTATTAAAATAAAAAACCAATAGTAAACTATTTTCTTTGTCAAATGAATTACTTGACTAACTGTATGTATATATGTATGTATGTATGTATATGTACATTGCATGATTTGGCAAATTCTTTTAGTTTGCTTATCATGCTTTGCCCATATTTCATGAACAGCTATTTTCCATAGTATATCAACTATTGTTACCTTATATCCTTAAGCACGTGTCAGAATCTTAGATTAAAATTGAAAAAGCACATTATTTGAACGCTTGAAGTAATCGTGTTTACACGGTGCAAAAACAAATGTCACGCAATTGAATTGCAACGCCAAATAAATGCTTTAGTTATAGAATGTACATATATATTAAATTATAATTATAATTATTTATTATATATGATAAATAATTCACTAGCTTGAAAACCAAATAATTTTAAGTATTTTCCAGTAATCGAAATATAAACGCTTGTCACATAAAAGGAAACTCCTTACTGTGATAAGTTCAGTTTTCTTTCTGTAACGGCCTATCAGTAAATCAGTAAAATTGCCACGGGCGGAAAATGGGGGTCAATGTAAATTATGATAATGCAAAGGAAGGCCAACAACAAGCTTTTGACATTGTACGTTAGCATCATTTTTTCTTTGTCAATGCATTGTATCTCATTCAATCCCGAAGGCTGCCCAAGTGCTCTCTATATTTGATGCTATTTTAAGGTGACCAGATTAGTTTGATCATGGTGGAATTACAAACTAGGTGACCCTCACATCCGCAGCCTCTTTCTTGGGATCTTACTTTGTTGCGAAATTCGTAAACCAAAGATCTATTTAATCACCTATTTAATTCACATTATTCACCACCAATACTTAGAAATTTAACTTGTTTATTTATATTTATAAGCTGCGATCACGATGAAATTATAAACAAGCTAACGTATTCCTGTCTTTTATCAAATTACAGATACAATTAGAAATATCCAATATGTATTAATTCTGTATTTATTTTAAATTATATTAAAAAGTGCATTTGATTGCTCTTGATCGTAATTCTGTTGCCTTTTCTCGAGCACTATTAAAGAAATTTCGAGGAAGTGTAATTGAGCTCAAGGCCTTGTTCAGGTAGTATCATTATAACTTTTGTGTTTATCTAAGGAGGCGAGACTTATAACCGTGGGGGTGCATCGGACAAAAGGACTTCAAAGATTGAGAAATAGAAAAATCAATACTACTTTAACCTGAAGGGCTTTTGAGGGTTTTTTTTCCTGTTGTGCTAACATTGCAAAAACTGGCATTGATAATTTTTATTAAAAAATGCTTAAACTCTGAACAGATAATTAAAGCTGTGTACAGGGTATATCATGGTCGAGTTTCGTGATTTTATTATGAACTGACTCTCTTAAGAAAACAAACTTAAAGAGTTTGTTTTTTGACCTTTGAATTTCTGTTACCTACGATTTAAAGAGACAGGTATTATAATTGGGAACTTTGCCAAATTAAGAGAACAGTCTCTTCGAGACCTAAACATTTTTATATAAATACCTAGCATAAATGATAGATGTAATAAATATTAATGTGATTTAATTTTCAGGCTACAAAGCTCCGATTTTTTTCAGTCTGTGATCATATTTTCAATTTTGCGGAAGGAAAAAAAGATGGAAAAATCATCTTCATCAACGCTATCAACACTATAACTTTTATACCAATAATGTGAAGGGCGCCAGATATATATGTATGGCAATATATCATCAATGTATATAGGTAAGAAAGTCGCATAAATTTTACACAACTTTTTTACTGATTATTAAAGAAATTTCTAGAGCAACGATTAAATTAGATATATTATTATTATATATTAATTTTATTTGTAGGAAGTTGGTATGCCCAATTTTTACTATTAAATCAAAGCCGATGACAAACAAAGTTGGGGCATGATGATTAATCAAAAGTAAGTAGATTTTTAAGTAGATCTGAAATAATGCCATCTAAATTATTGAGAATAGATTGACCTAACTATTTCCTCTTTATTTAAACCCATTTCCCTAGCTTCTTACTTCCGAAACCGTCCGAAGCACACTTCGACTTGATATAACTTCGACTCATCAAAATTTGTTTTTTAAAACGTCCTGTTTGGATTTTAGAAAATGCATGCCAATGCAGCTTCTGATCGGGGTGGGTCGTGGAGACTCCCACCAGATGAGACCTTACAGGTTCAGGATCCAAAGCAAAAAGATCAAGACTTGGATCTCGATGAAGGTCACAACTGGCGCAGCATTATCTTCTCCTTACTGGTTATTAGTTTTGTAATAGCTGGTATAATAACTGCTATATATTTATTGGGGTATGTATATCATATATTATATTACAATATAAATGAATTATATGTATATTTTGAACTTCTTATAAAATTGTTAGAAAGTTTTCAGAACAATAATTTTAAATAAAAGTAGAATATTTATTTCGAATAAAGGGATAATAATTTGTAATATAATATTATCAAAATTTTAAAATGAAATCTTAAATAAAATAGAATGTGCAGATAATGTGGTTGAAAGACTAAAAGAAAAGTATTATCAATTTTCTATTATAATAATAATATAAAATTATTATTATTATTGAAATATACTAAAAATAAAAATAATGTTTAATTTTTTTCAGATATGTGGATGAACTCTTGTATTGGTCGGGTCGACGAATGATACTTGATGAATATTTACAGGGCGAATTGACGCCGACTAGATTGCAACCTTCTTGGGTGACAACGAAGAAATATGTATTTCAATCAGACGATGGGGGGCTTTCCATATTGGATACGACAACGAACTCAGTTAATATATTAGTAACAAATCATACAATTCGTCAACTGAATGTACGGGGATATCAGTGCACGCATGATCTTAAATATGTGCTCTTCAGGCACAATGTAAAAAAAGTAAGTAACTTTGATGATATATTTCGAATAATGGGTATTAATAATGAGTGAATCAAAGATATTTCAGAAATCGTTTACTGCGTTTTACACAATCTATGATGTAGATAATGATCATCACATGCCAGTAAAGTTAAAAGACTCTTCAAAGGTACAAAGAACCCGTCTTCAATATGCGGCCTGGCTGGGAAATACAACGTCAATCATTATTGTTGCTGACAATGATATATTTGTACGACAATCGCCTTCAATGGAAGAGGACATCCGGATAACAACGACGGGCCATGAGAATAGTATTTATAATGGAGTACCAGATTGGCTCTACCAGGGTAAAATGCATTACCTTCAAATTCCCGTCTTCCTCTTTCATTATTATTTCATTATTATTATTTTTAGAGGAAATTTTTGATATGCCGGAAGCTATTTGGTCGTCCACTGATGGAAGTCACTTCATGTTTGCCTTATTTAATGATACTCATGTCGGGATGATGACATATCCATGGCTATCATCTGGAGCTATTATCGCTGGTAGCGGTATGACATCGGGCAGCTCATTTCCGGAGACTAAAAATGTTCGATACCCAACGCCAGGCACTGCCAATCCAGAAGTCCAGCTATGGATAGTTGATATAACTAATTTTATGTCTATAGTTAAAATGGAATTGAGACCACCCCCTTCTATAATTGGACAGTAAGTCCAATACACTAATTTCTTTAACTTAATCTTTAACTAAACTATATTATTTTTATTTCTTACAGAGATTTTTACCTAACTTCAGCTAGTTGGGTCTCCGGTAGCAATCATCAAGTCTCTGTGGTTTTTATGGTACGATCTCAAAATTATACCATAATCGCGACATGCTCAAAAGATCAAAATTGGACATGTTCTGAGGTGAGTGTACTAAATATAATTATGTTAAATCAGCGATTAAAACCGAAACGAATATCGGTTTCAGTTACGGTTTCGGTTATGCTCGAATTATGGTTTTCGCTTATCGGTTATGCAAAATCTTGGAGTATCGTAACGGTTATCGGTGTTTTGTATGATTCGGCTTAGAAATACCGGTATTAAGGTTTTCGGTTGACCAAAAAAAGAAGCGTTATTCATTGTTTTACATGAAAAAAGAATTAATGCTCTAATTAGCCTGGTAAATAATGTTATCTAGTTACTGGAATGTTCTAGCATAGTGTCGATTTAATTATAATTTGACCTCATATAAATTTGGTTCATTTGGTTTGAAAATTTCGATTATTTTGATTTTACTGATTTTTAATAATTTCGAACGTCCATAACTTTGTCAAAACTCAACCAATTTCCATGCGCAATGTAAATTTGTGCATGACTTTACCTCTAAATTCGTTCTTCATTTGAATTTTGTTCATTTTAGAAAATTTTTGAAAATCGAATTTTTTTGAAATTTTACAGTGTTACCCCTTTGTCTTTTTTGATTTTTTCGAAAAAATTAAAATGTTCAAAATGAATGAAAATTTAAATGCAGAACGAATTTATAGGTAAAATCATGATCAAATTTACATTGCGCATGAAAATTGATTGATTTTTGACAAAGTTATGGCCGTTCAAAGTTATCAAAAT
Organism: Drosophila kuntzei; assembly: GCA_035042165.1. Lineage (NCBI taxonomy): Eukaryota > Metazoa > Arthropoda > Insecta > Diptera > Drosophilidae > Drosophila > Drosophila kuntzei. Next base: position 1,864,418 of record JAWNLU010001919.1, on the reverse strand, counting down.
TGGTCAGTTTCTGCGATTACCATAACCGAAATTAACTCATATAAATGAATCGGTTACTAAACGGTTATTTTAGTTCAAAGAGTTTCGGTTCATGGGTTTTTGTACAGCGGAAAAAATTATTTTCGGTTACGGTTTCAGTTACGGTTACAAATTTCAATCGGTTTTAACTGGTTTAAGGTTATGGTTTCGGTTAAGGTTTTAATCCCTGTTTTAAATAATATCATAATATATTATATCTTTTAGATACATTCTGAACGAGCTCCTGAAGATGAATGGCTAGATATATTTCCACATCCCGTCTTTGCACCAGATGGCAACAGTTTTTTACTGCTCGCAGGAATTCAGGAGTCGGGAAATGATCATTTTACGCACATTAAACACATTACCATCTCACAGCAAAGGATTTCCGTAATATCTCATGGCCGTTATGAGGTACATATATTCTTAATGATCTTTATGTGTATATCAAAAGTTAATCGTTTTTTAAATTAGGTATTGAAAATTCTTTGTTGGGATACTGCAAATCACATAGTCTATTATCTGGCTACACAGGATAAAAAGCCTGGCCAAAGGCATCTCTATTCTGTCAAGGATCCCGTTCATGATGATACTAGAAAGTAAGCAAAACATTCTCTAATCTCTGATTTTTTTGATTAAACATAATATTCGTTGTTTTCAGAAGCGAACCACAGTGCATTACTTGCGATTTGGGCGAAGCACTTTGGAGTAGTAGATATTATTATGTCAACTGTTCCCATTTCGACGCCTTCATAACACCCTCAACCGGTATTGCAACCAGCTATGGAATTGATTTCTACATTCTAGAATGTCAAGGTCCAGGATTACCTGTCTCAGGAGTTCATATGCAAAAAACGCACAGCCTTGTCAAAATATTATACGATACACGACCTTTTTATACTGAAAGGCTACAGAAACTGGCACTACCTATTCAAAGATCTTTCGAAATTCCATTGCCCCACGGTAGCCGAGCTCAGGTCCAACTACTTTTGCCACCCAGCTGGAGAGAGGAGCTCAGGGATGCAGCATTTCCTGTAGTCGTTGAAGTGTATGTCATAATATATCATCTTTCATCTTATTTCCATATTACAAATTGAAAGAAATTTCTCCAATACGGTTTAACAAAAAAATATATATATATATTTTTCTACAGAAATGGACGTCCAGGATCGGAATCAGTTTCGGAGAAATTTCGAATAGATTGGGGTACATATATGTCGTCTAGAAATGATGTTATCTACGTACGCTTGGATGTCAGAGGAGCAAAAGGTCAAAGCAAAAAAGCCTTATATCGTCATTTGGGAGGCGTAGAAGTTCAGGATCAAATATCTGTATTAAGGTGAGCTTCAAATTATTGAGAATTTATTATAAATAAACTTATATTTATTTTTGTATACAGATATCTTCTGGATACCATAAGTTTTTTAGATGAAACAAGAGTGGGCATTTGGGGCTGGGGTTATGGTGGTTATGTGACCTCCATGGTTCTGGGCACTCAACAAGATGTCTTCAAATGTGGAATATCGATCTCTCCAATTGCTGATTGGTTATACTACAGTAAATTCTATGAATATCCTAGGATTTGTTCTTCTCAAATTAATTATTATCTTTGTGCAGATTCCGCATTCACTGAACGCATATTAGGACTTCCTGCTGAGAACTATAAGGGATATGTGGAAGCTGATGCAACGCAACGAGCTCGTCTTATCAAATCAAACTCATTTTTCTTAATTCACGGCTTGGCAGACTCTACGGCACCCTATGTTCATGGTGTTCAGCTGGCCAAGTCTTTGACAGAAGCTAATATATTATATCGATATCAGGTAACAAATATCTTAGAGAAACTCGAAACTCTCTTGCTTGATTAATACCTCATTCAAATTCCGACATAAAGACAAGAGAGGAGAAAATAATTTAAGGAAATTTCTAGGATATTTTAATAAGAAAAACATTTAAAATTAACAAAAATCTAGTTGATTAATGTTAGGAAAAATAGCATTCATTTTTCGATTTTATTTATTTCCTTTTTAATAGTAAAGGTCAGTAATTATATTTTCCCTAGTTTTAGTTTCTTCTTCGCAATAGTTTCCTAAGTTTTACAAGTTGATCTATTCATCCGAATGTTAACACGGGAAAAGGAGAACCAAAGTCAAGGAAATTTAAATAAGAAAAACATTTAAAATTAACAAAATCTAGTTAATTAATGTTAGGAAAAATAGCTTTGATTTTTCGATTTTATTTATTTCCTTTTTAATAGTAAAGGTCAATAATGTTATTTTCCCTAGTTTCTCCTAAGTTTTACAAGTTGCTCTATTCATCCGAATTGAATTATGATATTCATTTAATGAAAAATTTAATATATTCACAGACTTATGCTGACGAAGGCCATGATCTCAATGGAGTTTTAGAGCATGTCTACTCATCTATGGAACACTACTTTGCGGAGTGCTTGAGCTTGGATCCGGATGATACTAAGCCCGATTTAGATCAAAACATGGTACCTGCTGAGTAGCAGACTTAGAAAGCTTCAATGTGTAAATAGAGTAGGTTAAATATTATCTTCATATGAGTATTATATAGACTTCAAAACTGTTATACTATAATAATTGCATAAATTTGTTGTATTCTTTTTTTTTTTTAACTCATTGAAAACGAAAACACGGCTCTTGTAACGCTATATACTAAATAATATATTATATTTACATATAATAGGCATGTCATTCAATATCGTTCCGATTAACTTTTTAATTTTGAAAAGCATTAAAATGTATACCATTTATAAGAAAGAAAAAAATGACAAAGAGTGGAAAAATAGTGAGATATTTGCTAGAAAATACGAGTTTAACTTCCTTATATGTACATTGCTTCCGTTAACAGATCTTCCTAGAGTTTACACAGATTAGTTAATAATGTTTTAATAAATGATTTCTTCAGATTTGTATGATATTTACAAACGAAGCCATAAGAATTTGATTTAAATAATTAAAACGTTTTGATAATAATGTCGAACTTCTAAATGTCATCATCAAGTTTTTATTCATAGCTTCAAAGATAAAATAAAATAAAGATACTGTTGATTGTACGATTAACTAGAAAGGAAATCATCAAGTAACTTCCATTGATTTTTTTGAAATGAAATGAAATGAAATGAATATTATTAATTATATAAGTATTAAATTAGATAAGTTAATTACAGTAAGCAATTTATAATATAATATAATATTTAATCGTAAAGAGCTGATTATTAAACTGCACTCTGCAGATGCCATTGCTGCCACACCTACCCCTCTCCAAAATGTATAGACCCCGTTGTCCTAGCTACTCAATTTGGTTGTTATTTAGGCTTGCAGGCAAATTAAGGGCGGCTGCTCGGTCGATTAGGAGATTAACTAATCATTTGTACAACAATCGTTTAATGCTTATTATTTTGTGAATTATCAGTATGTACATAGCACGTTAGGAATGCATACATACTATGTATGGATATAACTTCAGCAATATCTATATCCTGTTCCCATCAGATAGATGGGTCTCAAGGGTATCGTTCTAGGCATGTCTGTCTGTTTTCATTTCAGAAATCATTCTCTACTACAGGCCTGGGTACAGGGTATCGCTGAGTCGGCCACTCTCGACTCCATCATCTTTGTTTTTTTATTTAATTTAATTACACAATTATTCGAATTGATCTTTGGACATTGTTATTGTTATTCAAAAAGAAAAACGAAATAAATCAAACTATGTATTTGTAAGAAATTCATCTTTAGATCGACTCTTCAGGGGGGGAATCCCCAAAAATGTTGTCATATTATTATAATTAATTAATATCCAAATGGCTATAAAGATTGCTTCACATTAATGTTTTGTATATTGTATAAAAATATTGGAGCATAAACTGAGTGTTTATTAAATTTTACAAAGCGACTTAAACAAAAATGTAATCTTCGGATATCCGATGACGTCGTGTTAATTTGTTTACAATTATAAGGTAAACATGGTGATTAGAAAATTTTACATCTAGATTGTACTCGTATGTAATTGTAATTGCAACGGAATTTGTTTTAATCTTCCTTATTTTTTAAAAATAAAACCATTCTATTTTATTTAGTAATACACAAAATACAAAACAAAAATTGATGTTCATGTTTTTATAATACTTAGCAAGCGAAATTTACTTGATTCTGGTGTGAGGTTGTAAAACTTTTTCTAGATGGAATCTGTTGGCAGAAAACCAGAAACTTAATAGAGTATATATCGTATAAGGTCGTCAAGGCCCTCTTTCGGAAAGATCTTCCACTTGTTTATATAATCCAATGTCTGATATTCTATTCCCCTATTTCAATTAAAAGCAACCCAATTTGGAAGAGATATTATCTCAATTCCGAAACACCCAAATAAAAAACAATCATTAATTTTATTTTAATTATTATTGCGAAAACCAATAACAATGTTATATATATATTCACATATATATTTCAACCAATTCTTACTTATTTAATTTTACAACAATTGTTTCAAATGAATCGATCTTTAATTTTTCAAAATAGATCTGTTCATTCGATTTACTGAGCATTCGAATTCCACTGTAAAAGTTCGATGTTAAATCTAATGTAACCTTCGAGCTATCGAAATTCGTGGCCGAAACAAATGAGAATTTTCGTGGATAATTGCGTACTATAATTAATATTGGTATCTTGGCATCATTATTAAGTAGTATTTGAGTGTTGGACTTATTGCTATTTGACTTGCAGATGAAGTTCTTGTAAATCGATGGGGATCGTGACCGCAGTTCAATCATGTTCTTAACCGATATTAGGCTATTGTATGACTTGAAATCCACATCAATGTGACTCCAAACTTCTAGGAACTGATCTGTATAATTCAAGTCATGATTCTGAGCAATTGCGATCTGATTTGAGTGCAAAATATTTGGCGTTCCAGGCAAAGTAAGCTGCATAAGTGTAGCGGCAAATATCTTTTTCGGCTTATTTTCCAGATCCAAATCGTTCTCTCCAATTGACCAATGAATCCAGGTGCTGTCATCGCCAGATGGTATTTCTGCCAAAGCACTTTGAATGCGATTCTTGATTTTTTTCGTATCACTTTCAATATTTATAACAACGTCAACCAAATCGACGTATTCGAATATTAAAGATGCATTTGATTTCGGTGTTGCTTTCAGCAGAGATTCTTCAACAATTATAACTCGATCTTTGCCAAGTATACGTTTCCATGCAGCTAAACACTTTAATAATGCCACATTCTTGTCTAATGTTCCCAATCCCTTCAAATAAAAGCCATTTACTCCCTGCCTAATCCAATAATCTAAAGAATCTCCAATTAACTCAATAACATCATTCTCATTTCTGCCAGAGAGAACCTGCTGTAGTGGAAAATCTAAAAGCAACGTCATATTGTGAGAATGTAAGTCATTAGCCAACTTTGTCAGATCACTCAAATGGCCAAGCTCCGGTCTTATAATTCGCATCGATGACGCATTCATGTTGGACAGTTGAACAGTTGGGAAAATTGAGTTAAGACGGACTCCCGAAATACCTAAATTAGCAAAATAATCAATGCCATTTATTAGTCCTCTGATATCACCAATTCCATCATTATCTGTATCTTTAAAGGATGTGGGATTTATCTCGTAAAAGACGCTTCCCTGGTACCATTCAGTTCTGCAGAAGATTTTAAATATTACAAATATGTTAGCAATTTATAATCAATACTTACTGTGGATTACAATATTTTGACATACTGGCAATTTGGGCAACAATTATAGAGCACATGGCGAGGATTCCAGATAGAAATACAAAAAATGAACATTTCCTGATCAGCGGCCAGTTCCAGGATACAAAGTTGGGAGTTTCCTTTGATTTCCGCCTGTGCGTACTGGATTCCTGAAATTATGCAGAGTTACGAGTACTTTAATAATGATTTTTCTGAACAAGTAATTAAGTTATGGTCCCCAATACCAATATTATAAAATAAATGCCTCAAACAACAGAAGAAAATTCCAATTATCATTATATCTGTACTTTTTCACTTGGTTTATTGTCTCACCTGATTTACTGTCATATTGTTGTTCTGTAAGTGATGATAGTTGGTCATATTGAAGAGGTTTGTCGATGTGTCCATGGCATCCATAGCAATGCCGGTACTGCTACCAGATGAGCTCGTTTCCGCCTTGCAATCTGTATTGCTGATATTGGATGAGATAATATCGCAGACACCAACGCTGGGACTAAGGGGATGTGATAATAACTCCGCACCCAAAGCATTATTTCTTGACAGCAATGGACAAATCGAGGCCTCTTCATCGGGTAGAAACGTAGAAGCCGACGGCGATTCAATTAATGTTTGTGGAAGCTCAACTTCAAGAAAGCTTGGCTCCGTGGATATTCCCATGTTGTCCATGGTTCAAAAAAGAGTTTAATCTAAAAAAAACATAATTTATTAGTATATTTTAAGAAAATATTTTCTATATATGTATTATTAAGACAACTTCTTCTTTTTCAAATTTGTGAGAAAATATTTTTAATTATTTCAGAGTTACTGCCCCAAACTTTAAACTTGTGAGATAAAAACACACGAAAACTAGTCTTAACCGCCATGGAGGGAGAGACCTTGAGAGTCCTTGAGAGATTTTTCTCGAGTCAAAATTAATGTATGCATCCCTGGAGCAAGGGAGGGGCAAAATGAAAGAAAAACGACTGGAAAAAATGTGATTGCTGCTTTTGTCATTTTAGCGGTGCCGCAATTCATTTAAATCATTTAAGAGAATTGCTAGCATGGCAGCTTATTGATGCTCAATTCGAATAACACAATTATGATATATGGGCACGTGTGTATAGATATACATACATATGTACGTACATATATGTATGTATGTATATTTATACATACGTATGTTTACATATATCTTAATGGTATTCATTCGATACACATATGAATAGTTTATGCATATCTTAACAGCATATTAACGCCTAATTGCACTGCTATAACACAATATATGACTAAATGGATTCGAATTTATATATTATACAAATATTACAATTATTTATACTATTTATAACGTTATATAAAACTTGCTCGGTATAAAAGTCAATAGATGAAATCTGGTGGAAGCGCTCAACTTTTAAAACGCGCATGCGCCGTCAAGCTCTTAAATGTGCAGTATCGATAGTGACAAATTTATTTAAAATAAACGATATGACATTTAATCGATAAGTAGCATAGCGAGGATGATCGATAAACGATGATGCTGCTATTTCGATATAAGCTTTTCGAAAAGTTCAAATTGCGTTCGTTGCATGGAAACCAACTTAGTTACGCATAACAACCAAATAGGCGTTTATTAAATATGTCAAACATAATTATTAACAAACATAATTGGAACAGCAAACGGAGAACTTGTATATTTTGTGAATATCTCTGTTGCAAAGATTTTTTTCAAAATGGCTGACAACGAAGATTTGGAGACTTGCGATTTTGCAAATATTTCGGATATAACTCCAGAACCAGCACTGGAACCAGAGCAAATGGGTATCCTTCCACCAAATCATCCGCTCTTAAGGAGGTTCCAACAATCTTTAAAGGATCATCTATTGCGTACAAAGCAAAAGCTGGAAAATGAAATCGTGGATATCAAATATCAGGTTAAGGCAAAGGAAGAGCGTAGAGAGGAACAGGGATTGGCATTATATGATATGCAAAATAAGATTGGATACCAAGAGCAGCAAATCAAGGAAATATCATCTCAAATTGATGAGCATATTGATAAGCGACAAAAGGAAGAAGCCGCTGTGGAAATCATTAAGAAGGAATACGAAGAGAAACTCAAGCTGACAAGAGCACAAAAATCGTTATATAACACCCGAATGATGGAATTAGAAGATCTACAAAGTCTGGGAAGTAACATCCGAAAATGGGCATACGATGTGGAAGATGAAGTTAAAAATGCTAAGCGTATTGTCAGCAGAGATGCACAATTGCAGAAGCAACTGTCGGAGGAAAAGAGGAAATCCGATATACTCTTTTATCGCTTGGATATGGAAGTCAAGAAAAAGGAAGCTGAGTTAGAGTCAATTATCGAAGATGAGGCTGCAATTAAAGAGGTGGTAAATGTGCTTAATATGAGCATTTCCGATGCAAACACTGATTTGGAAGCTCTTCAAAATGAGCACAAGAGATTGGTACAGGCCTGGAGTGAGGTTATCATTGCGATTCAATTGAGAGATAAAATTCTATTCCAAGTTCAGGATAATATTCGGTATGTATACATTGCTATAATCAATATAAGAATAACATTCCATTAAATCCTTGTAGAAAGCAAAGGGAGTCTATAAAACTGAGTTCCAATGGAATAGAAGCTGTAAAAAAGCAAATTGCACGAGAGATGGAACTAAATAAAAAACTAGAAGCATTCAGACAAAGAATGGCCGATGACATGAATACTCTTAGTCGAGATTGTAAGTCATTTCTGATTTTCATTGAATACTAACTATACTAACTAACTATACTAACTCAAAAATGTTGCTTAAAATATTAACGGCAAAACTAGAAATCATATTTCGACACAAAGTAATAGTTTGCAGAAGTAAACGCCACTCTGGAACGGTGAAAGTAAAACCTTATATTAAACATATATATTTTTAGGTCAACGTGAAGTAGAAACTCTTATGGGGCTGCAAACAAAACTTGATGAGTTTCCGGAGTTTTTATCGCGAACTGAGGCTGATTTACAAGAGGCCACGCGTGAAGGCACAAAATTGATTTCAGAAATCCGTCGACTTGACTTTACATTGGATAAGAATCATCAGAAGAAATTTAAGACTGAAGAAGCTATACTTAAGTTGGCGCAAGATCATCTAATTACTGATAAAGCTAGTGCATATCGCTTAAAATTATTGAATAAGGCACAAGAACAACGTCGAAGTGTTGATCTATCATTATCAAAAGTTCAAAATCAATTAGCTCTGGCAATGCTTGATGTTGAACAATTGCGAAGCAAACTCTTTAAATCAAGAAATGAGAATGATAATGTAAAAGAAAGTCTTAACAAAGCCGAAGAGAAATCAAATTGTTATGAAGACGACCTCAGGAAAATGCAAACTAAGATTGAAATCAAAATGAAGCGTTTTGAAAAGTTAAATAGTCAGATAGAAGAGATCCAAAGTGCATATGGAGAAGAGACTGGAAGTCCAACCGAATTAAAGGTATATATTCATACATATATTAAATTTATTCCTTAATCCCAATATTTCTTTTACATTCCATTTTCAGATCAAACAAATTGAGAAATCTATTCACGTCGGAGAGCATCAAATCAGAGAACATCAGCAATTTTGGATAATGCTTCAGAACCATTATGTCAATTTGACCCATAAAAGAAGTGAACAGTTACATGAAATTCAGGTGACCCGGAAACGTAAGTAATTTTTCAAAATCGCAGAAAAATATCCTTAACAGATTAGACTTGTTTTTAAATATTTTTAAAATGAAATCTAAAATTTATCTTATTTTTGTTGTTCATCTTAATATATTTTAGAATTGTCAATCATTAAGCAGAAGTCCCTCAAAGTGGATCAACAGTTGGAGATATCGGAAAATAAAACAAGGGACCTTAAACTAGATATTCAGAAATACACTTCAAAGCTGGAACTTCTTAACGAGAAAATATATAATAAACGAAAGCATCATGATGTCGAAGAAAGTGAATACGAACACGAACAAGCTGAACTTAGTCAAAAACTCAAGGTTCGTATTCTACAAAATCGAAACTTAAAAAAAGTTACATTTTTATTTATATTTTTAGGATACCGAAATTAGTACATTAAAATTGGAAAAAGATATAAATGATTTGCAAAATGAAATAGAATTAAGCAAGGATTTGGTTCTTGACAACCACAGAGAAGCTTTATCCTGGGAAACGAAACACAAACTGATCGAAGAAACAATTGATTGGACCAAAACGGAGAAATCATTAAATGGTGAAATTGGAGCAATGAAAATCGAAATTCACAGAATGAATATTCGTTTCAGTCAATTGAAGCGTGCACAGGAGAAATTAGTTCAAGACTTGGAACATTGTGTAATGCATCGTGAACAAATCTTCGTAAATGCTACAGTCAAAGAACATATTGATGCAAAGAAGAAAAAATTCAAGAATCCATCACAGGCGCTGGTAAAACTTGAAGAAATACGCAATAAAACAAAGGTCATTCAAAACGAGATAGTATTTCTGTCCGAAAAGCGTATAGTTGATTCCGTCAGCAATATAGAGCGGATGATGTACCTCCTTCGGAAGATTCAAAATGATCTTAAGGAGGTCACAAACAAAGATGACAGCATTCAATCTCAAATTGAGGATGGTATTCTATCGAAACATGCAAATCTGGAACAAATCATTCGCAAACAGAATCGGGCCAAGGCATTTCGTAAACTAAGCAATACGAAGGGACAACAGAAAATCGTGAGATCGGAAAATGTCATTCAACAACAGTTCGAAAGCCAAATTGAAATGAACGACACTTTAATGGAAATAATTCAGACTCTAACAAACGATTATCCCGAAAAGAAATCTTTCTTCACAAAAATTGTTCACTTTTTAAAGGAGTAAATTCTAAAAATTAATAAATTTAAATGAAATTATATTTAAAGAGGTTAACTTTATTGCTATACTTTACTTAATTTTGAAATAACCACACTGATTTTAATATATCCATATTCCTTTTCGAAGATTAATTCTGTTTGATTAGGAAATATCCTGTCCCCAAAAATCCCATAAACTGAATGTTTATAAAAGAGAAATACATAGATTTTGTAGTTTTCATAAATTATTACATTTTTAATGATCCAAGATTTTCAACATAGTTTGAGGATTTATTAACAACGCGAAGATTTAAAAAAAAAAAATGTTTACTTATGCTCAAAGTGCAATTGAATTAAGGTATAATTGTATTTAAAATACATATACCTACATACATACACACTTATACACTTATACATGAAATGTAATTAGTATATATGCTAGCATTGCATTTATTCTTCTACTACACATACATAACTTCTGGATTCTGAAATACATTTGCAGAGTAAAAGAATTAATCTATGAAATGTGCAATCCCATCAATTGTTCACATAGATATACATACAGACATTTAATAATAATCAGAAGAACGATTCGATAATGTTGCTAATGGATGAAACTTGGTACAGACATTTATTTTTTGTTGCATATATCAGATATATGTATATATAGCTATATCTATATCTAACTACCATTTGATTATTAGATCAGTAAAAACATGAATAGCAACAAGAAATTTATTAAAATTGGAGCAATATATTATGAATTGAAAAGATGCCATCGAAATGATTTCCAAATATACATATATTAATTTCAGCTTCGCAAAGATATAATCTGTTCTTTTTCTCTTTAATTAAATATTAGATGAGCAAGAGATATTTTTCTGTTATTAAATGTGATTAGGAAAAATTGCAATACATAGATACTTTAATCTAGTTTTGAGTACTGGAAAACATTCTGGCTTATTAATACATCAATGCGTTAGGGTGTACCTAATTCCGAAATGTTCTTTACAGAATTTGTTCGGATTATGTTTCTATTATTTGAAATCGACAATATACGAGCTTTAAACTTTTTGATTTTCTTTTGTTTAAATACGAAACAAATAATCACACAAATATTTAAATTGATTAAACTATTCAATATTCTTAGTGTTACAGTATGTTAATCGTAATCAACTGAGAGGTAATGTAATATTAAATTCATACATATATGTAAATATGTATATCTCACTTGACATATATAATTATACATATATAATATAATATAATATAATATAATATGCCAAACAGCAGCTAAACACCAGACAAACATTTGCTTGGTATACAGACTATTTGTTATCTTACATTTACGATGTAGATTTGTATACTGTTGAACATATTAAATGACAGTTTTTATACATTAGTGAATAAAAATATTAATGTTTATGTTATTTGGATAATGACAAACTTATTAACGTGTAGGTAAAACATGTTATTCTTATTTTATTAGAACGAGATATTGTAAATGCATTAGGTACATGCCGCTTTGCATGAATACACATATATATTATGTATAAGTAAACATGAATATGAAAGTTTGTAGGATTTTCCCGACTATTTGAGATAAACAGTATGTTTTTTGTTTATACACAGACAAATGATACACATATGTGTTAGTATGTCAATTATTATGTTATGATTGAATTAAGTTAAAATATAACACCAAAAAGCTGTTAAACGTCAAAAATTTAAAATTCGGAAAAAATTGATAAATAAAATAAAGAAAACAAAAAAAATCGAAATAAAACAAATAGTTTTAAAATGTAGATAATTTTATTTTTGTAATTATTTTTAAAGCGCCTGTTCTGGTTGTCGTTCTTTAAATTTCAACGTTTCTTCAAAAATTAATGACTTCAAAGCATCTCGAGATATATCATCATTTTCCATATTAATGCGAAATGGTACTTCAGCAACGGGCTATAAAATAACAAATGAATTAAATAATAAATAAATAAATATTTTGAATATTTTACTAAACGGATATTGATATTACCTCATCGCCAGGATCGTAATACTGCTCCAAGTATGGATGTGCAAGAGCTTCCTCTACTGGAATTCGTTTGTGCGGGTTGAACGTCAACATTTTTCCTAATAAATCCAACGCCAAAGCGTCTGCATTGGGAAATAACCTTGACCATGGCACATTTGGCTTAAAAGGCAAGGATTCTAAATAATTTCTTGCCTGTAAATCGAAAGGAATTAATAATTTTAGCAATACTCTAATTTATTTTAAGCATTCTTGCCTTTTCATTAATAATACACTCCAAGTCCTCCTGTGATGGTGATCCTAGCACACCCAGAATGTGGTTAAGCTGATCCAAGTAATGTTTGCCGGGAAATATTGGTCGATTGCTCAACATTTCAGCCAAAATGCATCCAACCGACCAGATATCAATTGATTTAGTATACCCCTTTGAATTAAGCATAATTTCTGGTGCCCTATACCATCGAGTAGCTACGTATTCAGTGAGAAAACCAGTGTGATCGTGCTCAGGATCGGCAATTCGTGCCAAGCCAAAGTCACAAATCTATAAGAAGAAATTTATATAAATTTATACATCAATATATTCCAATCTAAAGGATTTTAAATAAAGCAGACTAGACTTAAATTATACTAACTTTTAAATCGCACGTCTTATTGAGTAGAAGATTGCTCGGTTTAAGGTCTCGATGTAAAACATTTGCCGAATGGATGTACTTTAGACCACGCAATATCTGATACAAAAAGTAGCAGATATGATCATTACTCAGCCTCTGTAAATAAAACGTATACAAATAATTAAATGCATATACATATAATTTCTAATTTATATTTCTTGCTCAACAGATTTGATTAAATGCACCATTCAAGATAACTTTTAAATTTAAATTGTACGTACCTGCGTTTTAAGTAGTTTATACAGATCAGTCTCCATTAAGCATTGTACAATATATACATCCCTCATTTGTTCTATGCTATCTACTCGCAAGATGTCTCGAATATCAATAATCTAAATAATATAATTCTATTAACCACAATGTTTTAACAATTTAAATAGGGAAAATCAGTTACGTTTTCATGTTTAAATCTTGTGAGAATGGTTATTTCCCGCAAAGTTCGTTGGCAATAAGTTTGGTGCTCGAACGGTGATATCTTTTTAATAGCAACTCTTTGGTTCGTCAACGTATCATCGGCAGATCTGCAAATAAAAGATTATAATAAATGACTAAGAAATTTACATACGTTTAGTGATTAATAACATGAAAAGGCACAGAAGAAACTGGTATCTTATCATGTTGATTCATTTTCTTGATAATATTTTCTAATAAAAAAAATAATGGTAGCAATTGAAGATAAAATACCGCAACAGTTGCAACATTTCTTTTTAAAAGATTTGTGTGTTTTTCATTATTTAAAATGATGTTGTTTTCTCATTAAACGATTATCATTTATTATTTACAACAACATAACTAATAAATATTTATAAATCGTTCTCCGGTTGATTTTTAAATTTTCACAAATACTATTTACCAATATTATAGTATATTTTAAAATTTAAGAATCATTTGAAGTATTTAAGTGTATATCTTTTAATTGTAATTGTTAATTGTACAAAGTTATACAGAATTATATATATATCACTTGAAGTCCTTGGCAGTTGCTGACGGAAATAATTTGGGAGCCACTGTGTGTATATGCACAACATGCATATACATATGTATATATACATATATACATTTTATGATTTACATACATAGAAACACTACATCCGCGCATAAAACAATAAAAAAAAGCATATTAATATCCTGTTTTATAATTAACTATATAAAATACTTTTACATATTTAAGCATGTGTATGTATAAAGATATGTAAATATCTTAATGTGCAAGGTGAATAGTTGATAAATTCTGCGTACTCTTCGGACAACAGTGTTTTGGGGTAAATTTGTATTGAGAAGTATATATTTACTTACACCACCATGCCATATGCGCCTTCACCAATATATGTTAATTTCCTATACCGTGGACCGACTTCAAATATTTGTCCCCTTATAACTTCGGCGTTGGGATTTGGGGCAGCCAAAGCGACAGCACCCTCAGCACTAACTCCAGCATTTCCCTCCGCCATTTTATGTACAGCAATTTTTAATCTACAATTAGGTAAAAATATCCGTTTTTATAAAACCACTGATGCACATGTGTCCAACTTTCATAAAATTATCATATTTGTACGACAGTTACTTGAATTTACATGAACTTATAATAATGGAAAATGTATATACTACTTAGGGACAACACCCGTGATCTCGAATTCCGTTTGTCTACTTTGACGAACACCAGTTGCGATTTCCAAGAGGGAATAAAATTAACACAATATTACACATGTATTGACACTGGTCGCTATTAATGTAATAATTTCAGTAATAGTAGCGAATTTTCGTATTTTAATCTACACAGAGCGATTAATTTATATGTACATATGTATTAGAGATGCACAGTAAATCGATTAATGCAACACAGTTGATTTTCTGTAGTCCGTTATCGATTATAGTTCAGGGTCGCAAACGATGACAGATGCTCTACCGACTAATCATCGATAGACAAAATATCGTAGTAAATCATTTATGTGAAATCGATCTAATCGATTATAAATCGTGTCGGAAAGCTGTGATCAAACAAAATTCGTAAAATTTTCAGCAAAAATGTAAGAAAAACTTAAAAATTCTAGATTGAAAATTTAGAAGAGTCAAAAAACACAATTTTTGTAAATAGTGAGAAATATGACTATCGTCCTATCGAATTGAAAGGCTGCCAGACGTCCGAGCTATCAGTAATTTCATTCAAGGTTGCCACATCGTTTTAAAAGACAGCATCGATTAATCCCGAACGATTTGTTTTATACAACTCTACAACTACAACTACAACTCTACAACTAATAGAGCTGGAAAAACATCGATGTTTGCACGCATCGATGTTTCGATGTTTTTGGGCAAATAACATCGATATATCGATGTATCGAACTTTTTTCTATGGGAAATTTTAAAAATATATTTAATGTATGCATATATAAAACTCTGTATGCACGCTTGGGTGGAGTTTCATTCAATATTACCGCAATATTTGAATCTGCAAACAATACAATGAAAAGTTACACACAACACATACATATGTACAAATTGGCACTCAAATGGAACAATCGCAACATTCCTTTGCCATTAGAATCTTTCAAAAATCTATCCATCCTGCCAACACCAACGACGCCAACGTACATAAGCAAACAAACTTCCTCTAAAACATAAATGCATTTTATAAGCCTTATACATAAATATTAAATTTTAATTTTCACTTACCTTTTGCGCCGGTTATTTTAACATTGATGGGGCAAATTGAGCAAAACATCGAACATCGGAAAACATCGGAAAAAAACATCGATGTTTAAATTTTTTTGAAAAACATCGATGTATCGATACTACATCGATGTTTTTTCCAGCTCTACTCTACAACTAATAAAAAAGCTGAGCGGAAAAAGCTATATCAACATTTAATATAGCTGGAAATCTAGAAGAAAGCCAGATAAAAACGTTTTTATACTTTTTAGGTTGCTTTATAGTATATATAATATATTACAACTATAAAAAACAGCAATCTAGCAGTATAATGTGAAATATTCTAGTATTTCTTTGAACTTTGAAAAAAGCTAGAACCCAGATGTGGCGGAAAAAAGCTGAGTTGGCAACACCGCTCTTTTTTCGAAATGGCGCGCGATTCAAATTTTTGCTAATTTTTGCTCTAATTTTGTAAGAAAATTGAAATTTGATGAAAATTTTTAATTCGAAATTAGTTAAAATTAGGGAAATCATTTTGAAAAAGGTTTGAAGATCGTCAGCCCTCGGGGGAAGAAGTTAGAAATTTAATTCTAAAAAAAATTAAATTAGATTGAGAAAAACGCAAAAAACAGTAAGCAAAAATTTAAAAAATTCTAACTTGAAAATTAAAAAATGTTCATAAGAAGTACAAACTTTTTTAAAGTCCTGAAATTTGATTTCGTTCTAAAATTGGTCATTTTGCTGTTTCGACAAAAACGGCGAACCAGGCGAACAGAAATCAGCAGAAGCTCGTTTGTTTACCTAAGAGAGAACGAGAAAGAGCTTGTGGAAGTGACGAGTGCAAGCGAAACAGCAACATGGCAGTTGCAGAAATCGTAGCTGCTGAAAAGGTAATAAGAGAGAGTGAAACAGAACTAGCTGTGCTGCGAAGCGAAATAGCAACAATGTGAATGTGAAATCAAAACGAAAAGAAGAAGAGTGAAACAGAACTACTTTGCGTTGCAAAACGAAATAGACAAAGAAGAAACATTTTCATTTATTTGCTAAGTCTAATAAAAAAGCTGAGTTAAGTGCAAGTGTGTTTTTTTCTCGAAGTGATCCAAACGCGTATTAAAAGTGATTCATATATTATATATTCACTATTGAGAATTATAAAGCGAAGAAAAATTTGTGGATATCTAAGGCGTTAATAATCGCGATCTGCAAACATAGAAAAGTGCTAACTGCAATTGTATAAAAAAGAGGAAATTACCTAATATATAAATATGTCTCGCTCAATGGATTCTGAACATTTATTCGAGTATTAAGTGTTGATTGTTGATATTCCCGGATACAACGATTAAAAGTTTATTGGAGTAAAGAGAAAAAACAAACAGACGCCATAGGCAGAATATTTGACGCCATTTTATTCCTTTATACGAAGGTCATTACACACATACAGCCGTGCTTATGTATACACACACACAGTAATACGGTTATTATAATATAGACTCAACACGACATATGTATGTGCTTATGTATGCATAAAAATAAACATATGAAAAAACAACATACACAACCTATGTATGTATGTGTATAAATAATCCAGATACAAAGTTATACAACAAATATAATATTTTGAAATAAACAAAGAATACGAAATCTGGCTGCAGTGTTGTTGCAGTTCACAGAAAGCAAATCAATTTAAATTGAACAACACATTCGTTTAAAGTGTAATGTTAATGAGGCAGTGTAGACTCCAGCAAATATACAACATCATCGAGAAAAGAGTCGCAGTTAAGAAAAGAATCGCAGTCCATCCGAGTACCATGTTTAGAAATTTCAAAGTCGTCTACACTATTCCTTTCTGGGCTATACATGGAGCTAGAGCCATTCAAACGAGAAACATTAAGACGCCGCAGATATTGATAAGTAGTTGCTGTGCTTAAGGTGCTTGTGTTTTTTGTTTTCCTTTTGTAAACCAATCAATTTGTCGTCAAATTTGATTTATTTGGAGTAATTAACTCATCGTTCTCAACGTTCGCCGATTGGTTGTCCTGCAAATTTGATTATTCGCAATATCCCGTATTGCCCAATTGAGAATTTTGTTGCTGACAATCCCGAGAATCGAGAACAAGTGGAAATTACAATGAAGTTGCTGGAAAGCTCTCGCTTCGAGGCGATTAACAATGCAATTTCCATTCAGGCCGGTGGCGTCACTATTTTTGGACGCATCGAAAGCTATTCATGGTAAGAAATTGAAAATAAAATATAATATATAATTATATAATAACAATTGAATTATATTTCCGTCTACAGCAAAATGGTGGCTGCCGAAAAGGTCCTGTACAAACGTTTTACGGCCGAAACACATGGCCATGATCTGCAGGCCTTGTCGCCTCCGCAAACGCTGTCGGACATTTCGCCCAACTTTCATCGCAATAACAGTCAATCCGGCGATGAGGGCGTCATTCTGTGCGACACAATTTCGCGCAAAACTCTCTTTTACTTAATTGCAACCCTGAATGCTTCATTTGAACCTGATTATGATTTTTCAGATGCAAAGGTACGTCGAAAATCAATTCAAATTTGTTTGCTTTTCTAATTTCTAATAATATCTTATACATTTTGCAGTCGCATGAGTTTAGCAAGGAGCCTTCCTTGCCATGGGTTATGAATTCAGTTCATTCGAACTTATCAGCTTTGGCTGGCGATCAATACCAGGTTTTGCGCCAACCATTATGGTCTGCCGTCGACGACGAAGTGAACTTATCGGAGTGCGACATTTACAGCTATAATCCGGACCTGAGTTCCGATCCTTTCGGAGAACCTGGTTGCTTATGGTCTTTCAACTATTTCTTCTACAACAAGAAGCTCAAGCGCATCGTTTTCTTCACCAGCAGAGCCGTGAAGTATGATCTTAATTATACTTTCTTTATACATTTTTTGTAATAACAACTTTCTTTTTTTTTTTGCAGCTCTCTTTATGCCGGGGAAACATCAGACTTTTCAATGGAAGAAGACTTGTACTAAATAATTGTAGTAGTTCAACAATAATTTCAATATGCTCTTAATTTTGTACTTTAACTATTCGTGCGAGCAGTAAAGGTAGATACGATCAATCGTGTGCGAATCTATGAATCTGTGCTCTTCAGTACACACATTATTCAATGAATTCAATGAATATAATATGTTATATAACTATTCTCCAATCGCATCACTAGCACGATTCTGATTTTGCATGGTTAACATGCAGATCAATATGTAACATTTAATCAAGTATTTTATTCAAAACAATATTAATGCAAAAATTCGTTAAAAGAAAATAAAAACAAATAAGTTTGTATGAATATAATGTTGTCATTTACTTTGTTTATCACGGAATGTGTTTGGCATTGAGTGAGGACAGTCTGACACTGACATAATGTATATAAATACACATATACATATTCTTGATATGTGCAGACAGATTCTTGGCTAGGAAGACTGTCGAGACGTGATCTCTGACTGTGTACCGTAGAATGGAAAACAGAAGCGGAAAATGCAGATGAAATGATTAGGGAGAGATCCAGTTGAAAAATCTGTAATGTAATAAGCTTGATGGATCTGGACAATCTGTTTCTGTACTAATTTTTATTATTAAAATGCTATAAAAAGTCTTAATCTTAAATAGAATTGGATAACAGATGCAACCGTACAGATGCTTCTCCAGAAATAGAGGTAATTTTAGATACGTAAGTCTATTCTCTTAGTAATATGTATTTTTAATCATTCTTTGTTGGTTCAGGTTCTGTTCTTGTGCTCTTGTTGCCATTATTATTATTATGTGTAGCAGATGGTGCCATTGTCGCTTTTAGTTTCTGTAAAAGTTCGGGATCCTTCAATGTTAAAAGGATTGCAGCGTACTGTAAATAAATAAAAAGTATTGGCTTAAAAATATTTATTTAGTTAAGGCTGTGCGCAGTCTTACATAAAGAGATATAGAATTAGGAAGCATTTGTCTTATTTCAATTGATAATTTCAACTTGGAACCTAAAAAAAATATTTACTTACTTCTGAAAATACTGGATAAGCAGCTTTTTGAAGAATTGTGTCGCCCACCAAATTAGATGTTAACAACTTGGCCAAGTTTTCCCAGTCTCGTGTCAATAAGCATTTTCGGGCCAAATCCAACTTTTTGTAGGTGTCCGAATGCTTCACACCGCTTTTAAATATTTCTATAATTGGTGGCGCACATGATGCGTTTTTGTTTAACCAAAACTCGTCGCTTGGATCATTCACAATTTCAAGAGTTCGGTTTAAAACCTGTTTTGGAATTCGACGTGGCCTAAACTTTGCAAGGTCGAATTTTCGTTCAATTACATTTTCAAACTTTTGTTTTTGATTACGCGTCTTCATATTTATCTGACAATAAAGAACTAATTAATATATTTTTGTTTTTAAGTTGCTCCTTGCCGTCTAATAGAGATGAGCAGCAGTTTCGATATTAACAGTCACGGTTACATTGGTGGACTAGTGCTTATCGACGTTATTAATTTAATGCCTTCATCACTAACAACAATTTGAAATAAAAGAATTTAGTTTTATTCATTAATTTTCATTAAAAAATGCAGAAGTACGACAAAAATATAACAAGAATTCTGCAAACATTTTCAAAATTCTAGCTTTAAAATTAGCGAAAGTCCAATAATAATAATTTGCTCAAAAAATGGAAGGGATCTTTTTTCGGGAACCAAGGCTGCCACACCGATTTCTGAGAAACAATGTTGCCACCACAAAGCAGCTCTGAAATCAATCGAACTTATTTTTAACAATTCAGTACTATTTATTGTTGTCGTTTCATTAATTTTTATGCATCCCAAAACATAAAAATAAAATACACACAGTAAGTAAAAATGTATTTATCATTTGAATATCTGCAAACAGATAATTATATTGTGATAATGAAATGATTAAATTATGTACAGGAATAAACATGGATGAAGATGAATTGAATTTCGCGACATTAGACGCTAATATGTCGAATAGCAAGTGTTTACCTGAGTTATCTCAGATGGCCTGTTTATATACAGCGGGCAATATTAAAAGTGAAATAACATTTGAGGATGAACAGATAACAGAGACAAATTTCCTGGAACTGCCCACAGAACAGGTATATCAAGTTGAGATTGAAACTAGTCTGGATTACGCCGAGGAGAATACCAATACAATTGGTGAAATGTGTGAGCTCCAGAAGGAGGATGAGCACGTCGATCATAATGAATCGCAACTATCAGATGCATTGAATGATCACAACTATACATCACAGGAAATTGTGCTGAGTCCGCCGAGATTGGACAGTGTTAAGGATCTACTCTTGAGTCAAATCGTTTCGAATAAATCCCTCTCCGAAACTGTTCCAACGAATGTCACAAACTTTGTGGACAACACTATAATTAAAATGAAAATTCTGCGCATGGAAAATGTGGAAAAGAAAACGGATGAATGTGCATCGCAAACAAATAACACAAATCTACCCTCAAATTGTTCTGAACCTCTGGAAGTTGAGGCAAATGATGAATATTTTGAAAGTCTTTATAAGAACTTGAACGAAAATGATATAGTATTAAATAGCCTGCTTACTGAAACTATGAATTGTGCTAAAGAAATCTTTACTGAGTGCAATGTCTCAACTTTAAAGACGGAGGAAGACTTTCGAGCTTTTATTGCAGAAAAAGTAAAAAAACTTTCGAAAATTGCGAATATTACAAGTTCGACGACGGATCAATCTGTGCAAACGTTTTCTAAAGGCTTCCTAAGGAAAAGGCACCGCATGAATCATAATGCAAAGAGAAATCTTTTAGATTCTTCGGATTCCTCGAATGTAGATAGTGATAATACAGACAGTGGGGATGAAAGTAACTCAATCTTAAACGAACCTTTACCTAATGTGGATCGGCTTCAAAGCGCAGATCAGGACAGCGATCGCAGTCGCAAAGTCGAGTACGACGATGGCATAGATCTTTCAAAATATATTAAGATAGATATTACAAATAGAAAATTCCGACAAATGTCCTGTGACATTAAGAGTGAGGAGGATAATTCATGTTCATCAGCTAATGATACAGATAAGGAAATAGAAAGGTTGGTAATAAAAAAAATAATAAAATTAATAGCTCTATTTTAATTTACTAATTAATATTAATTTTACAGACTCACAAATTTAAATGGTTTGAAAAAGCGTCACATACAGAATAAGAACGTTAAGCCTAAGGACAAAAATAAACCTAAGGCATTGAATGTGAAAGATACAAATACTCTTGACGATGATGATGATGATATGGAAGCATATGACACTGATAATAGTTTCAAAGAAGTGAGTATGTATGTAGAGTTTAAATTGAATACAAAAGGATCGGATCATAATCCTCAAGGTGTTAAGTATATCTTCTTGTATAAAAATCTAATATAATTCTATTTTTTAGAGCGACGACGAGATCATTACGGAAAATCAGTATTTGTCGCGATTCAATGAACAAATTAAAATGCAATTATTAAATGATTCGAACAGTGATTCCGGACTCTCGGATCAAAGTGATTACAATATGTCCAAAGAATCTTCTTCGTCGGATAATGAAACAAAAACTGATGTGGTGGATAAATTTCTACAAGTATTTAAATGCGAGTCCGATGAGGTGCTAAAGGATGATGGCATTACTGAAGCCAAAGATAAATCCGAAATTGAAATCATATCAAAGGAATCGGATAGCTTGGATGTTAGCGATGAATTATGGAATGATAGTTTTATACAACAAAAGAGATCTAAGAAATCTTTAGAAAAACTTCTTGCCGAAGCAGAGAAACGTAATCAAAATGAAGAAATTGTTCTCAGTTCTGAAAGTGATTATTCTGAAGCTGAACCCGAACCTGTTGAGGAGAAGACGAGAATTATTAAGCCCATGTTGCGTATGGATCAGCTGGCAAATGAGACTAGGGCGGCTCAAAAGTCCGAAACGGAGCGAATACGAAGACTGGATAAGAAACACACGTTGCTTGCCAAGGCGGTAAAGAATATCGGAACTTCGAGTAAAAGCGGCTTAATACTCGACTATTTGGAAAAAACCAAGACATTTGTTAAAGTCGACGATGAAATAGTCAATAAGTTGAAGCCCCATCAAATTGATGGCGTCAAATTCATGTATGATTCATGTTACGCCGGAATTGATCATACCAAGAAAACTTCGGGATCAGGTTGCATATTGGCCCATTGCATGGGACTGGGCAAGACCTTGCAGGTAATATTTTACTGTCATAAACCGAACCCTTATAATTATCTATATATTTATCTGTATATTCTTCTTTATGTCCATTTTAGTTAATTGCTCTGCTGCACACGGTGATTTCATACAAGGAACTTAATACAACGAAAGTTCTGGTACTCTGTCCAAAGAGTACGGTTATGAATTGGGCTGATGAATTGCAACGTTGGCTGGGTCCACTCAAAAGTAAAACCAACATCAAGGTCTTCGTTTTCCCAGATTCATCGTAAGCTAAAGCTATTCTATTACAAGCCCTTATTAATTACTTTAATAATTTGTGTACCTTAGCGATATTTCAGATAAATTGCGCGTATTGGAAGAATGGTCTTTATCATCAACTAACAGAGCCGGTTGCCTATTAGTAGGATACGAGGCTTTCCGTACCTTAGTATTCTATCACTCTTATAAAAACCGTGGAAATTTAAGCTCTTCGAAATTGGAGAGTATTCGGGATTCAGTTAACAAATATCTACTTGAACCTGGTAAATCACATTTTGTATAGAACAAAAGAATGTCCTCTAACCAATTATTTCAGGTGCGGATCTTGTTGTATGCGATGAAGGACACATAATTAAAAATAGCAAGTCGGCTATAAGTCTCGCCGTTGCCAAAATTATAACGCCTAAGCGGATCATATTAACTGGAACTCCCATTCAAAATAATTTAAAAGAATGTAGGTAAAATCCAAAAGTATGTATTGTATCTTCTTAAACGATTCTATTATTTATTTTATTGCAGATTACAGCATGGTCAACTTTATAAAGCCTTTATATCTGGGCACGGAAAAGGAATTTGCTAATTTATATGCTAATCCAATCAAGAATGGCCAACATAAGGATTCGGGCAAAAAGGATATTACGATTATGAAACAAAGATCATATGTTTTACACAAAAAGCTTTCCAAATTTGTACAGGTAAATATATTGCAAGTTTCTGTTTCTATCAGGGATTAAAACCGAAACGAATATCGGTTTCAGTTACGGTTTCGGATGTGCTCGAATTAAGGTCTTCGGCTATCGGTTATGCAAAATCTTAGAGTATCGGTTTCGTAACGGTTATCGGTTTTTTGTAAGTTTCGGTTTAAAAATACTGGTATGGTTTCGGTTCACAAAAAAAAATAAAAATGGTTTTCGGTTGACCAAAATAAGAATCGTTATTCATCGAATATTTTGACTTTACTGATTCTTAATAACTTCGAACTGCCATAATTTTGTCAAAATTCAATCAATTTTGAAGCGCAATGTAAATTTGAGCATTATTTTACCTCTAAATTCGTTCTGCATTTAAATTTTTTTCATTTCGAAAAATTTCGAAAATTTCGAATTTTCAAAATTAACAAAATTTAAATGCAGAACGAATTTAGAAGTTAAATCATGGTCAAATTTACATTGCGCATGGAAATTGATTGAGTTTTGACAAAGTTATGGAAGTTCAAAGTTATCAGTAGCTGCGACGGCCAGAACCAAAATAACCCTTATAAATGAATCGGTTACTAAGCGGTTATTTCGGTTTAAAAAGTTTCGGTTTTTTGGTTTCGGTACAGCGGAAAATTTGTTCGGTTACGGTTTCAGTTACGGTTACAAATTTCAATCGGTAATTACGGATTCGGTTAAAGTTTTTATCCCTGGTTTCTATATATAAATTCCTTTTATTTCAATTATAAATACTTATTTATATTACAGAGAAAAGAAGCCGAGTTACTGCAGACGTTTTTGCCACAAAAGTTTGAATATGTTCTTTTTATTCCGATGACTGCGGTTCAGGTATGTAAAGGATCCTTAGTAAATGTAACTAATTAAATTATCATTATATTCAATTCCTTTACAGAACACACTTTATGAATATATCCTAGAGGCAATTGCAAGCCGTGGTGATAGTCGAGGCAAAAGTCTTATAACAGATTATACTGTATTGCGAAAGGTAATTCATGTTCATGTTGAGTATTTAACACAAAATTATATATGTTTATACCAAACAGATTTGGACACATCCCAAAGTCTTGGAAGATGCTTGGAAAAATGCAAATATGGTTAGTAAAATGGCAAGACGTTATCTAAGAAAGAAAACTAATATTCATTTTATTAACAGCAGAAAAATAAAAAAGATACGAAAAAATCTGGTTGTCCGCATTCCGATGATGATCAGCCCGATGATATTTATGATAGCCAAACTGGTCTTATTTCTGTGACCAACGATTGGTGGCGAAAATATCTTTCGAAAAAAGATCTGGAGACAATTATGCCTAGCAATAAACTTCGCACAATGTTCTCTATACTTCGTATGTGTGAAGAGAAGGGAGAAAAATGGTATGAAATGAATTAAATTTTAGTAAATATTTAACATTATTTTAAAATGATTTTATTCTTGTATTGCAGTTTGATCTTCTCTGCTTTTGTTGCCGTACTTAATGTGGTTGAATATTTTTTTAAAAAGATAACAGAGTCCGATCCTGAAATATTACAACACACACGTAAGTTTGCAAATATTATATTATATAAAATTAATATAAATCTAACTAATTACTTATTTTACGATTTTATTTTCACTTTAGATATACCCACAAATTTTAAAGCTTCAAATACTTGGATAAATGGACAGGATTATTATAGACTGGATGGAAAGACGCCGAAAAATATCAGGCATGAGATGATCAAAAGATTTAACAGTGAAGCCAATAGACGGGCGCGGGTTTTTCTGATATCTGCCAAAGCTGGAGGTCAAGGTATCAATTTGATTGGAGCAAATAGAGTAATAATATTGGATACCTCATGGAATCCCTCGAACGATCAACAAAACATCTTTCGTATCTTTCGTCTGGGCCAAAAGAAGAATTGTTATATATATCGGTTAATAGCAATGGTATGAATTAACAGAAAATCTAATAATTGATTTATTTTGAATTTAAATTGGATTGAATTTAATTTATTAATATATTTTAGGGAACCATGGAGGAAAAGGTTTATTCTCGCTCCGTGACAAAGCAAGCGATGAGTTTTCGCGTTGTGGATGAGCAGCAAATTGATAGGCATTATAATATGGCTGAATTGGCTGAACTTTATACGTAAGAATTTCATAGATATTCATATGTGAATAATTTAACAATCTTTTGTCCTTAGTTTAAGTAAACCAGTGCAAAGCGAAAGGACGATGCCTGTGCTACCCAAGGATACAATATTAGCTCATCTTTTACGTCAATCTGAGCTGGTTTATAAGTATCATGAGCACGACAGTCTATTGGAAAATAAAGTAGAACAGGAATTGAGCGAACAGGAAAAAGCAGATGCCTGGGACACCTATGAGCGGGAATTACAAATGAATTTGGGTAAATCTAATAATTCAAGTATTTTTTATTAACAAATTAATATTTATGTAATTTCTCTATTATTTAGCTCAACAAGAAGGATTAACTGCTGATAAGTAAGTTTATAGCAATACTTCAAGAATAATTTGAAATTAACTTTAATTTTTACTTTAGAAATCCAAACTTAATGCCAGCTTCAAAACTTAATTCATATCTGGGTGCAGTTCCGGGTCTCGATGTAAGTTATTGGTTTAATAAATGTCTGATACTTTATGCCAAAAACGACTAATTTCTTACAAAAGTAAAAACAAGAAATTAAAATATTAAAATATAAACAAAAAAGATTGAGTAAAATCAAAAAAAAAAAATAAAACCAGCATATTCAAATAATCAAAAACAGTCATGGTAAAAATCTTTTGATTATTCCCCCTAAATTTGTCAATCAAATCACAAGTTATCTAGTTTTGTGTTCCTAATTTGATTCCCTTCAATACCAAAATTCGTAGCATTGTTTGTTATAACTCTTATAGAGAATCTCTTTGACTTGACTTTTATTTTGTTTACATTTTCAGATGCAAACTCTTTTGAACTACAGTCTGCAATCAGCATCGTTAATTCCACAGTATGGTTATGGATTAAATCAAAGTTATTTGGATACTTTAAATATGTATCAAAAGTTTTCATCTATGCGTTATCCTGATATGAATGCCGAAATCAACAACTTTACGGCATCTCCCTTTGGCGTAATGAATTCGGCAAATACCAATCGCATGCAATCGAATTCATCTCTAATGTCCAACATGCAAAGTCTGGCAAATGCGAAACAACATTCGAGAGAATTCGGTTTGTTTGATGCCCAAAAATCACGCACAGGTCAATCTCTGGCTCATCCACCTCTGCATCATGGTCTTTCCTCGGATTCTCCGACACTTGCCAGCTTATCGGCAAATGCAAATGTAAATAATGTACTCTCGGGTCTTGGTCAATACAAACAGATGCTGGATAATCCGCTGTCAAACCTATTGAATTATTCAGCTCAGAGCTATTCCTCGCTCGGCCAAGGCGGCGGCTTGCTTCCAAGTCTAACTGCACCCAATGAAATTTATACGGATAAGGTTCTCGAAGCCGTGGACAGCATGAATAAAAAGGATAAAGCAGGGAAGTCAAGATCATCTATTGATCAAAACATTGTTCAGAAAGCAATAAATCCACAGGAAATGAGATCAGCGACTGCGCCAGTTGTGAGCTCTGTTGATCTCACTACAACGACACCTGTAAATGTACCTGGTGCAGCCAGCACATTTGCAAAGAATGCCACGTCTGTGAAGAAACATCATAATCAAACCACAACTTCGGTGGATCTCACAACATCAACGACTCCGTTGTCCTCAAAGAAAACTCCCACGCTGCCCAATATTTTACGACAGACGAGTATGACGAATCTACAAAATCCACGTGACGGAGGACCCACGTTATCAAAGGATTTTCTCAAAAATAATGCATCAATGCAAATTATTCCAACAACCAGTCCACCGGGAACAAGCAGCATAACAAAGCAACTGAATGAAATGTCTCCAAGTATTTCCCTAACTGCTGTCAATC
Source organism: Drosophila kuntzei (assembly GCA_035042165.1). Classification (NCBI taxonomy): domain Eukaryota; kingdom Metazoa; phylum Arthropoda; class Insecta; order Diptera; family Drosophilidae; genus Drosophila; species Drosophila kuntzei. Next base: position 1,836,281 of record JAWNLU010001919.1, on the reverse strand, counting down.
CACCCATTGAAAATTCCAAATCCCGCACACAAGATATGCAAAAAAACACTAATTCAGCCACAACTTTTAACAAATCGAAAAAGTCATTAAATTCCAATATCTTTTCACTGAAAGCTACCGCAAATTCAATACCCAACCAGCCGAGTTCAAAAAATATCTCGGTTAGAGAAAAAACAATGCCTGTGACTTTCCCCCAAGCTAAGAAAATGCCTGCAGAAATATCATCTATCATCGGCAGTGAAATAGGCAAAGTTTCGGTAACCCCAGTTAAGGCGGTCAGTTCCAGTAAAGCAACAAACTCAAATCCATCAATTAGTGTTAAACCCTTATCAGGAACTCCGTTCCTGACCAAGCCCAGCCCAATTCTTCCAAAACTGTCTCAACAATTTCGCGCGGCGTTAAATGCTCAAATATCCAATGATACAGGTGCTCCGAATTCAGCAAAGGACATTAATTTTCAGGGGTGAGAAGGTTTTTAATTTAATAATATAATATTTTTACTAACTACTGTCTGAAACTCAATTTAAATTTCAGAGAAAATCGAAAGAGATCAGCTGAAAGTCCCAAGGCAAATGTAAAACGAACTAAATTAGCAAATGATCCCCTTCAATTTAAATAGTTATTGGGAGTCAAGTAGGTACATCAAAATATATATACAAGATTATCCATTAACTAACCTTTTTTTTTACATAGGTTTCCCAGCAACTTACATCTGATCCGAGCTGAAACTGAGCTGCAATAATTGAGTTCGGAATATGAAGTATCTGTTACCCATTTTAAATCTTTTATGAATGTTATGATTTTTGTAAAATTAATTTTTATTTATATGCACTAATTATAATTAAAATTAAATTTTATAAATACACATTCTCATGTGTAATCAGTCTTAAATGTATTTTGCCTTTTAAAAATGTTTCTCTGGGCATATGGATGGTTAAAATATTTTTTTTGGATCCGGTAAATCAGTTAAATTAGCTGACGTTATATTTTTGTGCTGACAGTCAGTGTTGCCAGTTTCTTCCCCATTTTGGCAGAATTGGAAATTTAGCAAATATGTATTGTAAACAAAAAAATATGTTTTGTTTACACAATTACTATAACACGTTGCGTGGAGCTTGCAACACACACACACACACACAAACACTCACATAGAGATGCGGTAATGTATAATCATGTGTGCGTTCGTACATAACATCATAATTATATGCTGTTCAAACAGATGATTTCTTATCAGAGGCAACTTTGCTAGTTATAAAAGCTTTCAATACGATATTGTTATACTACAGTGCGGGAGATTACAGCATCTGCGCAAAGGACACGCGCACACAATGTACCAAACAAATACATACATATACACATACATATACATATACATCCGCTCCGGGATTTCGCTGTCAAAAGCTTCTCGTGGATGTGACAGTCATCGTAAACTAGTCCGAGGATTCAGTCGTTCATCGAATCGTTCCGCGAGTGGACAAACAAAATGAATTCAATACAAATTTTATGTTTATAGATGGAAAAAGTCTCAAATACATACATACCTACGCATGTATATGTGCATTGCATTTTTGTGCTTATTTTTCTGTGCAAAGAAACGTTATGGTTGTGAACATTTATCGTGAAATCTTGAAAAGAAATTTCCGCTCCCATAGCGAAATCAATGAGAAAAGTAAAAAAACACCGGCAGCCTCACCGCTTAATAATTAAGTTAATTTAACGACAATCGCATCACAACGGAAATTAATTTTAAAATTATCTAGGTAAATATTATAAAAGGTATGCGGGACATGCTTCATGTTTCAATTCACACAGACATGAATTATTATGATAAGAATTATGATAACAGCAATATGATTATTGTCACATGCGATGCATAACTAATTATTATAACGGTTTCTCTCTCTCTCTCTCGCGCTTTCTCTCTCTCTTAATGTAATTCTCTTTGCTAAGAGCGGCAGCAAATGTTTGAACTCTGCATTTACGAGTGCTTATTATTATTATTATTATTATTATTCGAGCATAAATATAATCACAATGAGGCTCGTGAAGTTAGCTTTCAAGTCGAGCACTAAATAAGAATACTTAAATGTCGAGTGGTTTCATTTCTTGAGTTTGAAAAGAAAAGAAATACATACAGTTGGTCAACTAATGGTTTTGACAAAATGAAAAATTGACATATTGTAGTGCAATTAAAATCATTTTCTTAATTTTGATTGCTTTCTTAGATAGGATTTTATAAGATACTATTTTAAGGACAAACAACATATATGATATTTTTTATTTTTTCAAATCAATTACTTTACCAACTGTACATACATATGTACATACATCTCAATACATTTTTTGTACACTTTTGTAACTGACATTGATTGCCAATCAGCGCATAGCACAGACCGTAAAAGCTAGCATGCTGCATTGTTTACTGTATTGGTAAAATATTTGATTACTCAGGAAACATTTCGAATTCCAATTTAAAAATATAAACCAAAAAACAAAAGAAACGTTGTATAGCAGTTCACAGGTAATTTGTATATCGGTCTTATTTGAATATAAAACCTCGTCAAAATTGATTGCGAAAAAAATTCATTGAACTAAACCTTACGATAAAGGAATTTTTACGACCTAGCGAACAAACGAAATTGGGACCAAAACGAAAAATGGTACAGTACTCTTTTTCATCCGAACGTACGAATGGGACGAAAACTAACAAATGAACAATGTTCAGGGATTGATTTCGTTAAATAAATTGTTTGATCATATTTATTCGCAAATATTAGTATTAACTGTCTGCAATTATTATGAGATCATTAAGAAAGCAATATGCAAGTCCTCTGTATATTAAAAATTGTGGTTGTGCTAGGTCATGGAACATAGAAACACGCTTGCCACTTGATGAGTAAATTTTGTACCACATTCTTAAAAAGGTACAATTTTTTTGAAAGTGTACCAACGCTTGTTTTTGCAGTGCAATGAATAAATTGGGACAAACATATCATTCATTGTGTCAAGTAATTGATTTGAAATGAAAACACCCTTTTTTGTATTTATTTATTAATTAACATCTACAAAAAATTATTTAATATTAAACTTTAAATGAGCAATTAAAATAAATTATAAATAATTTTCTATTTCTAGGTTATATATGGTTTTTCTTCTTTTACCTATTATAGATGCTTGCTGTTTTTGAAACTTATTATTGAAAAAGAAGTAATATCATCCATTGGACTCAATTATTTAAAATATAAGTAATGAACAAATATATTATTTCTTTGTCAAAGTAATTTCTTGACGTACTGTACGTCTCACTGCGAAGCAAGGCTTGTGGTTAACCACCTAGCACATTTGGAATTAATGGCTGGAAAATTGGGGTAAAAAGAGTAATTAGCAAATGCGTAAGCACGCAACTTTCACTGTAGTTTACTATTCCTAATCAGTTGTAATCCCTCTCATCTATAACGATGGAAGTAAGTTTAAAGGTTTAGTTTTAGTATTTACACATGTATAAGTGTTATATTGTATTCAAATTCGCCTTACACTCTTTTGTATTTGCATTTCAGAATTAACATTGCAAATCGCCAATATTTGAAGCTTGAGCTATTTTCAAAATGACTTGGATATTACAAAAGAAGAGGAGAACATTATTTTTAATTTACTTTATTTTAATATCCTGGACTTCTGGAAGTGCGACAGGTGAGCGAAATTCATGTTTTGTTATTAACAGGGATTCAAACCGAAACAAATATCGGTTTCAGATACGGTTTCGATTATGCTCGAATTAAGTTTTTCAATTATCGGTTATGCAAAATCTTGGAGTATCGGTTTCGTAACGGTTATCGGGTCTTTGTAAGTTTCAGTTTAAAAATACCGGTATGGTTTCGGTTCACAAAAAATATAAAAATTATGGTTTTTAGTTGACCAAAATAAAAAGCGTTTTTCATAGCTTTACATGAAAAAGACTTAATGCTCTAATTAGTCTGGAAAATAATGTTATCTGGTTACTGAAATGGTTTGAAAATTTCGATTATTTTGATTTTACTGATTTTTCATAACTTCGAACTGCCATAACTTTGTCAAAACCTAATCAATTATAATGCGCCATGTAAATTTGAGCATTATTTTACCTCTTGATTCGTTCTGCATTTAAATTTTGTTGATTTTGAAAATTCGAAATTTTTCGAAAAAATCAAAAAAGACAAAGGGGTAACACTGTAAATTTTTAAAAAAATTCGATTTTCAAAAATTTTTCAAAATCAACAAAATTTAAATGTAGAACGAATTTTGAGGAAAAATCCTGCTCAAATTTACATTGCGCATGGAAATTGATTGACTTTTGACAAAGTTATGGCAGTTCAAAGTTATTAAAGTTGCTCAGTAGCTGCGACGGCCAGAACCAAAATTAACCCTTATAAATGAATCAGTTACTAAACGGTTATTTCGGTTTAAAGAGTTTCGGTTTATGGGTTTCGGTACAGCGGAAAAAATTTGTTTCGGTTACGGTTACGGTTACGGTTACGGTTACGGTTACGGTTACGGTTACGGTTTCGGTTAAGGTTTTAATCCCTGGTTATTAACTTGATTAAAATATTTGTATAATTGAAAAGTAATATGCTTGACTGCCAAAAGGAAAATTGAAATGCTGAATAGCAAAAAGTGAATGCAAGACTACTTTAGAATAGCTTGCAGGGTATTTCTATCTCGATATATTTTATTTAGACTTGGACAAACAAAATCGGAGACATGAATAAAACGTCTGCAGCGTTGATGAAAGGGATTTCACGCCCGTGTTTGTTGAGTTCGTTTTCAGGAAATTATCTCAAACCCCCAACACGTCTATGCAAATAGAACCCAAGGCTGTTGCCACCCTTTTTACAGAAAACATTTCCCTTTTTTTATGTTTCAAGATTGTGGGGCGATAAGGCCTTTGTGCATAAGGACTAAACGTGATAATCGTTGTGATTTCATCTCCAAATTAAACGGAATTGGTTTTATCTTTTACAGAGATATCATCAAATTACTTTGACACGCAAGGACCGAGCTTTTCTTTGGAGCCGCCAAGTAGAATTGAATTCATGAATACAGTTGGCAACACGGTGAATTGTATTGCCCATGGAAATCCTGTGCCAAATATTCAGTGGCTAGATAAGGAAAATAATCCTATCACATCCATATCTAAGGTAAGATATATACTTTATCTTTAAGTATTAAATTTAAATACTTATAAATGTATACATATATATTTTTTCTTGTTACACTATATATAACATTTGCAATTATTTATTTCAGGTTCGTCACATTTTGGCCAACAGTTCCTTACACTTTCCTCCATTTGCGGCTGAAGAGTTTCGACAGGATGTGCACTGGTCGGTTTATCGATGTATAGCATCCAATAGCATGGGTACTATTATCTCAAGAGATGTGATTGTTAAAGCGGGTAAGTCGATTAAGATTTTATTCTTTCACTACAAAAGACAATGTATTTTTTTTTCTGTTTTTACCTTTTTATAATCAAAAAATGTAAATTTTCTCCCGTTTTGTATATATATGTACATATGTATATCGATTATTAGATATTAACTTCTTAAATCTTTTAAAGGTTCCAGAAAAACAGCTTAGAGTTCTTTTTGATTAACTTATCTTCTGAAATCTTTAGCTTTTCATAAGCAATTTAAAGTAAATGATGGCTTACAATTTTTAATTACTGGATTGTGGCCTGATTTTTCAGGCTTTACGATTTTTTCATTATCAATTTTTTTCCGTTTTTAATTTTTTCCATTATTTCAAAATTTGTTTGGAATTTTAAATACATGAAAGTTTTACTATAATGGGAAAATTTTCTAAAAAACTAGAAAAATTGTGTAAGCAGGATGTTGTACATACTTCTAGAACTTTTTAAGTTTCCCGAAAGGAGTTCCCTTACCATATAATTTCTGAAATGATTTATCTTAGGAAAACTTCAACTTAAAATTAATAATAACTAGAGTGTAGTTAGGTTTCAATTAGGAGTATCGTGTATGTATATATTGGATGTGTATCTATGGATCTTATATGAGTCTCCAATGTGTGTTTATGTGACCTACTGTTTCCATCTAACGGGTTGCCACAGCCCAAAACACGAAGCAATTATACGGGCATATGTTTCCACATACACGTACAGCAACCAACATACACGTATCTGCACATATGTATGTAAGCTCATGTATGTGTGGTCATGTATGTACCCGTGTATGTAAATACACTTCTACACTTAACAATGAAGTTGCCATAGCAGTTGGGCGCATGACCAAATCTTCTGCATTCACAGTGGGCCCACCTCACGTCTCCCAGCGCAAAACTAAAACTGCAACTGACAGAAAAAATTACAGAAATTTGATTACCTTCGTTCCAAAAACGAGTTACAGAAATTTGGTTTTTTTTGGTCACTTTTTTGGGTGATTGACCCCACCGTACGTTGGTCAGAAATGCATTTTTGGCATGGTTGTTATTGATGCTTCCACTGGACATGCACATGGACATATACATATGTAGCATGCAGTTAGAATCTTTTTGCATCGCAGTTTGTATTGGATTATTTGTATGCACATACGTTTTTCCCATTTTTGCCAGTTTTTGCTTACAGTTGAAATGCCCTGTACCCAAATTACAAGTTGTTAGAGAGAGGCAAATATAATAAAAATACGTTAACAAACTGCATTCATTTGCATCTACATACAGATATGTATATAGATTGTACATGCAAATACTTATACATACACTTGTATGCATTTATTAAGGCAAAATCTCATTCCCATGCTCAATTTGGGCCTTGTTCTGGAGGTGCATCATGACCTCAAAGCCCATAAGATCTAGAGATAACAAATTTGCTTTGAAACTAACATAGATCATGTTTATTTTCAATTTTCATGTTCATGTGCTACTCGAGCACTCTTTGTTGCTAGTTTTGAATTGAGTTGAGTTGAGTTGAGTAGAACTTTAATTAAAAAATATCTACCTCGTTTTACAGTGGTTTATCAACACTACGAACCGGAGGTACAAAATCCAGGTGGATTTATTGGAAGCAACGTTCTGATTAAATGTAATATTCCGTCATTTGTGAAGGAGTACGTTACAGTAACCTCCTGGCTACAAGAACCAAACTTTAATATTTATCCATCACTGGAGGGTGGTAAGTTTTAACAAAGACACCAGATATTAATAGATATTTTATTTCCAATTTTTTTTTTATGAATTTTTTAAAAATAGATGGTAAAAATCACATGTTGCCTACGGGGGAGCTTTTAATATATAATATCACGAAAAGCGATTCTCAGAAAATTTATCGCTGCCGGACACATCACAAATTGACACAGGATTCGATAGTCAGCAGCAATGCTGGAAAAATTCAATTAACGGGTAAGTTGTGACCAAAAACTTATGAGTGTTTAACAAAATCAAACTCGAAATAAATTAACTGGATGATTGAGACAATTCTAGATAAAGTTTTTGTATGGTATATCCTGGTAATGAATATGTGTTCATTTTAAAATGTGTATTCGTTACGGTCCCTTTGAAAAATTCATAGGGTAATGAAGGTTCATTTGTAGTTTCCATATGCAGAGCAAGTTTCTTTTAAATTAAAAATATCTTTTTCACTTCCCCAATAAACAGATGTATGTTGCAGACGTATGCGTTACCAAACCTTTTATCTAACCAGAAAATTTCATAACGATAGCATAACAAACACAAACATAATTCAAGAAACAATTTTCTATAGAGCCGAGGAGAGGAAACAGAGGAGACAGGGCTGGCGCCACCTAGCGTGCGTATCCTGTTTGTGTGCATGTGATTGGCTATATATGTATGTGTGTGTAAGTGTGTGTGTGTGTGTGTTTGCGATGTCTTGTGAAGACATGACAAGCAATCTCGACTACAGCGTTCGTATTTGTTTTAAATTATATTTGTAAGAATATTGAAAAATCTCTATAAAATAACATTATGCGAATATTTGCTGTTTTATTTGCTTACAGAAATGCGGGAGCTTGTTCCACCCATAATGAACGATAAAACAATGGCGATAACATCCAGACTTGGAGATCCTTTGGTTTTGTCATGCGTTGCTTACGCAAATCCCAAGCCCACTTACAGGTAAGACAAAGACAGATGACAGTCGGGTTCACTTTGATGGTTAGATTTGAATACGCGGTGTTGGTAAGTTCACGAAATGGAACTAGTTGAACTTGTTCATTTGTTTGAATAAACGGATTGAATAGATCTCCATTTTGAATGCCATCATTAATGCAGATATAAGATGGCGGCTGTATAATTAATTTTAATTAAACTGGAGACAGAAAATTGTAATTTAATTAGTAAATGAAGATAAATATAAAATTGTCATTGGTGCTTATAAAATGAGTGAACCTCAGCCCTGACCTTTAATCAGTACTCCCTTTTATCAGTACTCATTACTAAACGAAATGATTTAATGGGCACATGGTGGTGGTTTGGACTTGGGACTTGAGGTACTTAGAAAAAGAGTTTGTGCATAATTGTTCTGTTCTCTCTTGGTCTTACTGCACGTACGTTTACCCATACATACAAAGATACATACGCATATGTATGCACATACATGTGTGTGTATTAAATTCAGCATGTCAATGCACTCAAGCATATCAACTGAATTTGTTTCGTTGCTTGCCTTCTTCTTCTGTATGTCCTTATGTAGTATGTGTGCTGGGTTGGGTTGCTCCCACACTCCCACTCCCGCTCCCCCTCACACTCAGGCTTCCATTCCGGCGGCAGCGTCTCCGAAAGCTTGAAAGGCAAAGGCCCACCTCTCTGGCAACTTCACTTAAATGATGTGGTGGTCTCCACTCCTGTACACACACACACACACACACACACACACACACATATGTATACACATGTGTTGCATCTACATGTGTACACATCTATGTATGTATGTATGTACTTGCCATGCTTGTACTCGTATCCAAACACAGACACACACGCACACACACACATAGATGTATCTACTCTACATACAAGCGTTTAGTCGACGAGTCGTGAACACAGTGCACAGTGAGTTTAGAGCAAAAAAAGTTGCAAAATTTGAAGCCACTTTGGAAAAGTTAGGAGTCAGCAAAGTTGGGAAAAATGGTAAATTAATTAAAAACAAGCCAAAGTAAAAATATATGCAAAATTTGTGTTTGGTTATTAATTTATTTAACGCTAACGAAATGTGGGCGACAATTTTGAAAATAATATAATATTATTAATGAGACTATAAAGACAAAGCTTACCCATTAATATTTAGATAATATAATATAAAATAACTAAACATACTAACTGTTATTAAAATGGTAATATATATTTACAATTTAGGAAAGATCCTTTAATTTGATAAAAATACATTTATTGTCATCCTATTTGTATGCAACATTTTGCAATTTTCTGCCTCGTTTGTTGTGACTTTCAATTTATCTCGTAACTATTTTGATTTCAATAAAAACAAATTGTGTAGGCCCCACTGTGCGATGTTAGGGTTTGCTTTGTTTTATTTGCGATGTTCTCCTCTTGAATTTTTCTGCATGATGATTTTCTTGGGTTTGCGACTTTGTGGTGTGTGTTGTGTGTTGTGTGGTGTGGTGTTCTGTGTGTAGATGCATACGTATGCATGTGTATGTATGTATGTACTTTCCAAATACGTTCATAGACAAATACATATGTATGCATGTATGTAGATTCATTTATACCTATTTATATATGTATAAAAAGAATATTTATATGTATTTTTATATATAGGAATTGTATGTATGATTGTGCACATATATATTATATATATATATATTTATATAGGAAAGAGAATGCGAATACAGTAGGGAGATTTTTTATTACTTTTTTTTTAAGTACTGTACTCATTGAACATGGGAAAAAATGGGTATACTATCTGTATGTTATTTAACATGTATAACTAAGTTGTTAAAGTTGCTTTCACATGATCGGTTCCTAAAATAGATTGTCCTCAAAGAGTTTGTCATTACGATAAAATACTTACGATATTCATTGTTTCTTTAAGGTGGCACACAACACGATCAAGTAATGAGGAATCCATGCAACACATGCTTGCCACAGGACGAGCAAAAATTAAAGATGGCACTCTAATAATCTCAGCTGTTGCCAAAACGGATAACGGGTTATTTTTTTGCACTGTTACCAATTCGGAGGGTAGCGAAACCTTGGAGGTAGAACTGTCAGTTTCATCACCTTTGACGGCCAGCGTTCAGCCTCGAGTACAGACTGTTAATCTGGGTCATACTGCTGATTTAGTGAGTAAAGTGACCTACATATTTATTGTCTTGGTTTAGCATAAATCTCTTACCGGAGATTTGTAGATTTGCAGCACATCAGGATTCCCAAAACAACAAGTTGCATGGTTCAAAGATGGAAAAACATTGCGATCTGGGGCTCGAGTACGTCTTTTATCAAAGGAACACATACGTATCACATCCATTGTCAAGGAAGATAAGGGAATGTATCAGTGTATTATCAAAAATGATATAGAATCCACCCAGAGCTCTGCTGAATTGAGATTGGGAGGTATGCATTTTAAACTAAATAATTCTATTCAATTAAAATAATTTTTAAATACAGATGAAATATTATAAATTATTTATAAATATATTATTTATAATGCCAATTGCAGAAGTTTCGCCGCAATTGCTTTACAAGTTCATTGAGCAAACAATGCAGCCAGGACCTTCTGTATCCTTAAAATGCAGTGCAAGTGGCAACCCTACTCCAAAGATTGTCTGGCACTTGGATGGATTTCCTCTGCCTAATGTAAGTATAATATTAAATATAATATATAGACTTTACTATATTAAATTTATTTATGTTTATTCCCTAGAATGATCGTCTCATGATTGGCCAATATGTTACCACATTTGGTGATGTTATAAGCCACGTTAATATATCAGCAGTTAAATCTGAGGATGGCGGGGACTACGAGTGTAAAGCTATTTCCCGAGCTGGAGAAGCGTCGCATTCTGCCCGTCTCAATATATATGGTAGGCTTACTTACTTATCTATATAGATCTATTAGTTGACTTATTTGTATTCAAAGGTATGCCCTATATACGACATATGCCCAAGTTATCTGCCGTCGCTGGAAAGATGTTTGCTCTAAAGTGTCCCATTGCTGGATACCCTATCGAGAGTGTGTATATCGAAAAAGGTGCGACATATAAATAAAAGTAATATTACTAAAGGAATTATATGGATTAATATGCAATTCTTATAGACGGCATGAGATTACCCATCAACATGTGACAGCGTGTGCACAATGGAACTCTTGTTATCGACAATGTTCAAAGAGCTGCCGATCAAGGCACATACACCTGCATCGCCCGGAACAAACATAATTATACTTCCCAGCGCTCAGTTGAAGTTAAAGTGTTGGGTATGTATTTATATATTTAAAATATTTATCTCATCTTTAGAAACATAATATTTAAAATAAGATAAAAAAGGAAGAACACAATCATATACTAATAAAAATATAAAATTGTACCACACATATATTAATATTGATTTACATATTACGTATACGTAATTACATTATTTCAGCAAGTTAGTTATTAAGTAAATTTAAGGATTTATATAAATATAATATGAGATTTCTATAATTATTATTATATTATTCCTTCAAATAAGCATGCTTATACACATATATGTATGTATAAAAACGTGATGAACTTGATAATAAAGACTACACGTATAATTTTTCGATGGGGCAATGAGATCACGCACAATGCACGTGCTTAGATACATATGTAATATTATGCATTTGAATGCACGCAGCACGTTCCTCAATTTGGTTTTCCTATTTTGTTTCCTAGGTTTTAAAAAAAGATTTCAATAGGGAATTAGGTCAGGTTGGGGGTGTTATATACGAGAAGAAATGTTGAAATTTCAATAAAAACAAATAATATTTTATATATAATATTAAACCTGCTGTAAAATTGTCCACACTCATGCATGTTTCAGCGACTGGCAGTGAAAATAAGTATTTTTAAATCAAATATAGGGTATAACTAAGCTAGTATTCGTAACATAAATTCACATGTGGAGATTAAAATAGGTTATTTGCAATTAATCCAGCAGAACACGATGAAGTCCAGCGCTGTCTTGCAACCTGAGAAATAAAAAATTCAAATTAGATTCGAAAATAATACAAAACATATAAAATAATATAAATAGTATATTTAAGAATCAGGGATTAAAACCTTAACCGAAACCGTAACCTTTAACCGATAAAAACCGATTGAAATTTGTAATCGAAACTCAAACCGTAACCGAAAAAAATTTTTTCGCTTTACCGAAACCCATTAACCGAAACTCTTTAAACCGAAATAACCGTTTAGTAACCGATTCAGTTATAAGGGACGTCGCAGCTACTGAGCAACTTTAATAACTTTGAACTGTCATAACTTTGTCAAAAGTTTATCAATTTCCATGCGCAATGTAAATTTGAACATGATTTTACCTCTCAATTCGTTCTGCATTTAAATTTTGTTCATTTTTTAAACTCGAAAATTTCGAAATTTTTCGAAAAATTATAAGGGGTAACACTGTAAAATTTCAAAAAATTTCGATTTTAAAAATTTTTCAAAATTGAACAAAATTTAAATGCAGAACGCATTTAGAGGTAAAATCACGCTCAAAATTACATTGTGCATGGAAATTGATGGAGTTTTGACAAAGTTATGGCAGTTCGAAAGTATTAAGAAACAATAAAATCAAAATAATCGAAATGTTTTCCAGGCTAAAAAGAGCATTAAGTCTTTTTTCATGTAAAACATTGAATAACGCTTTTATTTTGGTCAACCGAAAACCATAATTTTTATTTTTGTTGTGAACCGAAACCATACCGGTATTTTTTAACCGAAACTTACAAAAACCCGATAACTGTTACTGTAATTAATAACCGAAACCGTAACTGAAAACGATATTCGTTTCGGTCTTAATCCCTGTTAAGAATACATCTAATTAATTAAGTATGTAAATCATTTAAGTTTTATTGCCAGTCCTTGAATAGATTAAATTATACAATATACTTACCATTTATATGGAACCATCATTATACTAAATCTTTGATGGAGCGTGCACAATAACCATAAAGATATCCTTAAATCATGATGGATATAATTGGTTAATTTATTATTAATTGGAGAGAATGTTAACTGTCGTATGTCTTGACGCAACTCAACTTATTATTAACTTAAAATAGTTTTCTACTTTTATCAACTACTTGTAATATTCTATAATAATATACATATCTGCACAGTTCAATCATTTACACTGCACTTGTCACTTGTATTTATAATTGCATTTGCATTCGGAATTCCTCACATTTGCACCTGCACTTGCTTTTGGCATCCGCGATATTCTCCCAAAGGTTCTTCAATCGCCACAGTTGTGAGTTGTAACAGCTCCAACCTCTTAACTGTCTCTAAACTCTTGACTAGTTTCTAAGGGGCGAGTCGAAAGCGTGGTTTAGCCTCAATTTGGCGTTTTGGGTTTTTGGGGTCAGTTCAACATTCTTTAAAGTTGCATTTATCAGTGGTTTTTTTGAGAATATTTTATCAATATATCAACTATGAAGTTTGGTCGGATTTTTCAGAAACTAAACTGTATATCATTTGTAGATTAATATTATTTTGAAATTCTCTTCTTCTTGATATTAGCTGAATTTATATACGTTGAATATAAGTAAGAAGTTCTTATAATAATTTGAAAGGACTACGTTAAAGTGCAAAGAATGTGATGAATAACTGACTCATTCACAATATGTTATAGCCGTCTACATTACTGCTGGTGTGAATTAAGAATATTTCTTTTTTTATTTCCAATTATTTGTAATTTTAATCTGTGAGTCTAAAACTAAAATAAAGGGTACCTGATTTCGGTGTGTAGTAGATTAAACATATCTTTTTAGACTGTTACATGTAATTTCACCATTTTGACATAGGAATGACAGGGCTGCATTTGAAGTATTTTACAACACTGTAATGTGAATATCGTAAATAAAGTAAATGGCGACTGTGAAAAAGGGAATCTGTATCAGGGCTGACAAACTCTTATTGTGTTTAATAATTCACAGCCCAAAATACATATATTATGCTATTTTAAAGTCAGATTTTAGATGGTATTTAATAAATCTTAGAATTCGACGGGAAGCATATCTCAAAAAAAAAGAAAAAGAAAATCTAAATTAATATGGTTGACAATAAAATAGAGTTGTTAATTTGTAATTTTTTTAATTGTTCTAATTTCTGAATGGAAAACAATTCAGTTCCACCCAAGATTACACCATTTTCATTCGCTCGCGATCTGAACGTCGGTGACCGCACAAGTATTCAGTGCGTTATTGGCACCGGGGACCTGCCGCTTTCATTCACTTGGCTGAAGGATGGAAAACCTTTGCCACCGGCAGTTACAGTTGACAGTGTCAGCGGTGGGCTTAAGGGTACCGGTGGCGTTGCTGCATTGGGTTCCGGCTCCGGATCGCACTTTTCATCGTCGGCATCGGCATCGGCGTCAGCCTCGTCGTCGTCGTCAAATGAACACGTGACTTTGAATGACAATGGTCGTAGTAGTGGTGAAAGTAACGGCCAAGTGACAATTCGCCAAAATGATGATTTTACCAGCGCCCTCAGCATCACAAGTGTGACGAGGGAACAAAGTGGCACATACACGTGTCGCGTCCAAAATGATGCCGCTACTGTAACGCACTCTGCACAGCTCAAAGTTAATGGTACTTGTAATGGCTTGATTTTAGTTACACTTTAATGCAATTAAATCTAAATAATACATATATAATAATTCAATATTAATATATTTAGAGTCTTTTACTATGGCATGCAAATTATATACTTGTTAATAGTCTGCATGGTAATTTGTTTAAAAATATATAAATAATAAAATAAATTACACAATTATTATGTTTGCTAATATCAAACGAATGCACACTTTATATTTCCTACTTATGTATATTCAAATTGTTTTCTCCAAGTCTTTTGCCTAATTTTAATTTTTACATTCGACTTATTCTCTTCAATATTTTCTTAGCCTTGTTCTATAAAGTATATTTTTAATATTCTTTTTTTAATATATTTAAAAAATTAATATTATTTTACATCATTAATTTATCTGCATTTATATAAAAATATGGTTTTTTTCTATTTTGTGAATAAAGTGAATATTTTTCTACAGGTTAAACCGAATATCGTATTTCTAACGAATTTCGCTAATCCCGTAATTTATCGATTTATGTGCTAGAACGATTTGATACGTTTTAATACAGAACTAAGTTTCTTAAGTTTGTTGTCGCCTCTACTGAACTTATTCCTTTAAGTAAACTACAATATACTACTTTATTCAAAACAAAAAGTTAGTCAAGTCATTAAATTGACAAAAATAAAAATTATCCTATTTTATTTTGCAAATAAAAAACCTTTTCTTGGTTTTTCATTTTTTTACATTTTCTTATGGTTTTAATAACACAATATAAAGAATAAATAATGAGATCTACCGCGTTGAATTTTGTAATACAATCAAATATCAGAATTTTTTATTTTGTCAAAACAATTACTTGACATTCTATACTTATCGTAATTTTAACGTATAAAATATTGAACATTAGTACAAAAACATGATTCATCGCTCGTATTAACTATTATTTATAACGATAAAAATCATAATTTAAATTGATTTTCTTACTTGATTTTCAATTGTTTAGTTCCTCCGCGTATTTCTCCTTTTGCGTTTGAAGATGAAATAACTGAAGGTATGCGGACACAAATAATGTGTTCCAGTAGCCAAGGAGATCAACCATTCAATATCACTTGGCACAGAAACAATGTGGCAATTTTAAGTAATGCACCCATTGTTAAGAGCAGTACCGGCGCCATCAATCAATTGACCATGCTGACAAAACAAGGAGAAGAGTTTTTACCTCCGGATCCGTCGTTAACAATCAATCAATATACCCCATTTTCCAGCATATTATCCATACATAACGTCTCCTCATGGCACAATGGCAACTACACTTGTAGTGTGACCAACCACGCTGGCACTGTTGAATATACTGCTGTTCTTTCGGTTTCGGGTAAATCAAGAGTAACTATTGTTTTCTAGCAAAAATGCCCTAAAAAGCCGTATTATTCTACTAATGTACTCGTATTCAAATGTACCCTGCACTCGAACACAATTTTCACCGTAAATATCGTAGAAACTGCACTAGGAGGGAAGCACTCTTGAAATATTCTCTATGCTCAGCTTTTCCAGATGCTAAGGAAAATACATACAAATTTTGGAAATGATCAGCTGTATTTGTTCAATTGGGATCTTTAATATACTATAACTTCAAAGAAATTACCTCATCAATAGATCCAGCTTTATGCGATGAAGTTTTCGTTTTTTTTAAATCTTATGTACGAAACTCCTACTCTAGACTATAAAATATAAGGGTTCCTAACATTTTTCTTTACTTTCCACGATTTTTGAAAGCGTAAGTTTCATATACTTCATATTAAGCCTCCTATATCTCTAATGCACGTTTCAAAGCTTATTAAAACCTTTTCACATTTGATAGCTGAAGAGTTAAACCCTTTCAAATTAAACAAAAATATATTATCTGTGCTCTAAATATTATTGTTTATCAATTTTCAGATAATATAATTTAAATTTCTGCCTAATATTATTATCGTCAGATTTGAAGATAGTAAAAATTATCCCTTTGACTTAAAAAGTAATTTCTAGATATATATGTAAACTTTATATAATTCTAAAGCAGATCGATTGAAAAGTTATTAACAATTTAGTGAATTGTAGTCATAATTGCCCTTATTTCATTGAAATACCATCCATATTTATAACAAACTTACAATTGTATTTAAAAAGAAATATTGTCTTTATAGACTGAGAAAATGTAATGAAATCTCAAACACTTTTCTGTTTAATATATAGAATCCTTCAATCATACTCGTATTGAACAGTACTGTAATTAAGGGAAATGAATTAGTTGAAGCTCAAGTTGATTACAGGAAAGACAGAACTCCGTCAACTTCATCAATGTTATACAATTAATAGACTCAAGAAATTTTGTATAATTACACAGACAGGTCGATATTGTGTCATGTATTTGATAACAAATTCATCTAAATATATATCCTTAATACTTGAGGACAGGAGATTAAAGCACTGAGCACAATGCACCCAGCACTTCTGCACCCATTTCCTTATCTAAAACCTAAGAGTAAAAGCAATAATTTGAAAGTACAATTCGCATGAATAGAATAGTACGAGTATTAGATGAGTTATCTAAATCGCATGTCAATTGGGAAAACTTTTCGTCGAGTTTGTACAATTTAAATAAACATTAAAATAATGTGGAATCGCGATCAGAACTATAGGCAGCTTCGGTCTTAATAATAATCTAATCCTAAATCAGTTTTGAAGAAGTATCCCAAAATTTTACAGAACTTCAATCGAAATTTAGATGTTCTATAAGTTCTCAAATCAATTTAAAGTGCTCAAAAACATATAAATGTATATATTTAGAAGATTCTTTTATAATTCATAATATATCAGTTTATATATTTGTGCTAATTTTCAGAAGTTTTTATAGTGTTATATATAAGATGTAATTTTATTAATTGATGATCTCTATAGCTATCCTTTGATAATGTAAATCCCAGCCTAAATATATTGTCAAAGTATTGATTTATTTTTATAAATAAATGTATATATATAACTAACAAATTAAAGAAATATGTTGTTGTATTTGAAATGTATATAGTAAAGAAAAAAACCTTATGCACGATTATAGGAAACTTGTAGATAGATGCATGATAATCTTGCCTGATAATCTGCTTAATATTATGCGGAAGATAATAAATTCAATCTTGAAAAATAGTACCACCGCGTTGGATTTTAAAGCCCACCGATCAAGACGCCATCTTGGGTAATGCAGTTATCGTATCGTGTAAAGCCGACGGATTTCCCCTGCCAACCATTCAATGGAAGCAGTCTATAGGTATGTACATAGAAATTATAATATTTTTCCCTTATCTAAGATTCTGAATTGAATATTTAACATTATTTTCTTTGGTATGTATATTTTGCTATTTATAATTTTATTTAGGATTAACTTTGAATCGGAGTAAAATAATATTAATTATCTTAAGTTAATTTATTTAAAAAGATTGAAATCTTTTTATAAGATATATAATCAACAATAATTGGAAAACAATTGAGAATATACAAAATTTTCTCCATTAAAACGAAATTAAAACTCGAACCAGCCTTGATTATAAGTATATACGATAATAAGAATGGTTTTTTTGAATAAAGGTGACACTGGAGAATATCGGGATCTTAGTTACGCCATGGATAATGGAAACTCACATGCTATTTTGATTGCCCATTCAAATGGATCTCTGATGATATCAAAGGTTAATCGGGAGCATGAAGGAAGTTATCTTTGTCAGGCTACCAATGGAATTGGAGCTGGATTAAGCACCTTAATTAAATTGACTGTACATGGTAAGTGTTAAAAACAACTTGTAGAACTCTTTTCTAATCTGTTATCTGTACTTTGAATAGTTGGTCCTTCAGTTACGGTTAGTAAGAAACAATTATCGATTCGACGTGGAGAACGTATTACCCTGCGTTGTGAGGCCAATGGCGATCAACCCCTGGATATATCTTGGAGATCGAAAGCCATTCGAATTGATCCATCTTACGATATACGTTACCATATCAAGAACTCGCCTCTAGCTCGTGGTGTTTCATCTGAGCTCACGATCTTGCAGACGGTTCTAACCGACAGAGGGGAATACACTTGCATAGCCAACAATGCCTATGGACGTGATAGAAGCGTTATCCATGTCCAGGTCCAGGAACCGCCCAATTTCCCAGTCAACTTACACGTCCGTGATCTGGGAAGTCGCTCGGTAACGTTGGCTTGGTCTCCGAATGATCAGGATTCTGTAATACTGGGCGGAGGAGGCGCCAATAACCGGGACTCTCAACCCATATCAAATTATATTTTACAATATAAAAAGGCTGGAGGTTAGTACGATTAATACTCTTTAGAAAAATATCTTGTATGCATTGAAAGGGTGTAGAAATTAGAGAGATAATTCAAAAGTTAATGTTGAATATTATTAATTTAAATCAAAATCAAAAAAAGACTTAATTTTTAATGCTTTCCTGTATTCTCATAATTAATTCGAGTTTCTTTTTCAGACGTTTGGCATGAGCACAATAACCAAAAGCTTCTACCTGGCGATAGAACTACGGCCCAGTTGGGTTCCCTTCGTCCCGCCCAGGTCTATCATATTCGTCTCTTTGCGGAGAATCACTTGGGTACAAGTGCTCCCAGTGATGTGTTATTTGTGCAGACAGACTCCGAAGTTCCCTCTGCACCTCCACAGGATGTGACCTCAGAGCCGCTGGGACCACAACAGGTAAATCAAAATCAGAAACATATATTTACACTCTGCATAATTTAATAATTAAAAAAAGAGGGTATGGCTTTGTAGCAGGGATTAAAACCTTAACCGAAACCTTAACCTTTAACCGGTAATAACCGATTGAAATTTGTAACCGTAACTGAAACCGTAACCGAAAAATATTTTTCCGCTGTGCCGAAACCCATAAGCCAAAACTCTTTAAACCGAAATAACCGTTTAGTAACCGATTCATTTATAAGGGTTAATTTCGGTTCTGTCCGTCGCAGGTACTGATAACTTTGAACTGCCATAACTTTGTCAAAAGTCAATCAATTTTTATGCGGAATGTAAATTTGAGCATGATTTTACCTCCAAATTCGTTCTGCATTTAAATTTTGTTCATTTTGAAAATTCGAATTCGAAAAAAGATAAAAAAATTTTCTAAAATGAAAAAAATGTAAATGCAGAACGAATTTGGAGGTAAAATCATGCTCAAATTTACATTGCGCATAAAAATTTATTGAATTTTGACAAAGTTATGGTGGTTCAAAGTTATTAAAGTTCAGTAAAATCAAAATAATCCAAATTTTCAAACCAAATGAACCAAATTTATATGAGATCAAATTATAATAAAATCGACATTACACTGGATCATTCCAGTCACCAGTTAACATTATTTTCCAGGCTAAAAATAGCATTAAGTCTTTTTTCATGTAAAACAATGTATAAAGCGTCTTATTTTGGTCAACCGAAAATCTTAATTTCCTTTTTTTTGTGAACCGAAACCATAACCGTTACGAAACCGATACTTCAAGATTTTGCATAACCGATAACCGAAAATCTTAATTCGACTATAACCAAAACCGTAACTGAAACCGGTATTTGTTTAGGTTTTAATCCCTGGTTTGTAGAAATGTATGTAACATGCTGAAGGAACCATTTCCAACTCTAAGAAAAGTATATATGTGTATCTGTAAGATATCGTTAATCTTAAAAAATTCAGGAAAACCCCCATAATCATAAGAAAATTACAAAATCATGATAATTTTAAATTTTATTTGATTATTACTTTGTGAGAGAATCATTAGAAACATATATTTTTATATTTCTCGTTCTCTCAAAGAAAGTATAAGCGATTGATTATTTTGATTAAAAAGAAAACAAGATTTGGTTTATAATTAAAACGGATTTTAATCGCTTAAAATATGCATCGAATTTTACTTATAGATATCATATATATTAATTTAAATTGAGTAAAGGGTATTTCGAAGTCAATCATACTTGATTTGTTTTAATAATGCATTCTTTAAACAGTTGCTGATCACCTGGCGAGCACCTGTGAGGGATTCATGGAATGGAGAGCTGTTGGGCTATACGATCGCCTACCAGAAACAGGGTACTCCAGATAGTGTGCAGAATCATACGAAGGTGGGAAGTCTGATTACAGAGGGTCTCAACGACTTTCGTCTGACTGGATTGGAGAAGTATACACAGTATGGGATCACAGTGTCTGCATATAATGTTAAAGGCGATGGGCCGCCGAGTGAAGTGGCATTGGGTCACACCCTGGAGGATGTTCCCTCGGCAGCTCCTAGATCTGTGACCTGCATTGCGTTGACAGCACAGAATATACAAATATCCTGGCAATCGCCACCAAAGGAATTGAGTCATGGGATTATACAAGGATACAAGTTGCTCTATGAGCCAGGATTATTGGAGAGCGAATATAGCGTGAGGGAAACGAAGATTACATCGGCTCTTAGCACGGTTCTACATGGATTGCAACCGTATACCAATTATAGTGTCCAAGTCCTGGCCTTTACTCGTGCCGGAGAGGGAGTTTCGAGTCCTCCCGTATCCTGCATCACAGAGGAAGCTGTTCCTGATGCTCCGGAACTTGTCAAGTCTGCTGTGAGCACGGAATCTTCAGTGATTGTCAGCTGGTTGCCACCTCGACGTCTGAATGGATTGATTACCAAGTATAATGTCTATATACGGATTCTGGAAAAGGGTCAGGAATTGAAAATACTCAAGGAAGTTCTGCCGGCCCACAATTTACACTTTGAGGCAAAGGATCTGAACTTTCGAGAGACCTACGAAGCGTGGGTCACGGCATCCACCAGAGTGGGTCAGGGTCCAAGTACTCCAGTTATTAAACTCGTGCCCAGCACTTCAATTCCTGCTGCCATAATATCATTCAGTCAAACACTTCACGTCAATTGGAAGTCGGACATAAAGTTGCCCTGTGTTTTTGTTGGAAACCCAAAAGCAAATTCCGAATGGAAGATTCTTAATACACGTTCCAAGAAACAGTTTCCATTGGATGTTAGCCATGATAATATTCTCAGTCTGCGGAATATCCAAAGATCCCACGAGGGGAATTATTCATGTGTAGTCAGAAATTCTATAGGCTCTGATCACATCGTTTATCAGCTTTATGTGCAAGGTGAGCAATTAATTATTTAATTTATTTAAGTTATTATGTAATTTAAGAAATTTATTTTATCATTTTAAAGGTAATTTACATTTATTTATTTGGAATTGTAATTGTTACTATCACCACAATTTACCTTTTAACCTTAAAATACTTGACTTTTTCGATCAGTGTATGATTTAATATCTTACTTAATATATTATATTTGATTTGAGGCACAAATATTCAGAGTTTTACACATTGATTGTTTTAATAGTACCTATTATTTAATTTCATCCTTTTATTTATATACTATATCTATTAATTGTATTGATTAATATATGTTTTATTTTTAGTACCGCCCTCTGCTCCAATTGTTTCTGTAAACTCGGTGCAAAAGAATTCGGTGTCAATCCAATGGCGAGTCGATGATATTGGAGGTGCTCCCATCAAGGGCTATACCTTAACATATAGACGTGACGGTGGCGATTGGGAGGAGATTCAGGTAGATCGCCGGGTTACCTCATATATGCTAGAGGATCTACAGTGCGGCACCAATTATAAGTTTACCATGAATACATACAATAAAATTGGCTCAAGTGCCGCCAGCTCGACAATCTCAGCTCAGACAAAGGGTGAGTTTTAAAATCGGAAATAATGTTGAATAAAGATTACAAATATTTCTATATTTATTTGGTTTTCAGGCAACAAACCTTTTGCACCACAGAAGCATAGTTTTCTACGTTCAAATACGACATCGGTTATTCTAGATTTATCTTCTTGGCAAGATGGAGGTTGTCCCATAATTCACTTTAGCATTGAATTCAAGCGCTATAAATCGTCGAGCGATTGGATCATAGTCTCAAATAAAATAGAAACCAATGTGAGTTCTCTTATTATTATTTTTGGTATATATAATATAATATTTCAAATGATTTATATTTGTAGACACGATATAGCATCGGAGATTTGGAACCGGGCACAGCTTACAATCTGCGAGTCACGGCAAATAATAATGCTGGATCGACTACAAAGGAATACTACTTTGAGACCCAAAACTTGGTTGGATTTACCGGGGGATTGGGCCCCGATGAGATGCCCGAAGATCAGCAAACTGTGTTTAGTGATGCTCATCTGATAGCTGTTATCATATCATCGATATTTGGCACAATTCTGGCACTAATTGGTGCTTTTATATGCTTTAAGAACTGTAAGAATGAAATAGTCATGCAATATTTTTAATATTATTTAATTCCGTCTTTTATTTTAGATCCCCGCACTCTCTTCACCCGAAATCTTGATTCGTTAAGGCCACAGAATGGCGCAACTGATGGAAAGGATATTCAGAGTCGTGAACACTTTTATGGTACAGTACGAAAATCTTGCCAGCAATCTCCGCCGGAATCGGTGGCTGGACTTGAGCGTATACCAGAGTACTCAGAAGATATCTATCCTTACGCCACATTCCATTTACCAGAACATGAAAACCAAACTGGAAATATTCCCTTAAACTACACAGGCAGTGCATCCAAATACGATTCACGCTGTGGAGATGACAGCACCCTCTGCAGCTCGGGGGTAAAGGGGAAACGTACCGTCTCAACGAGTGTCGGAGGAGGAAACTCAAATGCGAATCTAACCAGCATGATAGTCGGTTCACCCGATGAAAGCAATCATTTGAATACGGATAAAAGACATAAGCGTCGTTCAAAGATTATTAAATCGGAATCGGAAGAATATGATAGTCTAAATAGCGACAGTGAACTTAGCGGAGAAAGAGAACGCATTCGCGATGATAGTCGGAGTATTCGGGAATCTTCTAGTTACATTGAAGATGAAGAAATTACAGGTATGCCTATGAAATCTTTGATTTATTGAAATCAACTCATGATTTTAAAATTTCAGCACATGGCAAGAAAATGCGTAATAGTGGAGGAAATAGTAAGGACAGGTCTTCTGTTTTTAGCAGACCTCAACTGCATAGTAAGTTAGTACCTAATCTTTTCTCGCATATAGATTATAGTTTCCCTCAACTCACACATCATTTTATACAAGAATATTTGGTTCAACAAAAGTGACTTTCATACAAAAAAGTGTCCTATTTAATTAAGTTAAGACACTTTTTTATATGAGAGTGAATCATTTCTATAAAATATTTATACTCTTTGGTAATATGTTTTGTATAATAATATTGTTTGTAAATATTTGCAGCATCTTGGACCCCGTTCCCATCGACTACAGGCTCTTTGAGCCGTCAGCAAAGCAACAACGGAAATCAACGCATTCTGGCGATTCCCAGCGGAAAGCTCTCTCAATTGCATCTGCCAAAGATCCAGCCCAATGTCCAGATCTGTCCCGAAGTATATCCAGTCGTCAGCGATTCAAAAGTGCCGATAGTAATGCCAACAGCGGCACCCTTAATCGCGATTGTGGGGAAAACAAGGGCATCACCCGACCAATTGCCCAATCGGGGTCATATATTGAAAAATTGAAAGTCCAACAACAACAACAACAGCAACAACAACAGCAAAGAAATCCAGATCAACACGGTTGTATATCGTCAATGACATGCTATAACAAAAGCTATGGTGATAAGAATGCGAAATTATTAATGAATAATCGAGGAGATCAGCAATTAGAATTAATCAGTTCACATCGTCATATTTACAGTATTGAACCACTTGAATTATTGGAAACAAACTCTAGGCATTTAGAATACAATGCCATGGAAAATCTAAGTAATGCCGAAACTTTAGCCATGGGCACCACAATGATCGACAACAATAAATATCAAATGGAAAATAGCTTGGAAAATATACCAAGTTGTAGTATCTTGCAAAAGATTCAGAAATCTGACCAAATCGATCATATTCTTAATGAAAAACATGTTAGCCCGCCATCAGCGTTTATTGATAGAATTGGTAAAATTTAAACATTATTGTTAATAATAGCACAAATGGAATATTTAGTCTTTTCTATCAATGTTTTTTCTAGATGTTTCCTTAATATTAACATCAATCGTTTTTAAGGTTTCCTTATCATTCATTTCAAATTATTCAAAATATTCGGACATACATTTTTGATTATGCTTGACCTTTAGACTGAAATGTTCCTTGATCAGAACTTCAAGTCGATCTACTAAGTAGTATACACTGCCTAAACATAAATATAAAAAAAAACAAGATCAATTCTCAATTTTACACTCAGTTCAATCACGAATACGAGAAGTTTATTCGAATACTTAAGATCAATTATACTTCAATTTCACAATTGTATTTTAGTCAATGGAATATCAATGATTAACTAAAATTTAGATTTAAGAAGATAGACAATTATTGTGAGATCACCTTTACAGTGATTATTCCAATTGTGGATTACAGATTAAAAATACTTGAATTATAAATTTACTTAATTCATAACAATGGCTACAGACATATAATATGTAGATAATTGTAACTCTCGATGATTATTTACTGTCTAATTGAATGTGTCTAATTGTGTGTTATGAATCAAAACGAGTACCCGTCGCACACTCGTAGTATTTCTTAGTGACAGCAAATTTGGATCAATGTCAATAGTATAAATTAGACTGAGGCGAAAATGCTATCGATTCAAGAATATTTAAGAACATATAATGATATCAAAGATCCAAGTATATATATAAATATATATATACATACATCTTCTTAACATACTCGTAACATAGATAACGGAATAACGGATATACATACATACTTAACATTAACTCGTGGTAACATTTAAGTATACACTAGTTTTATACTGTTACAAGCAATTATTGCAATTTTAAATAACATAATCATATTAATTCATCATTAAAATAATAATTATAGCGATTCAAGACAAATAGACCGTTATATAAATATATATATATATATATATATACATAAAACGTATGTTATAAGAAAGCTTACATATGCTGAGCATAAAAGATGTGTGTATTCGTTTTAAGATATTTTAAACTCAAGCTCAATTTGTACTGTCAATTGAAATAGGAAATTAAAAGGATGTTGTGTAAAAATTGAGATTTCTGGTTTTTTGTATCCACTTTAATTACATTATCAAATCTTTTAAATATTTTTCTAATTTATGTCATTTAAATTATAAACGATAATAGTTCCACAGCCTTGAAGCTATACATATTATTTCTTGACTTCTTCTTCGACATAGAGTGTTGTTTGCAGGGATTAAAACCTTAACCGAAACCGTAACCTTTAACCGGTAAAAACCGATTGAAATTTGTAACCGTAACTGAAACCGTAACCGAAAACAATTCTTTCCGCTGTACCGAAACCTATAAACCGAAACACTTTAAGCCGAAATAACCGTTTAGTAACCGATTCATTTATAAGGGTTAATTTCGGTTCTGGCCGTCGCAGCTACTGAGCAACTTTAATAACTTTGAACTGTCATAACTTTGTTAAAAGTATATCAATTTCCATGCGCAATGTAAATTTGAGCCGGATTTTTAATCAAAATTCGTTCTGCATTTAAATTTTGTTCAATTTAAAAATTCAAAAATTTCGAAATTTTTTGAAAAATGATAAGGGGTAACACTGTAAAATTTCTAAAAAATTCAAAAATTTTGAAATTTTTAATATAAAATAAATTTAAATGCAGAACGAATTTAGAGATAAAAACATGTTCAAATTTACATTGCGGATGGAAATTGATTGAGTTTTGAAAAAGTTATCGCAGCTCAAAGTTATTAAAAATCAGTAAAATAAAAATAATCGAAATGTTCAAACCAAATTTATATGAGATCCAATTATAATAAAATCGACATTACGCTGGACCATTCCAGTAACCAGATAACATTATTTTCCAGGCTAATTAGAGCATTACTCTTTTTTCATGTAAAACAATGAATAACGCTTCAACCGAGAACCTTAATTTTTATATTTTTTGTGAACCGAAACCATATCGGTATTTTTAAACTGATACTTACAAAGAACCGATAACCGATACTCCAAGATTTTGCATAACCGATAACCGAAAAACTTAATTCGAGCATAACCGAAACCGTAACTGAAACCGATATTCGTTTCGGATTTAATCCCTGGTTGTTTGTATTGTAAAATTATCTTATCTGTAGCCCAATGCATATTATGCTTTTAATTTTGAGTTTGTGTTCAAAAAGCCATCGATAGCTGAACTTCCGGCTTATATTTTGTGGCAAGTTAATGTGTTTGCTGTAACTAGAAACATAAGATAAGGACAAACACTTTTGATTGCCACATGGCCTTTCGGATAAAACGATTCATCATGTTTATCGTTGTCATTGAGGAAATTTAAGTATGTGTTCCATTTGGGATTAAAAAGAAAGCGTCAGTTTGTGGTAAGTGGAGATTTGTTTATACTCTTAATGCTGAATGTGGAAATGTACTTAGTGCGATAGAATACGAAAGTTGGTTGAGAGCTATTATTATAACATATTTAACAAACTAATTTAAAATATGTTATGAGAACAAAAGGAATTCTTGCGTGAAGTGAATTTTGAAAACAAACCATAATAAGCTCTGTCAGCGTGACCAGCGTTGAAAAACTTCAACCCCATCCCCAATCCCATCCCCATCCCCAACCCCATCCTCAACCCCTTGTGATGCTATGAGGGTGCACAAAGTTTACAAGCTTTTCGTGAATATTTTCAATATGATGACATACAGGGACATACTTCTACTGAGGTGAGCAGCAGCATCATGGTTGTCCTTACCTGAAACATAGGATGCATAGCAAGCTCGGAAAATGTGAGCCTTCCTTCAGCAATGTGTGTGCTCGACAAATATTTGAAGCTGAAAATGCCACCAAAAGAATTCGTATAAGGGACTACATATTTTATTTTACTGTTGTTTCACATTACTCGGCATTTTGTTCCAAGAAGCAAACTCAAGAGCGGACACATAACTTAGACACAACCACCAGCTAAAACATCATCCCTCACACAGTTTAACCCTTCTCATTGTCTTCATCTCAACTATTAGCTAATATTAGGTAAGGCTTGTTAATAAATTGTTACAAATGAATTTAAGAACAACGTACATTACAATATAATAGCCTGATCGATCTTTCATTAGTCAAAGTTATATTGTTTCTTGACTCATTTCTTTGTTTATTATCCAGCCGAAATTAAATATTCAGGTGAGTAGTACCAGTAAAATATGTAAAATATATATTCTAAAGTTCTGATCTGATTCTTCAAAATGGACATATAAAATGTGTATAATTCTCTTTGCAACAATTTTATATCTTCTGTATGGTATTGTATAGTATTATTAATCGAAATTAGCATGTGGTCTACATATAATAATTCAAATATTTTCTGAAATTATTGCTATCGAATTTCAGAGTAAGACAAGACTAAAATTGAGTTTTTTTATTGAGAAAGTATAGCCTTATATACGTGTTATATGTAGATTATACATTGTATAAGTCTAAAAACATCACTCTAAAAACTTAAATAAGAAGAAAATACGATTTTAAACGCAAATCCGAGCATTTATTTTATTGATTTTGATTCAATTTCCTTATCCGCATTTAAAGGATATTGTGCATACGTTTGACGTGTGTAAATAGTAACAATTTATTTATTTATTTTTTTGTATATTTCCGTTTCAAGTTTATGTCGTTCAATAGGAAAGCCGAAAACTGCTGCAATGACATTTTATATGCATACTTAAAGTCATTTTATTTGATATGTAAATCTTTTATTAGTTGCAAACTCTAATCAACAAAAATATACATATAAAGAAAATCTTTGCCAATCAAATATTTGTATTTATCAAAAATTATTTGTATAACAAAGTTCTTAGAAAGTTCTACTGAAATCTTGATTGACTTATTAGGCATGCATTGACAAAATGATTTTACTATTTCATTTCCTCAAAAGTCGATTTTTTCTTTGTTGAATGTACAAACGATTTGCCACAAACTTTAGAAGCTTAGTGCAAGCGTAAATATTGTTGGCAAGGCATTTCCAGAAGCAAACAACTTGGCCAAAATCGTACATATCTGTGCATTATTTGTGTTTAACTTTAGACTTTTACTGCCGCTGGGAAAAGCGCTTTTCCAAAGTGTTGTAAATACCGCAAGCTGTTTGGGAGGATCTTCTCATTTTATTCAACTGTTAAGCTAAAAATATTTATCACCCCGCAGCTGTATGTATTAATAGATTAAAAAATCTTAATCTTTAAGATAATTCGCATGGAAATCAGTTTAAATTAGGGATTAAAACCTTAACCGGAACCGTAACCGTAACCTTTAACCGATGAAAGCCGATTGACATTTGTAACCCTAACTGAAGCCGTAACCGAAATAATATTTCTCACTGTACCGAAACCCATAAACCGAAACTCTTTAAGCCGAAATAACCGTTTCGGTTCTGTCCGTTGCAGGTACTGATAACTTTGAACTGCCATAACTTTGTCAAAAGTCAATTAATTTTTATGTGGAATGTAAATTTGAGCATGATTTTACCTTTAAATTCGTTCTGCATTTAAATTTTGTTCATTTTGAAAATTCGAATTTTTTCGGAAAAATTAAAAAAGACAAAGGGGTAACACTGTAAAATTTCAAAAAAATTTGATTTTCAAAAAATATCTAAAATGAAAAAAATTTAAATGCAGAATGAATTTGGAGGTAATTTTATGCTCAAATTTACATTGCGCACGGAAATTGATTGAATTGTGACAAAGTTATGGAAGTTCGAAGTTATTAAAAATCAGTAAAATCAAAATAATCGATATGTTCAAACCAAATTAACCAAATTCTTATGAGATCAAATTATAATAAAATCGACATTACACTGGATCATTCCAGTAACCAGATAAAATTATTTTCCAGACTAGAATTAGCACTAACTCTTTTTTTTGTACAACAATGAATTAAGCTTCTTATTTTGGTCAACCGAAAACCTTAATTTTTATTCTTTTTTTGAACCGACACCATACCGGTATTCTTAAACCAAAACTTATAAAAAGCCGATAGCTTTTACGAAATCGATACTCCAAGATTTTGCATAACCGATAACCGAAAACCTTAATTCCACCATAGCCGAAACCGTAACTGAAACCAATATTCGTTTCGGTTTTAATCCCTGGTTTAAATTATAGAAAAGTGATATACTTCAATTAACATGCTGAAAAATGAAGTTATCAATGCATTATGAAGATAATTTGCACATGAATTGGTTAAGTTTTTTAGAATTTATGACAGTGAGAACTTTTAAAAGTTTGTGCTCTACAGGAAATACAAAAATGTAAAACATGTTAAAGCTCTGAACAAATTACTTATTACACCCATTTGCAATTTCTACAGGGTATAAAAATTTACTTCTCAGTATGGTTACTTTGTGTTTATGTTTTATTTTGGTATTTTTACCGCCCACCCGAATAATGTCATTGCAACAGAGTGCTTGAAATTCCGGCAATTTAATTCTTTAACGCTCCATTTGATGCAGGCACGCTAATCAAAAGTCGATAGGTTGACCAACCAAATACGAGTATGTATGTATATATGTAGGTATGTACATATGTAAGTACTTCCACATATGCACATGTACATATGTACATACATATGTATAATATATATTTACTCACGTTCATCTGTGAAATTGTATCGAAACATTTGTTTACTCGTTCGCTGAGGTAATATATCATAATTCATTAATTCCATTTGTTCATTTTCCAAAATCTGCCTGGGACACTTGATAACTAATGTTGCGAAATGATTAATAATATGTAACAATAGCAATTGGTTACATTTGACCTATGAAATTTACCATTTAATTTGATTTTATTGAATTCAAAATGCAAAAGAAGCAGGGATTAAAACCGAAACGAATATCGGTTTTAGTTACGGTTTCGGTTATGCTCGAATTAAGGTATTCGGTTATCGGTTATGCAAAATCTTGGAGTATCGGTTTCGTAATGGTTATCGTTTTTTTTTTATAAGTTTCGATTTAAAAATACCGGTATGGTTTCGGTTCACAAAAATAATAAAAGTTAAGGTTTTCGGTTGACCAAAATAAGAAGCTTAATTCATTGTTGTACAAAAAAAAGAGTTAGTGCTCATTCTAGTCTGGAAAATAATGTTATCTGGTTACTGGAATGATCCAGTGTAATGTCGATTTTATTATAATTTGATCTCATAAAAATTTGGTTCATTTGGTTTGAAAACTTCGATTATTTTGATTTTACTGCTATTTAATAACTTCGAACTTCCATAACTTTGTCAAAACTCAATCAATTTCCATGCGCAATGTAAATTTGTGCATGATTTTACCTTTAAATTCGTTCTGCATTTGAATTTTGTTCATTTTTGAAATTTTTTGAAAATCGAATTTTTTTGAAAATTTATCATTTTTCTTATCATTTTTCGAAAAATTTCGAGTTTTCAAAATGAACAAAATTTAAATGCAGAACGAATTAAGAGGTAATTTTATGCTCAAATTTATATTCCGCATAAAAATTGATTGACTTTTGACAAAGTTATGGCAGTTCGAAGTTATCAGTACCTGCAACGGCCAGTACCGAAATTAATCCATATAAATGCATCGGTTACTAAACGGTTAAAGGAGTTTCGGTGTAAGGGTTTCCGTACAGCGGAAAAAATTGTTTCGATTAAGGTTTCAGTTACGGTTACAAATTTTTATCGGATTTCATCGGTTAAAGGTTACGGTTTCGGTTAAGGTTTTAAGCCCTGAAAATAAGTGTATGATTTTGTTGTTATTGTTTTTGGAACCAACTCGAAACTAAATAAATTACAAGTAATATTTTAAAAAATGCTACAATAAAATTTATATTAGAAATAACTTATAATTTGTGTTGTTGTTTGTGTTTCTGTATTGATGTTTCTTATATTTTTTAGAGTATAGTATCAGAGTTGATTACAGGGTAGGCCCCCAAACGAAACCTTCTCAATGGTTGCAACTTCCAAGTTTATTTAAAAATAAAGTGGATTTCCACGATACTTTTGCAGCAAGAAAGTTCTAATCTATACGGTCTAGTTTGTTAGCAATAAGTACTCGGGGAGTTTCGCGTCAAAACGTGACTTTGAAACTTTGTAGACAACATTCACGTGGATCTTGTTCTCTTGTTCTTTCGAGTAGTACACAATGAGGTAGGTACAGGCATCTCTAGTTTTTGGTCATAAAATTGGTATTAAACTCAAGCAAGTTCCCATTTCACCCTCAACCCTTTAAATCTCAGAGTCAAACATTATGAATTAAATCGTACACACATTTCGTATTTAATTAGAGGCATAACTTGAATACTTTGTAAATTTACGACTGTTTTTGAAAATTTAAAAGTTTATTTACTGAAATTAATTCACATTCCCCTTTTAATTATTAGTCAATGTCAAGGGGCGAGTGAGAGTTTCCCACTCCGCCCCGAGAAGAACTCTTAAACTTATACAAACTGGCATAAAAATTAATTTTTATTATTGCAGACGTTTGAACTGAAAAAGTTAAGTTAGCTGTTTGCCAATGTTACCCAATATACGAGTACTCGTAATTGTAAGTCTGTTTTTAATTGGAAATACTATGCCTGATATACTCTGTAACCGTTTAAAACGGGCATAACAAACTGAACTGTATGAAGGACAGTAAAAACTTCTTGAATCTTGTCTTTTATTAACTTAAAAAGTGATAACTCTGTATATATTTATGAATCTAGTTAATAATACCAATTAGACAAACTTTCGTTTCTACTGGGCGATTGGCTATGGAATGAGATTGTTATTATATATGTACAAACCTAAGAGTATTTCTATAAGTTTGACCAAAATGCAATTTGAGCAAAGCATGCGGACATGACATTGACAGCAAATCATTTTACACTCCCCTAATCCATAGCCAAGGTTTATGGCAAAGAAAACAAGCGAAAATATGACCCTGACAAGATAAATTTTGTTAACACAACTGCAGAAATACCCTGTTAAAAAGTCCAAAATTTAAATAACATATGAGGACTAAAACTATTTATTGAATAATTAGAGTTTGGTTAGGAAAAGCAATTTTACGCAATTATATTATATTTTAATATTTTACAATCTATACTTTTATTTCGCCTTGATTTTAAAACAGCGGGTAAAAACTAGATTGATAGTTTTTTTTATTTCAAAATTGTAATAGCTTAAAAAACAAAAAAAACGGAAAAAAGTTGAGAGTAATTTAATATTACATCTATTTAATACAGAATTCTTTTAGAATGTTCGAGGCGAATATAATATCATGCACTTACATTAATATGCTTTCAGTGTGACAAACTTACAAGGTATAGAAATTACAACAACTATTTACAAGCTGAGATACGAACACTACAAACGCATTAGAATTGAGTTGAAGAATGTTTTCCACAGCTGAAACATTTTTTTTTATATCTACTGACAAGCGTCCTAGGATTTCTCATGTTGACAGGAGAGCGAGGTAAGCTGCATATCAACACATATTTGTACATATCCATACATACATATATACTCATATCAGCACATACATACATACATATGTACATGGAAAGGAAGTGGGGCGTCTCCCAAGTCTGTATTAAGTAAGAACGTCAAGCATGGTAACCCGAATGACATACTAAAATGCGTTGGATCTGACACATAGGTCTCACAATGAAGCTTGTGGTCGAATGCTCCAACTCATGTCTAAAGGGTGGTATTAAGAGAAAGAGACAGGGACAGGGATAGCGACAGAGACAGAGACAGCGACAGAGACAGCAAAAGCTTTAGCGTTTCTTTTTTTTTGGATGCTGTCAAAATGCTGTCAATTTTTCTACGAACATTTTAACGCTAAATTATTAAGTGCCAAATGTCGGAAGTGTCTATATTACACACAGCCCAGGATGTCTTTAAATGCTTGCTCAAAATGTACATACTTGAACATAAATTTCTACATAAATATATGTTTGTAATGTTAATGCAAAGTTTGAAATTAATCAGGGATTAAAACCGAAACGAATATCGGTTTCAATTACGGTTTCGGTTATGCTCGAATTAAGGTTTTCGGTTATCGGTTATGCAAAATCTAGGAGTATCGGTTTCGTAATGGTTATCGGTTTTTTATAAGTTTTCGGTTGACCAAAATAAGAAGCTTAATTCACTATTTTATATAAAAAATAAGACTTAATGCACTTTTTAGCCTGGAAAATAATGTTATCTGGTTACTGGAATGGTCCAGCGTAATGTCGATTTTATTATAATTAGATCTCATGTAAATTAGGTTAATTTGGTTTGAACATTTCGACTATTTTGATTTTACTGATTTTTAATAGCTTTGAACTACCATAACTTTGTCAAAAATCAATCAATTTTCATGCGCAATGTAAATTTGTGCATGATTTTACCTTTTAATTCGTTCTGCATTTAAATTTTGTTTATTTTGAAAATTCAAATTTTTTCGAAAAAATCAAAAAAGACAAAGGGGTAACACTGTAAATTTTCCAAAAAATTCGATTTTAAAAAATTTTTGAAAATGAACAAAATTTAAATGCAAAACGAATTTAAAGGTAAAATCATGCACAAATTTACATTGCGCATGGAAATTGAGTGAGTTTTGACAAAGTTATGGCAGTTCGAAGTTACTCAGTAGCTGCGACGGCCCGAACCGAAGTTAATCTTTATAAATGCATCGGTTACTAAACGGTTATTTCAATTTGAAAAGTTTCAGTTAATGGGTTTCGGTACAGCGGAAAAATATGTTTTCGGTTACGGTTTCAGTTACGGTTAAAAATTTCAATCGGTTTTTATCGGTTAAAGGTTACGGTTTCGGTTAAGGTTTTAATCCCTGAAATTAAAATAATTGGATATAATCCAATACTTGACTACTTCTTAAATATAATACAAATATTTTTATAATTATTAAAGGCGATCGCCAGACAAGTTAATTCTTAACATGTAAAGAAAAAAGCGCAAGATTTTAAAATCATACAACAATAGTAAAAGAAATTTCACCTTTACAAAATATTCTCTTTTCTGCTTACGTTCAAGCCCCTATTATAAGTATATTTCTTCAAAACTTTTAATAATTCAACTTTTATACTACCCCCATTCCTCTGGCCCCAAAAGAACACTAGTCTAAGGAGATGTACATACATATGTGTGCGAGTATAAAATATATTCTTAACATAGGAACATTTGGGAGAACTCGCATGACAATTTCCATCTGCCTCTTTTTGAGTTAACAACTTGAAAAGGCCAAAGAGACAGACAAAAAAAAAGTGTTCAACTAGCCGAGGATACTCAACTTTGCATCGTAGTCACGAGGGTGGTTCAAAAAGTTTTAACAATACCAAGAGTACTCTGTGCTGATTATAACGTTTGACTTTTAGTTTCCTTTTTGCAACTTCTTTTCCAAGAATCTATTTTAAGCTTATGAGTCACCTTATTCCACATGGAATTAATACTCACCTTAGCCCCAGACTACTTAACTTTATTAAGCTTATTATTTTTTGTTCACTAATTTGAATCCTTTTTATTTTAACAATCTTTATTTTAAAGTTTAACTTAAATGGTAATAAACATTTCGATCTAGGTAATAAATATATATATAAACCAGAGATTAATTAACGAAACCCATAAACCGAAACTCTTTAAACCGAAAAATCCGCTTAGTAACCGATTCATTTATAAGGGAAATCTGGCTGTCGCAGCTACTGAACTAAACTAACTTTGAAATGCCATTACTTTGTCAAAAGTCAATCAATTTTCATGCGCAATGTAAATTTGATCATGATTTTACCTCTTAATTTGTTCTGCATTTAAATTTTGTTCATTTTCAAAAATTTTTTAAAATCGAATTTTTTGAAATTTTACAGTGTTACCCCTTTGTCTTTTTTAATTTTTCCGAAAAAATTCGAATTTTCAAAATCAACAAAATTTAAATGCAGGATGCATTTAGAGGTAATAAAATGCCCAAATTTACATTGCGCATTGAAATTGATTGAGTTTTGACAAAGTTATGGCTGTTCAAAGTTAATAAAAATCATTACATTACACTAGATCATTCCAGTAACCAGATACCATTTCATGTAAAACAATGAATTACTATTCTTATTTTAGTCAACCTTTATGTTTATAATAAAATTATTTATTCTTATAAATAAATTTTTAATAATAAAATTAAACACAAAAAAAATAAGGAAAAATCAATGTTCTGATTTATTTTTATCGTTGCGATTTCATTATTTTCATCTTACATGTTTCATATTTTTTTCTCCTTATTACTTCTTATGTTTTTAATCTATATACTTATTACAGTCTGCCTAGTTTGCTTGCAGAGTTGGACTTTAACAAAAGACACATGTGGAAATGAATATACAAACTAATAAAATAGCAAACTCATGTCTTCTATCTCC